>LS997562.1:3881514-4234014 GCA_000469685.2 Haemonchus contortus | reverse complement strand
GGAGGAGACCCACGTGCTGTGGGCGGAGCATTCTCAAAATGAGCGGTACTTTTCAAATGTATTCATAACTCGATTCAATTAAGGCGCAGAGGTCAGGAAATAAAGAAGAAAAGTGAGCAGGGCCTCATGCGTGTTGGGCATGCGTAAGCTTAGCGAAGCCCCGCTCACGATGGGCGGGGCGTGCGCTGAGACGAAAACCGCTTTTCAAAAACGAACGCAACTTTGCTTGGAAACGTTTTAGAGTGCGGGGAAAAAGTGGTTAGAGGTAATGGAACAAATGTGGTCAAATCCTCAGAGTGGGCGTGGTTGGCACCAAAGTGGGCGGAGCTTAGATCAAAAATTTATAACTCTGTTCAATAGTGTCATAATGGAGGTTTCCATAAATTTTTGGGATCTTGTATGGCAAGACCATTTTTGTAGTTCCGACATGTTTTCATGCCTGTTATGGTGAGAGTTGAGAGCCGCTGTTCAATCATATGCATGTAATTTGTCTATTCATGATTATATCTCGAACCTTAGGTGGCGACATGGATGCAGAAGAACAGACATTACCTGTGGTAGCCACAGCTGTACCGCCGAGAACTCGCCGTCTTTCCCGAATCTCACCTGGACATAGTGTTTCGCAGTCGTTCCTTGGAACATCACTTACCAGCAGCTATTTATAGATTCTCGCTGTTAACATGATCATCGTATAAGAAGGTTCTGAGAAATTCTATTGTTATGCGTTTACTATAAATGTTGATTTTTTGTTAAAAAAGCTTCAACCAAATTCTGTAATTAGACAATATGGTTGATCCATTGTGTTATGTCTTTGGCAGTCCATTCAAAACTAATTGTAAGCCGTTTCTGCGACTGGCTATCCGAAAAAGGAATTTAGTTTTTTCTATTCACGATTAAAGTTTATTCCGCATAGCACAACTGCTGTAATAACAGGGCGTTGGGTTAATGAACTTTTTTGGTTGGGAAATTTACAGGGCGAGGCCCGGGGCGGAATAGATTTGTTTAGTAGGGTGTGCCGACATTTTTGTTGCACCATATAACGGTACTGGATAAAAGAGATGATTCGTGAAACGCTCAGTTTGACTTTTTTCGGTTTACGCTAGGTTTCGACTCCATTCAAAATCGTACTAGCATTGATAGGCTTTCTGGAGTCCGAATGGGAACGGAAGTCTCAACAAAGTTTGCCCGTTTTGCTTCGCGGAGAAATCGGACCTGGAAGTAGACCAGGTTTGCGCGAAGGTATGAAAATTTTACGCTGACTACGCAAGAGAATACGTATTCATACAAAATACCTATTTAAGCATTGTAGGGGTCCTGTATAGAGTTTAAATACGTGGCGCACTTTAAAGTAGAGACTGATTGAACGGCGACTTATTTCAAACAGTTTATTTTAAATAACTTCAATTCACTTTTCACATTAGGAACAGCATACGGTGAAAGCATTATAAATGGTTACAGTTGCCGTCATATAAAACGAGTAGTATACGTTCGATAGACAGGCTTATACGACAAAAGATTAGTTCAAAGACCGTCAAGTGTAAGCAATCCTCGCCTAGATGATTTCGTAGCTGATTGATTCTCTTGTCGCTTTTGGAGATGAAATTGCACCCACTCATGGTTCATGACCTGAATTAAGGACACAAATTAAAAAAGCCAACTGACTTCCTCATAAGTGCCAAAAAAAGGTTACTAGTCAAAAAAAACTGTTAACACTCTGATATGCTCACATTATCTAATGATAGCCTTTCTTGTGGTCGTCGTTGAAGAAGCTTATTGATGAGATCTCGCGCACCGCTAGACACGTAGGCAGGGAATGTATAGCGCACCTGCAACAAGTTAATTACCTGAGTTGTCAAAGTGGGAGTATAACATAGGGAGGGAAGATTTTTTGTAATGCTAAATAAGATCTTAAAATGGGTCACAAGTAGATAACTAATTTGGAGATCAAAGGGTAAAAGTAAAAGAAGCTAAAACAAGCAGTTGGTATTTGAAATATCATGACAACTCATCAGACAATGGTGACGGAAAATTGATGCTCGACGATTCCGACCTGGATCCTTCTAATAGATGAGTAATAAACTCACATTACGAATTGCTTTATAAGTACTATTAGAGTCTTCGTGTTCAAATGGAGGAGTACCAACTAGAAACTCATAACAGAGTACGCCCAGAGACCAAATATCCACCTGTAACATAGAAAAATCCATTTAATAATTTCCCAGGAAGAAGATACTTACCTGTTCACGGTGCTCTTCTCCTGAGACCATTTCCGGTGGCAAATAGTCCAAAGTGCCACACATCGTTTGGCGTCTAAAATAAGATGATTGAACCTTGAAGTTTCAAGCTCCACTAATTAGCAGCGATAGTTTCGAAGTTTGTTTCCTTTTTTTCGCTTTTTGGCCTTGATTTGAATATCGAGAGATATATTTCACAACACTTTGCACAATACGAACTCAATGCTTCCGAGACCTTATATAAGTGATAGCAACCGACGTGAGCGTCAAGAGAGCTATCATAGATAGACTAGTAATGTCCATCTGCATTACTAGTCTTATCATATATCATATCATATATCATAGATAGACTAGTAATGCAGATGGACCTCCAGAGTTTCAAAATAAAAATAAATAGTTGATATCAACAAGGAAGAAAAATACGAATGCATCAGGGCATCCACTGGTAGCAGCGAAACTCACTTCTGTTTTGGTGCATGTACACTCCAACCGAAGTCAGCTATTTTCAACTCTCCGTTGTCACCGATCAATAGATTCTCTGGCTTAATATCTCTGTGAATAACTTTCTTCTCATGGCAGTACTTCAGAGCATCTGCCATTTGGAACATGAACTAAAAATGTATTTAATCATCTTCGAATGAAAAATTTCTCGCACTTCCATTGTATATACGTTCAATTGGGAAAGAAATACGATAAATAATATAAAGTCTGCCGTTAAGCACATACCACAGCAGCAGTGGTTTCATCAAATCGACCTTTCTTTTTGAGGAACTTATACATTTCTCCTCCCTAAACAACGGAATATACAGAGATTTTTAAAATGCAAACGTAATGAAAATCGTGGAACCGTACCGGAGCATATTCTAGTACCAAGTAGATCCTCTTTTCATCCCAGAAATAGGTGTACAACCGTAGAATGTTTGGATGCCTACGAAATAAGAAAAGTTCTGTCGAAATTCACGTGACTTCTTAACATAAGATTTGCACAAGTAGTGTGGTCTTTGCAGGGAACTGGGAAAGGGGCTTTCTAATGTAATGGGCTTCCAACAGCTAACCCATATTCTCCACAATGTACGAGTGGAAACAATTAAAATGATGTAAAATAAACCTCAAGTGTCCTTGAATCTCAATTTCTCTTCGTAGTTGATGCTCAACATTACTTTTTGTTAACTGGCTTTTGAATAAAACCTGGAAGAGTCTACGATGAACGGGCTAATTTAGTATCACTACAATCCAAGATAGACCTTTGGAATATGAAGAAGAAAACTAATCGCAGAACTTAGGAAACAAAGTAAGAACTCACTTTCAAAGCGACTAGAAACCGATTTTCCTTCACTCGAGCTAGGTAAACTGAACCGAATTTGCCTTTCCCTAGAGGACGACCGACTTCGAAATCATTTAAGCAAAAGCGCCTGTAATGCAATAGTAATCGATAGTTTCGAAGCATTACGAGTAATCGATCACTTACCCTCCTTTTTTTGGACCATAAGTCGAGGGATCTTCTGGATCAAATCTATCAATGAAACTCGGCTCCTTATTTTCTTTACTCATTGAGCTAAGTGAGATCTAACTTCCTGAACTAAGAAGAATATGAAAATAGGGTATAAAAAACAGTTAAGTTATAAATGTTCAGTGCCCCAGTTAGGTCTTGAATGTGAAATAGTGAGCAGGAAGGGACAAAGGAGCTTTCACAGTATCAGCGTCAGGAGGTTGATACTATGAAAGCTCCTTTTCGCTTCCTGCTCACTATTGAAGAAATTAGATTAAAAGAACAGGAGAAATTTTTCCACGAAGAAAAAAAGACGTGTGATTGCAAGTTCCAAAGAGAAGAGATTATAGTAGGAAGCCAAAATAAACTCATGTAAACAATGAAATCAATTCACGAAAGAAAACAATCCGAATTGAATGTTGTGGATTCCCGCTATGCAAAGTCGCAGATTAGAGCACGATTTGTCTCAGTCGTGACCCATCAATGCACAATGCCCGCACCGGTGAAGAAAAGAAGAGGGAGAACTCACAAGAGGCAACACTTGCCTTTCATAGTGAATTTCCGGCCCTCTTGATTCCCGGCGGGAAAGTTTCCCTTGCGTGTGTACTGATGTCCACATTGTTCCTTTTCTACAGTCAATGAAATCTCGGCTCATTATATAGGAAGGTGCGCGACTGCACCGATTTCAGTTACCTCTTGTAAGGAAATGAATATTACCAATAGTATTACTAGAAGAAACGTCTACATATTTGAGAGGAAGTAGATCATCTTCTCTGTTTCATTTTCTCATTTGAACGGCTTTCTTTCCGAGCGCACGGCGAGCATCCTCTTCGGTAGTAGAGTGGATGCATAAGCCCTACAATGTACTGGCATGCACAGAGTAAACGAGGTATTTTGCCCAGTTTGTTTTCGCTTTTCTTCCTCTTCCACTTTGAGGATTATCAAAAATAGACGTAAAGTTACTGTAACCTCTTCGCGTACGTAAACGCACACAAGTTGAGTTGTGTGATTGCGTACGTAAAGCGGCGATCGTAACCTACGACTAAATCTAATTACTTCGTGGTCTGCAGTGGGGTTCTGTCCCGTTCTTTTCTAACTCATTCGTGAGGTGTGTTAGCATTGATTCACCAGTTTCTATTGCCTTGCATGTCATAATTTTCCTTGCAAACGCTCTTTTGTGGCATCTTGTGGAAGAAATTGAAATTTGAGAGAAGCCTAACCGTATTTTAAAAAAAAAACATTGGTATCACTTTTTAAGCAACTCGTTGAGTGTTATAATAACTGGACAAGAAGGAAAAGAAGCATAGGTTCGACTACATGGGGTTTCCAGAGTAAAAAACGCTTTGAAGCCTCCTTATTAGTCGTTTTTCTTTGAACGTATATTCATTGGCCTTTCTAAATAACTCTCTGAAGGTCGAAGGGGAGGAGGGCATTTACCATGATGTGATCTGAAGTTGTAGTTGTTTTTTTTTGTTGACGCTGATAGCGTTAGAGGCTTGTTCGACCCCTCAGCTAGCCAGGTATTTCTTCTTGTTCCTAAATATCTTGCCTTGCACTGGCACAGTTCTCGTTGCCCTTCCCGAAAACCCACAGAATACCATGTTTCTTGTCCTTGGCACTTGAGGAAGTATTCAAATCATTTTACAGTGATCGTTTTGCTTTCAATCTAGCAATATCAATCCATGCATCTAACGCTGTTCATTTTGTTGTCGCAGTTTTGCGTTGAATGTTTTCATTTGCTTTGATATTGGTCCCCTACTTCAGATGTATTACTGTTCACTATGCAGAGCATTGCAACCAATAGGAACTATTCGCTACCGTTGGTCGGACAAAACGTCGACCGCCATTTTGATATCTTGCTTTGTGAAGCTGGATTTTTTGACATTGGATGATGCTAAGGTCATTTATGATGACATCCGTAGCGACCTTAAATATGTATGTAATGATCACTACGTCGAAGCGGTAAGCTATTTTTCTAAGCAGTACCTTGAAGTTCCTTCAGAATATTCTGTTCAGCTTCTATTCCTTGCTGATGAGATTGAGCAGCGATGGGAAACCTTTCCGTTGGAGCTGATCGATGATGTTCCTGTTATGATAATACGGGCCGTGATCAGGCAAATCCAGGGCAACATTTCTTCCTTTGACGTAAGTTGAGAGTTCTTCCAGTGGAATTTTGGAATTTGTCCTATTTCATTTCAAAGTTTTGCCTTGTGTGACCACGCTACCTACTTTATGTTTTTTTTTTTGAAAAAAACGAATTTAACTGATATCTGCTCTGTATCATGCAGTGTTTGGTGAGATCGCGTAATATATTTTCTTTCGGTGAAGCTCATTAGAACACACGATGGGGCTAAGGAGTTGGAGTGCTGCTACACGATGGGTAGTAATGGTATTAACCTTTCATTGCTAGAGCAATATATCAGGATAAGTGTTTTTTTTATTGGCGTTGTTCATTACCATCTATAGAATTCGCCCAGGAAGCACCACTCGGCTTCCGTTCAGAATCGTAGTTGCGTTTTGGGTGCGTATGCAAGTGCCATACAAAGAGTTGTTATGGCCAGTCGATGTACAAATCGTTCCTTTGTCTTCCTAGACGAATTGGTGCCAATTACACGACGGTGGGTTGATGGAAAGTTGGTTGGCTTGGCGGGCTTCATTACGTTATTTATTTATTTATTTATTTATTTATTTATTTATACACTCAATTAAGTGCGCCACAACTGCATAGTAGCAAATAAACCACCCGTCGCCACAGTACAAGTGAGATTAGGAAGGGAGAGAGGACAGAAATACCAATCTCTAGAACTGCAATGGAAGTAAGTTCAACGAAGAAGCCTCCATAGCCAGTAATCGCACCAGTTGGCCAAGGTGCCCTCATTCCGTAAGGAGTCATAGGACCAAGTCGGAACTTCGGCACACGGGTACTCCAACTTCCTTCGTGGAACCGACTTGTATGCTACTGGCTGAACGGCGAGATGTGAACTGTTGGGTCGGACAATGACCAAATTAGAAGCTTCGATATGGCAGACTCAGCAATGGTGGCGACGGACTCTTAGTTCAGGAACAAAAAAGAAGCTCAACGAAAGGAAAAAAAAGAAAAAAAAACAAGGAGAAAAGAAAAAACAACAACATTCAAGTAAGGAAAAGGAAATAGGTGAAAGCAACCCATAGGCGGACACGGAAAGAAAGTGAGATTCGAGAGACAAGGCTATTAGAAGAAAAACGGCGACACAGAGATTCGTCAAGAGAATACAGAACCAGGATGCATGATCGCAGCACAAAAAAAGAAGAAATATACATCCGAAAGACTTGGAATGAAACTTTCAAGGCAACGAGAATAACCGGAGAGGCATTCCATTGGAACACGGTTGTCCCTACATACCGCTACAGGTATAGCTGCTACCCGATCGATATCGACGGCGAACTACCTCAATAAGACCTGTAAATGATGGCAACATGATAATGAACAAGCTTACGAGTCGATTATCTGAGCTACATTTAAGGCCCTCAATTTGGCCTTGAAAATCTTACCATTACTCGATTGTAGCACCTCTCGCGGAAGCTTTTCAAGCCATCTTGCTGTACGGAAGAAGAAGGAATTAAATGTTAGGGCATGATTAAACCTTTTTATTCTTTTGCTTTGCAACGAGAAGCCGTTAGATCTAGCACTACTAGGCCGGAAGACCCAGTACTTACTAGCTTTGAGCTTGATTTCCTTGCGTATTATGCGAAAGCAGAAAACGAGATCACTTATGATACGTCTGTTCATTAAACTCAATAAACCAAACATTTTTAGACGATCTTCATAACTAGGTATCAGCCTGTACTCCGTGCCAGGGAACATCCTGAGAAACAAGATCCTCGTGAAAGTTCTCTGGACTTTCTCAAGTTTAGCAATATCCTTTTTAAGCACCGGGCTCCGTACCTGAGAGCAGTATTCGAGATGAGGGAGGACATTTGCTTGTACAAGCGAATCAAAATTCTGTTGTCGTTTGTTAGCACATTGCGCAGGATGAGGAACAAAATAGAGAAAGCTTTGTTAACCACGCTGTCTATATGGGAAGTAAACTTGAGATCAGGACCGTAAGTGAGCCCCAAGTCCTTGGCAGACGAGCAACGGGCCAGCTTGGTGCCACAAATTTCATAATCCAAAGGAGATCCTACACCAACGTGCAACACCGAACATTTCTTAAGGTCAATGGAAAGACGCCACAGCTCGGCCCACTCAGCCATCTTTACAAGAGGGCGTTGAAGGGATGACTGGGCTTCTTCCCGGTTCTCCATACCATACGAGACATAGATCTTAATGTCATCAGCATAGATTTGTGTTTTGATGTAACTAGAAGGTGTTATGGAAGCTGGAAGATCAATTGTGTATATGAGAAACAGAAGGGGTGACAGCACACCACCTTGAGGAACTCCACTGTGACAATAGTAACGCTGCGAGAAACTCTGACCAACTTTAATCGTCATATGTCTATCGCTTAAGTAAGATCTAAACCAACTTAGCAGCTGCCCACTGATGCCAAGATCATAAAGTCTTGAAAGAAGCCTAGAGTGGCTGATCTTGTCAAAGGCTTTAGAAAGATCAATGAATACAATATCCACTGCTTCCTCATTATTTAAGGCAACAGTCCAATCGAAGAAAGTGTCAAGAAGATTAGAAGCTGTAGAAGCTCCACTTAAGAACCCATGCTGCTCTAGTGGAACAACATTGAATCTATTGAGCCATGCCAAAATCTTTTCTCTAATCAAGGCTTCCATAACCTTGGCAGCCGTGGGTAAATTGCTAATAGGGCGGAAGTCAGATAGGAGTCGGCTGTCGGACTTCTTAGGAATGGCTGAAACTATGGATTCTTTCCAGATATCAGGTACTTTGGTTCCTGGACCTGTGATAGTGCGCCACCACCTACATGTGCTATGTTTATATTATAAGCTGAAGTAGCAGAGGTAATAACTAAGCTAAGCTAAGGTAATACATTGATATCATGAAAATTGGAAAATCATCTCAAGTAAATCAGCCTGAATTTCCAGAATCTGTACAACAAGTAGCTAATCATCTTCGATCTTTTTCTTGGGCGGTTGTGATACATTTAATACGACTTTTTCAGAAGATGCTACTTTCAGGTCAACGTTCGCTTAGAAGCCAAACATATTAGGGCATTTTTCAAAGGATGCCTGACAAGATATGGCCCAGAAGTGCAGCGACGTAGGCCATCGTCTTTAGGCGCAACTCATGTGAATGTCGATGACGATAATGACGTAAGCAGCATTTATTTATTATAAACTGTTCACGTCTGGCTGGTCGACAAGCTTATACCGACTGAAAAAGGTTTTTTTCATAATAGGCTTTGCCCTACTCTCTAGAAACTCCTTCGCCCGATTGTGTCGAGCAGACAGAAGGTGCTGAACACTCAGGTGAGGCGATGATTGAGATCATTCAGCTTGGTGACAGGTATATTTATATATCTTCCAACCTTCTAACATTATTATACTTTCGATTTCCAATTGGAAACCGATGTAAATCCGCATAAGTCGGGCAGCTGCAATCAAACAAATGAATAAATAAAACAATATTATAGAGAACTCCCTGATTTTTTTAGGAGAGTAGTTTCATAAAATCCAATACCATGCTTGATGATGTAAAGTTAGGAGAAACAACTTCTAATTAATTTAAAACCTTGGAGTTTAAGAGAAAGACGACATGTCGTTCTCTTCAGTAGGTTCTGTTATAGGTCTAGGAATAACATGAAGTCAGCAGGCACCATGGAGTTGTTTTATATCGTTAATTTTTGTTTAACGTCACAGAATTCTCAAATAAGATATTGTGGGTTTTTTCAGAGAATTTCGGATTAAACAAGAAAAAATGATGCACCTTTCAATTCATAAACCTGCCATTCATTTCTCAAGTCACTCATTTTCATTCTCTGTCGAGGGATTCGGCAAATTTTGATTGGGCTGAACCCTACGAAATCTTTCCTTTCTATTCACTTCCTGTTACGAATCTTTCCTTTAACAGGAGCATTCTTGCGCTTACAGAAATTCTAATTTCAGACATGTTCTTCACTATTTAGGCATCGATGTTCCGGGACCATCTGCTACAGTGAAGGAGGAAGATATTTCTCAGTCTATAGAAGAATGCCGATCGTCCCTTGGCGATCCCATGTGTATGTCTACATTTGAAGCGACTCATTTCATTCGTTCATTCTTCTCGAAACCACTTCTTTAAAGGTGAGGGAGACGAAGACGGTGCTCGATTAGATGGACCGCACTGTACACTGTGCGGAGTTTGTCGAACTGAGGGAGATATGCGTGTCTTATCGAGTGATGTACCGCAGAGTGTGATTATCATTGGATCACTTTGCAATAGCAACATGATCGATATCGAAACCGCTCGTCGTACATATAACGAAGTGCAGTTGAGGAACGGAAAATTTTGTAAAGAACATTTTATTGATGCCGTAAGTCTTCCACACATTTCGGTCACTCCCTTTTCGAACACACTTTCGTGATTACAGGCTCGTTACATTAGCCGTGAAGTGCAGAGGCTTTGGGGTAGCTATCCTGGCCACGGATTCCAGGTACCTTCCTCAGTTCGAATGGACTGCGTGTTGTTTTTCGAGAAAATTGCTCGTTCCCTTGGTGTAAGTTTACATTGTTTGTTTTTGCTTTCCCCTCTTCTTTCCCCCTTTGTTATTTACGTATTTCTTTAGGAACGTGTAAAACTAAATGAAAATGATCTGATTCGATTTTATAACGATTGCATGGAGAAGTACCACAAGAAAATTTGTTGGAGACATATGCAGGTGAGCTGTTTCGGTAAAATAGAAATTGGATTTACTCATTACATTGACAACTCTCTCCTTTTTTTTCTAGTTTATCATTATCTTTAATACTTCAACTTTTATAAAACCGATTAAACTTCTAGCCCAACTCATTTCCAAATTTCGGACCCATATAGCAGTTTTCTAGGATCCTCCAGAGTCGAGAGAAAATAGCCCTTCTAGTTCACGAACTAGTCAGTTTCCTACGTCCGAAACTGCTACCATGCGTAAGTGTAGACGTTCATGCCAGTTAAGCAGAGTGATCATTGCCAAACTTCGCCTATTTCAGACCACGGCGAGTCGGAGTCCTGCCTTTTGAGTAGCAAAGGAAAACGATTGAAGTAACTTCATTCCTCCTCATTCACGTTCAGTGACCCAATTACTCTTTTTGCAGTATTAGCCCATCAGAAAACGACACCTCTGTGAAAAAGCCGAAGCGACAGAAAGATTATTATTGTGCGGTGTGCAGTTGTTTTCGACCAGCAGAAGATTGTCGCGAAGCATCATTGCCCGATCTTTTGATAGTGATTGCATGCATGGCAATGGATTATAAAATTGATGTACATACTAAGGCAAAACTGGGTGAAGAAATTTTATATGGGTGGAGGTTTTTGTGTAAGCAGCATTATATTGAAGCGGTAAGTTCGCGTTATCATTTATCATATGCGATCTTCTTGACAAGTATCTGCTGATCTATATTTATAGGCAACGTTTATTTACTGTGATGTAAAGCAAAACGGAGAAAGTCTTTCCGAAAGAAATTTTACTTGTCTTAGTGATCTTACGAAGTACAGTTTGTGTGAACGTATTGAGAAGCACTGGGATCTTATCGATGTGAGTACCATTTGATGAATGTCAACTCGATTTTTTCTTTTCAAATAGTGATTCAGACCAGACTCGTTGTGAGGGATGACGAGATCTCGTGTTTTTTCAATGACTGTCAAACGAGATACAACATTGTGCAAGTTGCAGAAGAGCGTAGTACAACTGAAAGTAAGGAAGAAAGGATGCAGGTAGCGTATGGTCGAAATTACTTCTGGAAGTTTCTGAAAATCTTTTTCCGCTTTCTTTTCCAATAGTCTTCGGTAAATTTAAGGCGTCTGTTGCCTCAGTGGTTGATGAAGTGGTTGCTCAATCTTCCTCTCTGAATACTTCTCGATCAACAACCGAAGGCTTCTCCATCATGTCTGGTATGTTTAGCACTTTAATTCACGGGTGTTTTATTTTGTTTATGCTTTACGAGTTGTTATTTCATTGCAACATATTTGCTTTTGCAGTAAATAAAGTCAAAAATTCAGGCCTGGGCAAGGCATGTCCTCATGCTCAGCCGGACTTTTTTTTTCCAATTCTGGGGGTTTTACCATATTGTGAGATGGGTACATGTTCATAGTTTACACATGTGGTGCTTTTTTCACTCTTCAGTACTATAGGTAACATTTTAGTGTCGACGCCAAATTTGGTGTCGGCACTTTAAATGCAACCATTCTATCAAAAGTATTTGTTAGAGCACCGTTCCTTTGACAATCGACGCAAACTATACCTGAGCGATTCTATTAGTGCGATCTTTCAATCTCTTGTTTGGCTTATGCATATGCTTTAAACTTTTGCATATATCAATGGCGCATTCATTTTATTTAGCCAACGAAAGCGAGACTCCTGCGTTGTGGAGCAACCGTGGAATGGACCAAGTCAAGTGGGAATTTTTGAGTTTTTCTTTCCAGATGTGATAAAAAAAGTTCAATGTTGCAGAAATGATACATGGTTAAGTAGTGAAGTGGAATTTGGTTGCCCTGACTCTTCAAATCTGCACAGGAAGTTGGAAGTATGTCAAAGAGTGGCCACGAACCCAAAAAGAGCTCAACGTTGTGGGATTTGTGATCAAATGAGATCTGTGGATAGCCTTCGGAGGATGACGTCGACTAGAAATCTGAGAGTCATACTTCTATCGCTGTTGTTAAAGCAAAACCTAATTGCTGTCATAGTGGCAAAGCAGGCTTATAAGAGCGGTTCTGGTTTATACGTCTGTCATGAGCATTTCATTCAAGCGGTAAGTAATGGCTTTCACAATATGCTCACTCTTTTATTTTGTAACGCAGTTGTAGAGAAATGCAAAAAATATAACTGCAAAATAATGCAAAAATATATTCCCCACTTTTTGCTTGGTTTCACTTTTGTCGCGCCGTCGGGAGCGTCCCGCCGAGGCCAATCCGCATCGGTGGTTGCTCGGCAGGGCGTCCCCGGCGGTGCGGCTAGGTGACCAGGGTCTTCTGCCCGCTCGCCATGCTCGTATTCAACTGCAACACGGACTTGGTAGGCCTAGGGCTGCCCCAGTCTCCCTTGCAGGCTCCTACGCGGTGGTACTGCCTCCGCAGTACGCTACGGGGTTGCTGGCCCAGTGCCGAGCTCCCTCGGACACTGGGCAAAGGGGTTCCACCGTGGCCTACGTGCTACCCTCTGTGCACTAAGAGTAACTGCGATATGACAGATATTACTGACATCCTACGCAACTCTCAGCACACTTGTACGATATACATTTTATGAATACTACGTCGATACGATGTGGATTGTAATACGATAAATGGATAAAAACACTATGAAAATACTGCGAGCAAATACTATGGAAAAATCCTACTTAATATAATTCGCTAAGTGTGTCTGTTGGTGTGTCGGTGTGTGTGTGTGTATGTGTGTGTGTCGGTGTGTGTGTTTGACCGGAATTCATAACTCCTGTCCCCGTGAACCTAGAAAGCTCAAATTTGGTAGGAGTACGGGGGTCAAAAAGGGAATACTTTTGGCAGGTGGCAGAACCGGACTCCGCCCACAGGGGGCAGAGTCCGGTTCTGCGATAGAAATTTTGGGCCGGAAACTCATGACTCCTGTTCCACTGGACCCAGAGCGTTGAAAATTGGTGCGAGTACAGGAGGCATGATGGGAACACTTATGGTAGGTGGCAGGACTAGACTCCGCCTACAGGGGGCGGAGCGTGCGTGATAGAAATTTTAGGTCGCTAATTCATAATTCCTGCTCCACTGGACCCAGAGCGTTCAAACTTGGTAAGAGTAAAGGAAATAGGATGGGAACACTTATGGCAGGTAGAAGGACCGGACTCCGCCTGCAAGGGGCGGGGCGTGCGCGATAGAAACTTTAGAACGCAAATTCATAACTCCTGTCCCAGTGGACCCAAAGCGTTCAAAATCGGTAGGATTACAGGGGGCAGCATGGGAACACTTATGGCAGGTAGAAGGACCGGACTCCGCCTGCAAGGGGCGGGGCGTGCGCGTTAGAAATTTTGGGTTGCAAATTCATAACTCCTAATAATAATAACAAGCGAGCTAGCGTTGCAATCCCCTTCGCGTCAAGACTGGAACCTTTTCAATGACGGCAGTGTAGGACGTGTCGTGGTCGTAGGTACTCTGTGACAGGAACTGATAACAACTGATAAGAACTGATAAGGGGCCTTAGAGAGCAAAAGGGTATTCATGATCAAATACTGACTGTTTAAAATGTTTCATTCAATAAGACGGGTTAATGCAATAATAGCGACCGATTAAAGAGATGTCTCCATGCAATGAGAATATTGTACATTTCTTGCTATTGAACTACGACCGTTACGTAGTAAGCTTTGTGGCACAATGAAGTACCACGATTCCTTTTTGTTTTGTGACATATCATTTGTGACTAAACTCATCTGACCGCTAATGATTCGGGATTACCAATTCATGAAAACTCCGTGGGAAATTGTTCTATTGATAACGACATCTGTGATAGGCGTTACTATCCATTTCTGGGTACCATTCAAGACATTGGCTTTCAAACAGTTAAGCCATCAGTGTGACACAATTTCGAGATGAAGAGCAATGGATCGAGACTTCTAATTAGTATACAATCAATTATAGTACAGAAAAAATCGCTCCCAATTCGGAGCTAATGCTGGGAGTGTAGAGCGTTCAAGTAAAAGCAAATTCCTTACAAGAAGGAGGAGCGCCCGGCGAAGCCGGGCGATAACATAAGAAGGAGGGAAGCCTGGCGTTAGCCGGGCGGCCCGACTGGTACTATGAATAAAAAGCAAGAAATTCATGAATTATACCACACTATAACCTACGGTCTGGGGGTACGATCCGATCTCAAGCTCATCCAGGTCCCATCCAAGCCTTTCCGCCTCCTTTTTGGCTACGCTGCATCCAGGTCCTTGGCAACAGTGGACCATCTTCCAGTTGTTCCCATTCGGCTTCGATCCATGCAGCTTGTCACCACTTACAGATGGCATACGAGTGGTGCTGAGAGCCCATCGGGGGTTACGTCGGTATTGCTGGCGATGAAAGCACAAGAGCAGTCGAGAAAGCAGCCGTCCGAGGCGTTGACACGATGGCGAATGAATGATGCAAACGCCTAGAGCGGCTAGAGTCCGCCGCCACGTGGCAAACTCTAGCTCTCTGCGGCGTACGGTGCCTTCCTGGCGGGACTACGCGCGCGCCCAGCGCGGCCTTTAAGTCGTCCGAACGGCACGACAACGTTCCTTCTATTTCCGGTGATTAAATTCTTCATCGTATCCTAAGTTGAAGTAAATTTATCTACATTACTTATTGCTAGTGACTTTGCAGGGTGCTTTTCTTGTCTCCAAATTTGAGGAGAAGTTCGGCGGTTTTGATATGTTTGGTCTGCGTAAGCTTCTTGACAGTTTTGTTTCCGACATGGTGCACACCATTAATTTATTTGGAGAACTTATAACGGTAGGGATTAGAAACTTAAATTTTGTTGAGTCCCTTCATAAATTCTGTTCAGGATACTGCGAAACCAAAAGCAACTGATGTTCACATATTTCTCAATGATTACGATCGCAGATATCGGAAAAATATTGACTGGAAAATAAGAGAAATACCTATGGGAAACACGAGTGTTGCAGCCGTAAGAATGAAGTTGCTTGTTTTTTCCGGTCCTTTTCATCAATTTTTGTTCCAGGAGCCCTCCTCGGTAAATTCGGCGGAGCTACTAAATGCGAAAGAAGAAAGCAGTGTTCCTTTCAGTAAGTTTGTGTTGAAGATTGGAATTAATCATGATGATCATACTATATCTGAATGACCAGATGTGTTATACCTAGATTCTTTGTTTTTTTTAATATATAACGTTGTCCTTCAGACCCGGATGTGTCGCAGGATGGTTACGAAGAGCAGTTATTCAGTAGCAAACACGAAACTAATGACGCGAGGTATTTTTACCTTTGTTTTTATTTCATAGTTTATCACATCACTTTGAATTGTTTGGGGCAGGGGGCCCTTTTGAGTTGAGATTCATGGAAATCCGTTTTCTAGACTTGTATTTACTGAAGTTGAATCTGGAGCTCTCTGATTTACAGCCCATGTCTTATCGCTAATGATCAGGAAGATCCAAATGTAATGGGTCGTCTTCCAGAAACTCACACATCAAAGTCTCCTTCCTGCACATCCAGTAAGTTTTGTCTTTATTTCTCATTTGTTTCACGTTTTTCAGTAGTTTTATGAATGCTTTTATAGACCGTCATTTTCAGTGGATTTTGTTGGCGATGAATGTCAGAGCGCTGATTCTCAATTTGAAGCGGAGATGTTCAAAGAAATATCTGTCACGGATCTCTTACAGTCAGATTATATCGCTGGAGATGTTCCTGAAGATCATTCGAGTGAGCCAACGTCTAATTTCTACACATGTGGTTGAAAGTGTCCTTGACGAGTTGTTGGCTAGGTTGTTTTCATCACGAGAAACTAAAGAAGAGCGTTGAGAAGAATTCCCCCTCCCCATGTTCTAATAAAAGCCTCTTTCGAAAGGGATGACCAAAACTGGGAGTGCATATTTTTGACTCCGAAGGCTCCAACCTATGTGGCTTCGGCTTAACATGAGAGGTATCTAAAACCATTGAATTACTGCTGGGTATGATTGATTCCCTAGATTTCTAATTCTGAGCAATAATTTTCTGAATTTCTACCGATTGAACTTATTTCTTCGGGCCTTTTGTTCCGCCTTTAATTCAGTGAGCAGTATTGTTACTATTGGAAGGGTTTCCTCTGAACCTACCATTTCAATAATTTTTTATCGTGTTGAAGTATTAGGCCGAGTGTTACTGTTCTCTTTAGAAGACATCTCCATGCTTGTAAATGGCAACATCAAATCTGAAGAGCAAGTCAACATATCAGATCTAGATCGGGACTGTGACGGAGAAGGAAGGTGCTCACTTTTTTTATTCAAATGAGGAAAGCGAAATTGTCCGGGATAAGATCACGAATTTTCTATGCTAGAGAGCCTAATTTTTTTTTTGGAATTTTTGAGCAAGAAACCTAATTTTTATGGGATCCTGAGCTTTGGAGGAGAGGAAGATGAAATTAGTAGACTTCGGTCAGCCTAAATAGACCTGCCATGCTCTATGAAATGCATACGGAGTCGTGGCAATCTCAGATTGCCTCTAGCCTATTCAATATTTGCTAGAGATAGCTAAACTGCATGTCAGGGTTTCTCACTGTTTGATAGCAATAAGGTAATGGAGTTGGAGAGGGGCTCGGTATATCGGGACAGATTAGGGCCATTGAAAAGCATCGCCGGCGTTTCCTCTCCACTCTCATACCGACCATAAAAAATTCTAAATCTTTCCTTATGATCTCTAAAAAGTTTGCAAATTTCAGGTTTGATGAGTACATTGAAGAGCCCAGCTATGGAAGTGTCGACAGTGTTCAAGATGAACTTCGCCGAAGACGTACTCAAAGTGTTGGAGAGAAATCGTATTCTTCGGTGTTTGGGAACGTGCCGAGCACCTCAGCAAGCCAAAGTCAAATGGTTCCTTCGAAACAGACGCGGATGGTCGAAGGAAATCGCGAGGAAGGGGTTGCACCCATCTCATCACTGCTGCGCGTATCTTCCCGAGAACTTTTATCTCATTTTCGTATAGGCGATGACATCAAAGGAGCTCTGAGCAGAGAACAAATCCTTAAACGTTATGTGGCATGCTCATCGTTACTCTTGAGGAACAAAAGGGAGCCGTTTGTAGATCGGTTGATCACTATGGGTGAGAAATGGCTGTTCTGCAACAGTAAAGACGATCTAAGACCCTTCGAATGTCAACCTGTGCTACTTCGTGTGTGGTGGTCGGCTGCTGGCATTCTGTACCATTCGTTCCATCGCGCGAATGAAGCGAAATCCGAAGAGATTTACATCAGCCAAATCGAATACGTTCACAAAGAACTCTCCAAGGGAATTCCCGACGACGAAGATCTTCTAGTGGTCCTCCTTCATGACAATACGAAATCATTTTTGACACGAAATTCTTTAACACAGCTTTATAAGCATAACTTTGAAGTATTATCATATCCTCCCCATTCCCCAGATCTCTTACCTTCGACTTTCTACTTCTTCAAACATATGAACGATTTTCTATCTGAAAAACAGCTTGTTGATGGGAATGATGTAGAATTTGCTGTGTTTAACTTCATAAAATCAAGACCCCCAGAATTCTATCAAACTGGTATCGATGAACTTGTATTGCGATGGCAAAAATGTGTTGATTCCAAGGGATATCCATTTCCTGTGGAATCAACACCTTTATCCTTTGAATGATTTTTATTCTCATATTGATTTGATGATGTATGTGTATATGAAAGCTTTATTTTTCAATTTTTGTTCTTTCATGAAATAAGGCTAACGTGAACCTGCCTACACTTGGGCTACCTGAGTGACGCTGATGCGCATGGGCGAAGTTGTGGTTGTATTTAAAATCAATTTTATCGCCTGTCTACTGTTGGGCTCAGATCCTTTTCGTGCTAAACGTTACCCACATTTTTTCCAAATTTAGCCGTTCTGACCCAGTTCACTTCGTCTTACTGATTTTTGGTCAAACACGCACAAGCTCCGAAACACTGTGCATGTCCCGCCCTCTGGAGGCGGAGCCCAGTCCCGCCATCTACTAAAAGGTTCCCATCTTGCCGCCTGTACTCTTGCAAAATTTGCAACTTTTGAAGTGACTGCGTACGTTAACCGGCGATCGTAACCTACGACTAAATCTATTTACTTCGTGGTCGGCAGTGTTTATTGGTTCTGTCCCGTCCTTTTCTAACTTATTCGTGAGGTGTGTTAGCATTGATTCACCAGTTTTTATTGCATTGTATGTCATAATTTTCCTTGCAAACGCTCTCTTGTGACAGCTTGTGGAAGAAATTGAAATTCGAGAGAAGCCTAACCGTATTTAAAAAAAAACATTGGTATCACTTTTTGAGCAACTCGTTGAGTGTTATAATAACTGGACAAGGAGAATAAGAAGCATAGGTTTGACTACATGGGATTTCCAGAGTAAAAAACGCTTTGAAGCCTCCTTATTAGTCGTTTTTCTTTGAACATATATTTGTTGGCCTTTCTAAATAACTCTCTGAAGGCCAAAGGGGAGGAGGGCATTTACCATGATGTGATCT
The DNA here is from genome assembly GCA_000469685.2 of Haemonchus contortus. NCBI lineage: Eukaryota > Metazoa > Nematoda > Chromadorea > Rhabditida > Trichostrongylidae > Haemonchus > Haemonchus contortus. The sequence continues at coordinate 4,215,044 of LS997562.1, read as the reverse complement.
GAAGTTGAAGTTGTTTTTTTTGTTGACGCTGACAGCGTTAGAGGCTTGTTCGACCCCTCAGCAAGCCAGGTATTTCTTCTTGTTCCTAAATATCTTGCTTTGCACTGGCCCAGTTCTCGTTGCCCTTCCCGAAAACCCACAGAATACCATGTTTCTTGTCCTTGGCACTTGAGGAGGTCTTCAAATCATTTTACAGTGATCGTTTTGCTTTCAATCTAGCAATATCAATCCATGCATCTAACGCTTTTCATTTTGTTGTCGCAGTTTTGCGTTAAATGTTTTCATTTGCTTTGATATTGGTCCCCTACTTCAGATGTATTACTGTTCACTATGCAGAGCATTGCAACCAATAGGAACTATTCGCTACCGTTGGTCGGACAAAACGTCGACCGCCATTTTGATATCTTGCTTTGTGAAGCTGGATTTTTTGACATTGGATGATGCTAAGGTCATTTATGATGACATCCGTAGCGACCTTAAATATGTATGCAATGATCACTACGTCGAAGCGGTAAGCTGTTTTTCTAGGCAGTACCTCGAAGTTCCTTTAGAATATTCTGTTCAGCTTCTATTCCTTGCTGATGAGATTGAGCAGCGATGGGAAACCTTTCCATTGGAGCTGATTGATGATGTTCCTGTTATGATAGTACGGGCCGTGATCAGGCAAATCCAGGGCAATATTTCTTTCTTTGACGTAAGTTGAGAGTTCTTCCAGTGGAATTTTGGAATTCGTCCTATTTCATTTCATAGTTTTGTCTTGTGTGACCACGCTACCTACTTTATGTTTTTTTTTTTGAAAAAAAATACGAATTTTAGTGATATCTGCTCTGTATCATGCAGTGTTTGGTGAGATCGCGTAATATCTTTTCTTTCGGTGAAGCTCCTTAGACCACACGATGGGGCTAAGGGGTTGGAGTGCTGCACACGATGGTTAGTAATGGCATTAACCGTTCATTGCTAGAGCAATATATCAGGATAAGTGTTTTGTTTTTTGGCGTTGTTCATTACCATCTATAGAATTCGCCCAGCAAGCAGCACTCGGCTTCCGTTCAAAATCGTAGTTGCGTTTTGGGTGCGTAAGCAAGTGCCATACAAAGAGTTGCTATGGCCAGTCGATATAAAAATCGTTCCTTTGTCTTCCTAGACGAATTGGTGCCAATTACACGACGCTGGGTTGATGGAAAGCTTGGTTGGCTTGGCGGGCTTCATCACGGTATTTGATTCCTGGACCTGTGATAGTGCGCCACCACCTACACTACCCTGCCTGCGAAACGATTCTGGGAACAATGTTACGGACCACTCTTCCTCAGGTGTCATATTACTCTGTTGCTTTTATACGAGAACCAAACAGCGTTTAATCGTGTCCGATGGCGCAGTTGGGAATGCACCGGACTGGTAGGCGTGGCACGGAGGTTCGAATCCTTGATGCAAGTGCTTGTTTTGTTTTTTTTTCTATAAAAAGTACCCTGAACTTTTGCAAAACATTTTTACACATCATATAGACTACCTGCAGCCCTCCTTCATGTTTATAGCTACAGAAAAGCTTTATAGCCCAGAAAAGCTACTACAAGTATATTTTTTAGTCGGCTCCCCAAACCGAATGGGGAGGGGTGCACATAGAACACTTCTGCTCCCGGCAGTTAAGGGGGGGGGGGGGGGCTGAACAACCCCCAGCAAGGAATTTATGCTTAATAGGGTTAGATCGTGCATTGCAACAGGAGATTCGCCTTCAACCCTACTCATGGAGCTCGTTCAAAGGCCATGAAGCTATTCAAGGCGCTGAGTCAACTGGCGAGAGTGAAGGTGCTCAACATTCCACCTGACGCAACTTCTCAAATTGAGCCTCTCGATGTGTAATATATTTTCCCCTACTACTTGAAGCCATATATAAGCGTGCTGTCTCTTTCGTAATTGTTTATGATCTAGACTTCCACTTTAGCAACCGCAACTCCATATTTTTTGCCTTGTGTCACTGGCGTGCTTCGTGTTTAGCGCACCTAGATCCAAAAAATTTCTTTATTACTCATGTTTTGCATCAAAGTACCTGGCTGGGGACCTGGGAGGATTTGGAATTCCTGTAGGATATCTTCAACTAGACGGAAATTGTGAGAGTTACGGGTGGGGTGAACTTCTTTTATGCCGTTGCTCACATTGTCAGAAGCCTTTCTGCTCCAAACACTCTATGTTGGATTATCATATCTGTCCATAAAGTGCTCACCTATTGTCTAGCTAGTACTTTGCGTAAAAATGACAGTTGGATTGTACTAGCTCACAGCTACCCATAGAGGGGCATCACTTCATCCAAAAGCCTTACGACTCATCCAATAGCCCTCTTTTGAAAGTGCATGGGTTGCTGTTTTTTAACCACGATTTGAGCGCTGGGAGCAGAGGTGTTTTATGTGCACCCCTTCCCATTCGGTCTGTGGAGCCGACGAAAAAATATGCTTGTATTAACTTCCTGGGGCTCCATAGATATGAAGGAGGGCTGTAGGTAGTCTATATCATGTGTAAAAAGGTTTTGCAAAAGTTCAGGGTACTTTTTATAAAAAAGCAAAGCAAGCACATGCATCAAGCACTCCAACTTCCGTGCCACGTCTACCAGTCCGCCGCACTCCCAACTGCGCCATCGGGGGCACGTTTCACCACTCTTTGATTCTCGTATAAAAACAGCAAAGTAACATGACACCTGGGGAAGGGGGTCCGTAATTTTGTTCCCAGAATCGTTTCGCAGATTTGAAACCCAGATTTGAGATTAGCGTTCGAAACTACCTACATACATCGGTATGCATCTCATCTTGAATGGCCATTGCGACTTGGTATCCTTCCCTTGCAAGGTAAGGTAATACATTCATATTTTGAAAATAGGAAAATAATCTCAAGTAAATCAGCCTGAATTTCCAGAATTTGTACAACAAGTGGCTAATCATCTTCGACCTTTTTCTTGGGCGGTTGTGATACATTTAATACGACTTTTTCAGAAGATGCTACTTTCAGGTCAACGTTCGCTTAGAATCCGAACATATTAGGGCATTTTTCAAAGGATGCCTGACAAGATATGGCCCAGAAGTGCAGCGACGTAGGCCATCGTATTTATTCGCAACTCATGTGAATGCCGATGACGATAATGACGTAAGCAGCATTTATTTATTTTAAACTGTTCACGTCTGGCTAGTCAACAAGCTTATACCGACTGAAAAAGGTTTCCATAATAGGCTTTGCCCTACTCTCAAGAAACTCCTTCGCCCGATTGTGTCGAGCAGACAGAAGGTGCTGAACACTCAGGTCAGGCGAAGATTGAGATTATTCAGCTTAGTGACAGTTATATTATATATCTTCCAACCTTCTAACATTATTATACTTTCGATTTCCAATTGGAAACCGATGTAAAATCGCATAAGTCGGGCAGTTACAATCAAACAAACAAATAAATAAAACAATGTTATAGAGAACTCATCTTTAGTGCTCAGTGAGTCCTAAAGAACTCGTCGCCCTGATTTTTTTTAGGAGAGTAGTTTCATAAAATCCCATACCATGCTTGATGATGTAAAGTTAGGAGAAACAACTTCTACTATTTTAAAGCCTCAGTATTTAAGAGAAAGACGAATTGTCGCTCACTAAAGTGGATTCTGTAATGGGCCTAGGAATAAGATGAAGTCAACAGGCACCATGGAGTTGTTTTATATCGTTTTGCTTAACGTCACAGGGTGAGCTGAAAACCGTGCATTTTAGTTGGCCTGAGAATTTGATTTTTCGAGTTTGAGCTTTAGTGTTTGCAGAGAATTGTCGAATGAAAAAGAAAAATAATGCTGTTTTCCCTGTCGAGAAATTCGGCAAATTTTGCTTGGGCTGAACTCTACGAAATCTTTCCTTTCTATTCACTTCCTGTTACGAATCTTTCCTTTAACAGAAGCATTCTTGCGCTTACAGAAATTCTAATTTCAGACATGTTCTTCCCTATTTAGGCATTGATGTTCCGGGACCATCTGCTACAGTGAAGGAGGAAGATATTTCTCAGTCTATAGAAGAATGCCGATCGTACCTTGGCGATCCCATGTGTATGTCTACATTTGAAGCGACTCATTTCATTCATTCATTCTTCTCGAAACCACTTCTTTAAAGGTGAGGGAGACGAAGACGGTGCTCGATTAGATGGACCGCACTGTACACTGTGCGGAGTTTGTCGAACTGAGGGAGATATGCGTGTCTTATCGGGTGATGTACCGCAGATTGTGATTATCATTGGATCACTTTGCAATAGCAACATAATCGATTTCGAAACCGCTCGTCGTACATATAACGAAGTGCAGTTGAGGAACGGAAAATTTTGTAAAGAACATTTTATTGATGCCGTAAGTGTTCCACACATTTCGGTCACTCCCTTCCCGAACACACTTTCATGATTACAGGCTCGGTACATCAGCCGTGAAGTGCAGAGGCTTTGGGGTAGCTATCCTGGCCACGGATTCCAGGTACCTTCCTCAGTTCGAATGGACTGTGTGTTGTTTTTCCAGAAGTTTGCACGCTCCCTTGAGGTAAGTTCACATTGGTTGCTTTTGCTTTTCTCTCTTCTGTCCCTTTGTCATTTACGTATTTCTTTAGAAACGTGTAAAACCAAATGAAATTGACCTGATTCGATTTTATAACGATTGCATGGAGAAGCACCACAAGGAAGTTTGTTGGAGACATGTGCAGGTGAGCTGATTCGGTGAAATAGAAATTGGAGTTACTCACTACATTCACAACTCTCTCCTTTTTTCTTCTCTATCATCATCCTTAATACTTCAGTTTTTGTAAAACCAATTAACCCTTTGACGACAGCGCGCCTTTTTGCGTGTCTGGCGCGCGGGACAGACGCATTTCGAAGCTTTCCGCTTCCGCGGCTCAACGTTGAGCCGCGCTGTCCCACGGGTGACACATTTTTCTAAAGTGACCATTTTTTGCCTTTTTTTTCAAGCGCTTTTTTTGTGATTTAGGTTGAAATAGGTGCATAATGGTTAATGATGAGTTTTCAACTTTAGTTAAGTATGGCTTGATGCTTAATATAGCAGTGAGAGTAGAAATGGATCAGCCTGCAGTGGACGATTTGGAGGATGGTTTTGAAAGATTATTGGTCGAACCCGACGAAATTAAAAATGAAAAATAAAACTTTTTAGGCTAATGAAGGTGTTACACATGTGTGGGGCTAAGATTTACACAAGATTCAGATTCAAGATTTACTTCGGTAGTCAGCCCACGAGCAAGGATTCAGCAGCTGTGTTCACTGTACCAATGGACTGACCTTTGAATCAAGGAATGCATCTCTATACTGAAACCTAGCGAATGACTTATTGGAACATAGCACCCACTTTTCCAACTTTCGAAAAGGCGAAAAGGAATACTAATTTAAGTTGAAGATAGGCAATTAAAAAGAGGGCAAGTTCTCGAGAAATTTGTTACAAACAACTAACTTGAGCTCATGGAAGTGTTTGAGTTCCCACAAGACGAGTCAAGTCTAGGGGCAGTAGATGTGAAAGTCTTTTTTACATTGAATGTTTTCGAAAAATGCACAAAAAGTGTGATTTTCAAGGAGAGAATTGAACTTATTAGTAGTTTCCAGAAATTAGCAGTACTTTTCTTAGCCCACTTTGTGTATAGTGTCGTTTGGTGACTGCAAACCCACTAAATACAAAAAACACCGAGTAAAACTAATAATCGAGAAAAACAACTGATGAGAAGGGTGCGGTCCACCGTTGAGCCGCGCTGTCCCACGCGACCGAAAAACCGTGGCTCACCGTTGAGCCGCGCTGTCGTCAAAGGGTTAAACCTTTAGCTCAACTCATTTCCAAATTTTGGATTCATATAGCAGTTTTCTAGGATGCTCCAGAGCCAAGGGAAAATAGCCCTTCAAGTTCAAGAACTAGTCAGTTTCCTACGTCCGAAACTGCGACCATGAGTAAGTATAGCTGGTCATGCCGGTTAAAGGCACGGTTCACGATAAAAAGGTTACTGAGTTCTTCCCTTAGAATACTCAGCGCCCCCCCCATGGGTGGTAGAAGAGACCCTCTCGCTTCCACAATCTCGGCGCGTGGGGCATAGTTGAAGCCCCGTTGCTGCCGTAGTTCGCTTTCCCTCGATCGGTGTCACGTTTGACGAGTGTCGAGACAATACAGATTGCTATTATTCGTTCTAGGACCCACGCACAATCAGCTAATCGCCGAGTGATGAGGCGATGTTTTTCTCCCATTCTTTTTCCCTCTGTTATTCTTTTTGCTCCGCGATCTCTTTTTTAATTTCCTACTCCTAGAGGCTGAAAAAGGTGAGCTACTTTGCTGTTACAAGGGTTTTTTTGTTTATTTGTTTTTAAGTTGATGATGATGATGCACTGAGGATTCTCTCTCACTGAAGGATCCCCAGTCGGTTAGTGTCGAGGCTACGTAGGGCGTCCCCAGGTGGCGCATAGGGGAATTAATCGCCGACCAAAAGTCACCGGTACTTGCTCAGAGACGCAGGTGGATTCAGGGGATGGACTCCTTGATTCTGCTGTGCTGGGTCGATATACCCTCTGTTCCTCGCGGGCGATCCACGCATACGTGTGTGGAGAGTGTGGGTGCAGTTGGTATCCTGCCCATCGACTCGGCCAAAAGCTTGCATTCGAGTGACGAACAACTCACGCTGGGAAGTATCTGGAAGGCGATTCGGGGCCGCCTCCAAAATAAAACCTCTTGTCCACTGCGGGATAGCCTGGCAAGCCCCCGGAGTCAATAGCCCCCACGTCAGAGCCTGGCAAGCTGCACGTTGGGTATCTTCACGCCAAGAACAGAAATAGAAATGGGCCTCATTCCCCTGAACCTGAGGGAGCCCCCAATACGGCAGCGTTGGGTAGGACCGCTCGGGAGAGGCCGCTAAAATTTCAGGGCCAAGACAGGCTGCCCAAAAGGAGAAGGACTGAGAAGGCGATCTGTACTTTCAACGCACGGACGCTTGCATCGGAAGCGTGTATAGAAGACCTGATGATGCAAGTAAGGAAGGTCAAGTACGACGTCATCGGACTGACCGAGACGAGAAGGCATCGCCCTGCACGCTGTATTTGAGACTGGAGAAGAACTGTTCCTTGGAACATACGACAATAGAGGCGTCGGCGGCGTAGGTGTCCTCGTCAACACGCACTTGGCCATGAACATCGATTCGTACGAAAGCTTAACAACCCGAATCGGACGTTTGCAATTAAGATGTGGCTCAATCCCAGCTCTAACCATCTACGTTGCTTACGCACCAACATCGAGCTACGAAGAAGAGGAGTTGGAAGCGTTTTATATGGATCTGGAGAGGCTCTACAGAGAAGACCACACTTTCTTCAAGGTCATCGTCGGTGATTTTAACGCCAAGATTGGCCCCAGAAGAACGGCTGAAGAGCTTCACATCGGGACTCACGAAGTGGAATGGAATGAGCAGGGGGTGAAAGGCTGTACGAGTTTATCATGACGACCCACACCATCCATGGTAACTCGCAATTCCAGAAGCTCTCTCATTTGAGATGGACATGGGAGTCAATTGGTGGACGGTTCCATAATGAAATAGACTACATCATCTTCAGTCGGAGATTTTGCCTGACCGACGTCGCTGTTGTTCCGAAGTTCTACACGGGATCGGACCATCGGCTCCTCCGCGCCAGATTCTGCTTCTCAGTGCGTGGGGAGAGAGCTATGAAGTTTCGGAAACGAAGCCCCAAGACCTCCATCAACTGGGACCGCTTCGCTTCCCTTGCGAGTAAATGGGAGGATTCCCTTATCGACAACATCGACGAAGAATACAACCGGCTCGTCGAGCATCTTTACGATAGTGCTACGAAAGCAGAGAGTCTACAAGTAGCCAAGAGACGACTCTCTTCGGAGACTCTTGAGCTGATACGCCAGCGTGGAATCGCGCGAGCTACAGGCAATTATCAAGAAACGTCCGAACTTGCGAAGCTATGCAGTGAAGCGATAAAGGAAGATCTGAAAGAGAGAAGAGCAGCAGTCATGGACGAAGCCGCCGAGGCCGGAAAGAGCATTCGCAAAGCCCGACGGAGCTTTGCCAATTACAAGACCAAGATGACCTCCCTTCGTCGTCCTGACGGAACCGTTACTGCATCCCGGAAGGCAATGGAGAAGGTCATCTACGACTTCTACTCGGATCTCTTCGACAGCCACGTCTACCTGCCTACTCACCATCTTAGGCAAGACGACTATATCGCTCCTTCGCTTCTCCCTTACGAAATACGACATGCCATCACGTCGACGAAGAATTGTACAGCGCCCGGTCCCGATAGGATCAAACCAAAACATCTGAAAAGTATACCACCAGTCATCATCAAGACTCTGGCTACGCTCTTCACACGGTACCTGTCGGAATGCAAAGTGACCACGTCGTGGAAAACTAGCAAGACTGTGTTGCTGTACAAGAAGGGAGATCCAGACGATATTGGCAATTATCGCCCAATCTGCCTGCTGTCCGTAATCTAAGCTCGTGTCATCCTAAACAGGATTGGCAGAATATTAGATGAAGGACAGCCATGCGAGCAAGCAGGGTTTCGGAGAGGGTTCAGTACAATCGATCATATCCACACCCTAACAAGGCTCATTGAAGTATCGCGAGAGTACAAGATGCCGCTATGTCTTACGTTTATCGAATTAAAGAAAGCCTTTGACACCGTTGAGACAGAAGCGGTAATTGAAGCCCTGGGCAACCAGGGTGTTTCTACGCAACATATAAGGATGCTCCGTGAGCTCTACGACAGCTTCACGACCAGAATTTCACCATTCTATAAGGAAGTCACTGTCAACGTGAAGAGAGGTGTCCGGCAAGGCGATACCATTTCGCCCAAACTTTTCAGAGCCGCCCTCGAGAATATCATGCCTCATTTGGAATGGGAAGACTTGGGAGTGAAGGTCGGCGGCCGCTTCCTACATCACCTCCGCTTTGCAGACGACATCGTGCTTATAACACCGAACATCGAGCAAACGAATGCTGGCCGAGTTTGATGGTGCTTGTGGAAAGATCGGCTTGTGGCTGAACCTAACGAAGACGATGTTCATAAAAAACGGAGTGGTACCTGAAGCTCCTTTCACGTTAAACGAAACGAATATCTCCGAATGCTCTAGCTATGTGTATCTAGGTCGGGAAGTCAACATGATGAACGACCTAGCTCCAGAGCTGTGCAGAAGGAAAGGCGCCGCGTGGGGAGCATTTAAGAATATCGAGGGAGTAGTGAAGAAGACAAAGAACATCCGACTCCGCGCTCACCTTTTCGACACTGCTGTCCTTCCTGCTTTGACGTACGCCTCGGAGACCTGGACTCTACGAAAGCAGGATGAGCATGCTGTTATTCAACGCTCTTTGGAAAGGACGATGCTCGGAATTTCCCTATACGCGCAAGTGCAGAAGGGAATCCGGAGTTCCGAGCTCCGTCACCGGACGAAGATCAGGGATGCCGTTGATTACGCCAAGAAATCGAAGATCAGGTGGGCCGGACACATTATGCGATATAGTGATGACCGTTGGACCAGGGCGGTTACTGACTGGATGCCTCGGGACATCAAACGAACTCCAGGAAGGCCGCCAACGAGATGGCCAGACTTCTTCACGAAAGCTCTGAACGAAAGAAATGTTGAATCTTGTGTCCCTGAAGCGAGAACGATTCACTGGACCACTCTTGATCGTGACAGGGACGAATGGAGACGTTACTGGCGCCCGCTCGAGGAAGTCGATGATCAACGGGACGACAGGTGATACAGGTGATAAGTGAATGAATTTTTGCTCACCATTGTCTGTTATTTGCACCAGGACCCGCACGCGCGCAGTGGAACACACTGTTTAGCTCGTCCGGACGCCCCACTCTTCTTCATTTTTTTGGTTTCATTTTCGTCCAGCCCCTTTTTAACCGTTTTTGGAAGTCTTTTTTACCCTTGGAAAACCGATGCACGCAGTTTCTTCACCTTAGTCGCACTAGTTTCGATCTTGTCTTCCATTTTTCATTATAATCTGGATCACCCAAAATTATCGTGAACTGTGCCTTCAAGTAGAGGGATCATTGCTTTCCCAGTGAAACTGCTACATGGTGGTGAAAATGCACGTACCCGAACTTTGCCTATTTCAGACCACAGCGAGTTGGAGTCCTCCACTTTGAGTAGCAAAGGAAAACGATTGAAGTAAGTTCATTCCTCTTCATTCACGTTTAGTGACCCAATTACTCTTTTTGCAGTATTAACTCATCAGAAAACGACACCTCTGTGAAAAAGCCGAAGCGACGGAAATATTATTGTGCGGTGTGCGACTGTTTTCGTCCAGCAGAAGATTGTCGCGAAGCATCATTGCCCGACCTTTTGATAGTGTTGGCATGCATGGCAATGGATTATAAAATTGATGTACATACTAAGGCAAAACTGGGTGAAGAGATTTTATATGGGTGGAGGTTTTTGTGTAAGCAGCATTATATTGAAGCGGTAAGTTCGCGTTATCATTTATCATATGCGATCTTCTTGACAAGTATCTGCTGATCTATATTTATAGGCAACGTTTATTTACTGTGATGTAAAACAAAATGGAGAAAGTCTTTCCGAAAGAGATTTCACTGCCCTTAGTAATCTTACGAAGTACAGTTTGTGTGAACGTATTGAGAAGCACTGGGATCTTATCGATGTGAGTACCATTTGATAAATGTCAACTCGATTTTTTCTTTTTAAATAGTGATTCAGACCAGAATCGTTGTGAGGGATGACGAGATCTCGTGTTTTTTCAATGACTGCCAAAAGAGGTACAACATTGTGCAAATTGCAGAAGGGCGTAGTACAACTGAAAGTAAAGAAGAGAGAATGCAGGTAGCGTATGGTTGAAATTACTTCTACAAGTTTCTGAAAATCTTTTTCCGCTTTCTTTTCCAATAGTCTCCGGTAAATTTAAGGTCTCTGTTGCCTCAGTGGTTGATGAAGTAGTTGCTCAATCTTCCTCTCTGAATACTCGATCAACAACCGAAGGCTTCTCCATCATCTTTGGTATGTTTAGCACTTTAATTCACGGGTGTTTTATTTTGTTTATGCTTTACGAGTTGTTATTTCATTGCAGCTTATTTGTTTTTGCAGTAAATAAAGTCAACAATTCAGGCCTGGGCAAGGCATGTTCTCATGCTCAGCCAGAACTCTTCTTTTCAATTCTGTGGTTTCTACCATCTCGCGAATTGGGCACCTTTCGTAGTTTACACATGGGGTGCTTTTTTTCGCTCTTCAGAGCCGCATTTTGGTGCCAGCTTCGATGTCATAACTTTGAATGCAACCATTCCATCAAAAGTGTTTAAGTTGACTCATAGGTTCTTTGACAAAATGATAGTGATGATTTCTAGAGATCATAACTCGGGAAAGAGGAGACGAAAATGGACGCACGTGGCATTGTTAGATAGAGTATGGAAAGCTCTTCAAAATACATGCTAGCGAGCACACCTAACTGTTTCCTTTCCTGCAACCATGCCCCATAATTTCAAGCCGTCGCAAATCCACCTCCGCAACACCATCCTATTTCCTTTTTTAACTGACCAAGAACCGGCGGAGATCGATAGACGTATTAAGGAAGTCTACAAGAGGGGTCCTGCTAGATGTACAATTTACAAGTGGCACACGAAGTTCACGTCGGACGACATTCCATCGATAATAAGACCGTCCGGGGCGCTCAATGGAGTTGGAATTTGGAGGTGCTGCGGAGCCAGGTAAAAGCCCGTATCAAACTACTTGTGAACTGGCAGTCACCCTCGGGAGCAAGGTGCGAAAGCTCCGTCGATGGGTGCCCCACGCTTTGAAGCAAAATGACATGGATTTTCGCGCCAACATGGCACTTTCTCTCCTCACGCTCAAGCGCAGGAAAAGGTCTTTAGTATGTATTTGAAAGAACTTTTTATACTCTATCTAACGATGCCTAGCGCGTCCATTTTCGTCACCTCTTTCCCGAGTTATGATCTCTAGAAGTCATCACTATCACTTTGTCCGAGGACTTATGACTCAACCTAATATTTAGCAGGCGAAACCGAGAGTTCTGCGTTGTGGAGCAACCGTGGAATGGACCAAGTCAAGTGGGAATTTTGGAATTTTTCTTTTCAGTTGTGATAAAAAATGTTCACTGTTGCAGAAATGATACATGGTTAAGCAGTGAAGTGGAATTTGGTTGCCCTGTCTCTTCAAATCCGCGCAAGAAGTTGGAAGTATGTCATAGAATGACCACGAACCCAAAAAGAGCTCAACCTTGTGGGATTTGTGATCAAATGAGATCTGTGGATAGCCTTCGGAGGATGACGTCGACTAGAAATCTGAGAGTCATACTTCTATCACTGTTGTTGAAGCAAAACCTGATTGCTGTCACAGTGGCAAAGCAGGCTCATAAGAGGGGTTCTGGTTTATACGTCTGTCATGAGCATTTTATTCAAGCGGTAAGTAATGGCTTTCACAATATGCTCACTCTTTTCTCTTGTAACGCAGTTGTAGAGAAATGCAAAAAAATACAACTAGAGAGTCTCAATACTTTTTGCTTGGTTTCACGTTCCTTCTATTTTCGGTGATTGAATTCTTCATCATATCCTACATTGAAGTAAATTTATCTACCTTATTCATTGCTAGTCTTTGCAGGGTGCTTATCTTGTCTCCAAATTTGAGGAGAAGTTTGGCGGTTTTGATATGATCGCTCTGCGTAAGCTTCTTGACAGTTTTGTTTCCGACATGGAGCACACCATTAATTTATTTGGAGAACTCATAACGGTAAGGATTAGAAACTTAAATTTTGTTGAGTCCCTTCATAAATTCTGTTCAGGATACTGCGAAACCAAAAGCTCCTGATGTTCACATATTTCTCAATGATTACGATCGGAGATATCGGACAAATATTGACTGGATAATAACAGAGATACCTATGGGAAACACGAATGTTGCAGCCGTAAGAATGAAGTTTCTTGTTTTTCTCCGGTCCTTTTCATCAATTTTGTTCCAGGAGCCTTCCTCGGTAAATTCGGCGGAGCTACTTAATGCGAAAGACGAAGGTAGTGCTTCTCTCAGTAAGTTTGTGTTGAAGATTGGAATTAATCATGATGATCATACTATTAGGTTGATGCATAATTATTGCGGATTTTTTCGCGGCTTTTTTCTCTCGATAGAATTTGAATATTGAGTTCGGGTTTTTCCTAGAAATGATCTACTTGATTTCCTCTACAAGAATATACTCGAGAAACCATCCGTATATTCGCGAAATTAGGCTTTACTACTTCGAGAAAGATTGGAAGGTTCCGCACTCATTCCGCGATCTCAGTAACTTTTCGGCGATCGAACAATCAGCCAGAGCCAACCAAGAAATGGGATTTGCCCCCAAATCTGCCATATTCACCAGCAGAAACTTTTATGGACTATCTCGTCAATCGTCCATTGAAAAAATGGCTAGAGAATAGAGGTTACGTCGATTTGGATGACTTGATGGCCGATGTCAAGGCGCGGATCGCCCGCAAGGATTAAAACTTCTTCGCTTTTGGTATCCGACTGTCTAGTTAATGGGAAGCAGTGCTTGACGTAGACGGTAAATAAGTTCCGGAGTAATTATTTGAATATGTCTTTGCTTAGTATTTCTGTAATTTTTTTAAGAAAAATTTGCTGGAAAAATCCGCAATAATTATTCATCAACCTAATATATAGAGGCAGGTAAAATGCAGGGAAATGGAAAATATCAAATTGTTTGACCGTATTTGACCGTGTTTGACCGCCTGGAAATCATGTGTACTTTCACTAGATCACCTAATGAACGATAGCTGAAAAGTTACTGAGATCGCGGAATGACTGTGCCACCTTCCAATCTTTCTCGAAGTAGTAAAGCCTGATTTCGCGGATATACGGATGGTTTTTCGAGTATATTCTTGTAGAGGAAATCAAGTAGATCATTTCTAGAAAAAACCCGAAATCGATAGTCAAATTCTTTCAAGAGAAAGAGAGCCGCGAAAAAATCCGCAATAATTATGCATCAACCTAATATATTATACTGCACTAAATCTGAATGATTAGATGTGTTATACCTAGTTATTTTCGAGAGAAACTTTCTTTGATTTTTTATATATAAAGTTATACTTTAGGCAAGGATTTGTCGCAGGATGGTTACGAAGAGAAGTTGTTCAGTAGCAAACACGAGAATAATGGCGCAAGGTATTTCTTTTACCGTTGTTTTATTTCATAGCTCTCACTTTGGAATGTTTGGGTCAGGGGGCCCTTTTGAGTTGAGATTCATGGAAATCCGTTTTCTAGACTTGTATTTACTGAAGTTGAATCTAGAGCTCACTGATTTACAGCCCATGTCTTACCGCTAATGATCAGGAAGATTCAAATGTAATGGGTCGTCTTCCAGCAACTCACATATCAAAGTCTCCTTCCTGCACATCCGGTAAGTTTTGTCTTTATTTCTCATTCGTTCCACGTTTTTCAGTAGTTTTATGGATGCTTTTATAGACCGTCATTTTCAGTGGATTTTGTTGGCGATGAATGTCAGAGCGCTGATTCTCAATTTGAAGCGGAGATGTTCAAAGAAATATCTGTCACAGATCTCTTACAGTCAGATTATATCTCTGGAGATGATCCTGAAAATCATTCGAGTGAGCCAACGTCTAATCTCTACACATGTGGTTGAAAGTTTCCTTGATGAGTTGTTGGCTAGGCTTTTTTAATTGGAAACTAAAGAAAACCGTTGAGAAGAATTCCTTCCTATATTCACCAAAAGTACTTTTTCGAAAGTGATGGCCAAAATTCACAGTGCATATTTTGGACTCCGCAGGCTCCATCCTCCGCGGCCTCGGCTTAATATAGTTCCTTTTCCTAATAAATAAAGTGGCACTATTTACCCTTTACTGCCCCACCTCGTCGAGGATGGGCTGGATTTCTATCGAAATTTTTCAAAGAAGATGAAACCGGCTAGAAATTTGCCTACAGGGGTAATTTGACCCGTAGAACACGAATATTGCATCCATTTGTCATGAAGATGCCTAGCGCTTGCGCTACAGGCGTCTGCGCCAAATCACTGGGTCACCTCTTCTGCTGAAAACTTGCCCCTAACTGATGTCCCAGGCGTTTTCATGATGAGTGAATGCGATATTCGTGTTCTACGGGTCAAATTACCCCTCCAGGCAAGTTTCTAACCGGTTTCATCTTCTTTGAAAAAATTCGATAGAAATCCAGCCCTTTCTCGACAGAGTGGGGCAGTAAAGGGTAAATAGTGCCAATAAAGTTCCTAAAACCATTGAATTACTACTAGGTATGATTGATCTCCTAGATTTCTAATTCTGATTCCCCATCACACTGCTTTTCTGAAGTTCTACCGAGTGAACTTATTTCTTCGGGCCTTTTGTTCCCTCTTTAGCGGTTCTGTAACTATCGGGAGGATTTCCTATAGAACTACCATTTTAATTATTTGTGTTGAAGTATTGAGCCAAGTGTTATTGTTCTGTTTAGAAGAAATATTCGATCTTGTAAATGGCAACATCAAAGCTGGAGAGCACTTCTGCTTATCAGATCTGGATCGGGACTGTGACGAAGAAAGAAGGTGCTCACTTTTTTTTGGTTCACTTGAGAGGAGCGAAATTGTTTGGGATGATATCACGAACTTTCAACAGTAGAAGGCCTTTTTTTGGATTTTTCAGCAAAAAAACCTAATTTTCATGGGATCCTGAACTTCGGAGGAGAGGAAGATGAAATTAGTAGACTTCAGTCAGCCTAAATGGACATGCCATGCTCTATGTCATGCATACGGAATCGTGCAACCTCGGATTGCCTCTAGCCCATTCAATATTTGCTAGAGATAGCCAAACTGCATGTCAGGGTTTTTCACGGTTGGATAGCAATAAGGTAATCGTGATTGGAGAAGGGCTCGGTATATCGGGACGGATTAGGGCCATTGAAAAGCATCGCCGGTGTTTCCGCTCCACTCTCATACCGACCATAAAAAATTCTTAACCCATTGACGACCATGCAGTCCATATGTAGACTGCAGTTGTATTTTTTGTTTTATTCATCTATATTTCCTTTTTTTACAATTTTTCTTCTCAAAACATTACATCAGGCCTAAATGAAACTATTAGGTTGTAAGGAAAGTTCTGGCCATTCTCACGTACGTGCCATATGAATTAAAATTTTGGCGGGTGTTCATTCAGACTAATCGGCATATTGTGCTCCTCAAGTAAGTCATCAGTTGCTCGTTCTGTCATAGCGCTTTCCCCAGAATCTGTAAGGTTTTGGAATTTTTAGGAGGTTTTTTCGGCAGGACGGATAAGACGACTTTTCGAATGGTTTTACTTCTCGAGTTCAAACTTGGTCGAACTGCGAAGTAGGCAGCCACAAACATCAATGTTACATGAGGAGAAGGCACTGCATCGGAGCGAACGGTTTGTCGTTGGTTCCAGAAGTTAAGAAGTGGAGACGAGTCACTGAAAGACGATGAGAGAGTTGGTCGACCATCGTTAGTTGATCATGATGTTATGCTAAGAGCCGTCGGGGAAGATCGACGTCAACCTTTGAGGGAGATTGCCAAGAAGATGGTTGTCTCCCACACACTTCTCGCTGCCCTCCTTAAGCAGCTTGAAATAGTAAAGAAGCTTGACAAGTGGGTGCCGCACGAACTCACGGAGCAGCAACAATTGAAGCGCTCAGAGGTTTTAAATTCGCTGTTGAGGAGGAATGATGTTGAGCCTTTTCTCCATCGTATTGTAACGTGTGATGAGAAATAGATCTTGTATGATAACTGGAAGCGTTCTGCTCAGTGGCTGGGTGTGGATGAGCCTCCAAAAAATTTCCCAAACTAAGTTTACACGTCACGAAGAAAATGATCACAGTTTGGTGGTCCAGCCATGAACTAATTCGCTACGCGTTTCTTCCTCCAAGTCAAACCATCACCGCACAGCCCTATTGTGATCAAATGCACGAGAAGTATTTGGAACTGGGGTAAATGCAGCCGGCACTAGTCAATCGCCACGGTCTACTGCTCTTGCACGACAATGCACAACTGCATGTGTCACAAACTGCCTTCCAGAAGCTGAACAAGTTGCGAATCGGAGCTCTCCCTCAACCATTCTACTCACCAGACCTGTCACCAACTGACTACCATTTGTTCGAATATCTGAGCAACTTCTTGAAGGAACGAGTATTCAAAAATCGAGGCGACGTGGAAGCTGCTTTTCTCGGAATCTTGGAATCCAGATCTCCGGACTTTTGTAAGAATGGGATAAACAGACTTGTATCACGTTGGCGAAAATGTGTGGAATCGAATGGGGCTTATTTCGAAAAAAAATGTTCATTTTGAGTTGAGTTATAACTTTTTGAAAGTTAGCTGACAAAACGGCCAGAACTTTCCTTACTAATACATACAGCGTGGTCCTAGAAAATCTTCTGATTTTGCAATTGTAAAGGTGTTTTTACGAGGGGGTGTAATGGAGCTTTGTGGGCTCCGGTGTATAAGTGTGGGTAAACTGTAGATTTACTCACCCTTTATTGGCGTACAGCACAATAAGATAGGCGGGAAGATAATCGGGTAGATGCCCTCGTCGATGAAGTAGTCGATGAATACAACAAGCGACCAAGTGAACCCTTATATAGGAATTCTGAGCGCGCCCAAAATTGATTGCGCGGGAGTAAACGTGTGGTCAAACAATTGATCAACAGAATGATCACGAACCCGAATTAGAAACAATAACAGTGCAATAACAGTTAATACAGGTAAATCGTTAGTATGGAGAAATTGTGTTGGGGGTCCATCCTTTACACGCCCCCCTTTCGGGAAGCCGACCCCGACGGCTTGTGTATCCGACAGCGATTTGTTTGCTTCATCTTGTGCGCAACTTCGTGACGTTTCTGCTTCACATCTTTTACATAGTAGGCTTGAAATCCTTGATGTTTTCTCTTTTCTTTTTCCACTGCGGTGGCGTCCTTGTTGGCGGTGTTGTTGACGTTGACGTTGCGTTGGCTGGATTTGAGTTCGAACTGCGGTAGTACTAGCACATTTGAAGCGATGTCGGCGATCTGGTTTAAAAATATTTTACATTGCCATGGCATGAGTCTGTCTTCGCCTTTTCTGGGCTGGATTCCGAGACTTATTGCGGGATGTTTTATCGGGATTTCTTCACCGATGGTGCTGTAAAAGTCGACTATTCTTGCCTCGAACCCTCTTGCAGGCCCAGATAAGAACTCTGCCATTTTCTTACAGACTGTTCCGATGAGTCTCCATTCAGATTCCCTGTTCATTTCGAAAGGGGGTGGAAACAACTCCATCGTCCCGCCACATTGAAGATGTCTTTCCACAGCATGCTGTACAAGGAGCATATGCTGTGTATTTGGAACTTCATTCGGCCATATCCAGACAAAGGCAGATGAAATACTTTGCTTTTGGAGCTGGTCCGCAAGATCCCCGAAGTGGCTGTACACAATAAATTTCACGGTTGCGGGCTCCAAAAGGTCAGTCATCACTCTGGCAAACTGTTTGGGGAGAGCGACCATTATGGGATTTCCGGGCATATCATCCGTCGACTCCGTGCTTATTTGCGATCTTCGTGCCATCGCCATTCTGTAGTAGAGCTCGATGTCATAACCCGGGTTTGTAGCGAATAACGGCGGATGCGACAATTCGACGTCCTCTTTTTCCTTCACGGCGGAAGCGAAGTCATAGCAAAATTTGCTGTGCGCGTGGATTGCGGTCGCTAATCCGTGAATCGTCAGATATTTTGAGTCCTTGTTCAGCAACTCTGCTTCTTTGCGTTCTTCTCCCCAGTGTGGGTGTAGCGCTATTGACGCTACGTTGGCCATTTCAAACAGATTCTTCACTGGCTTGGACCGCGCCAGGTCACAGCGGAGCCCCGGCAAGCCAACTTGAGCTCTCGTGTTGAATATTCCGCATTGACAAGGATACAGTAGGTGGAGCGGGTCGAATCGTGGGTCTCCAATCTCGACTCTGAACGAAGTACGATTAGCTGATACCCTACCATCCACCTTTTTGGGTCTGCCCCTCTTAGCTCTACGCCTATTTGTAACTACCGGTTCGTTGTCTACGCCCGGTGGCAACTTCCGGAGTTGGTCAAAGGGGATACACAGCGGGTCTTTATTCCCAGTAATGGCCGTTATTGTGGCGCTATTATCACTAACTCCCAAGACTCTGAATGGTCCGGTCCATTCATTCACTAGCTTGGGGTGGCATGTGTTTCCCTTTTCGGTGGGTACCCGCATGTAGACCCTGTCACCCGTTTTGAGGGGATTAGGCACTACGTTATGGTTTCTATCGTAACTTTTCTTCATGGCTTCGCGCTCTTTCTCATTCTTTTCTCGCGCATTTTGCCAAGCTACTTTCGTTCCCGCGACTAGCTCTTGAACGTAGTCGTCGAAATCAACCATGTATGGTGTTACTTCACGTTCTGGTACCGTTTCCCACGGTACCTTGGCATCAAATCCGTGCATGAGGAAGAAAGGGGATTCACCTGTTGCTTCGTGCGCTGCTGTATTATATGCTATCATACAGTGGGGAAGCAATTTGTCCCATTCCTGGGGGACTTCCACCTTTTTCCTTAGTAGTCCAATTATGGTCCTGTTGAACCGTTCCGTTATGCCGTTCTCACGTGGGTTGTAACCCTTTGTGAAGATCTGCCGGATACCCATGATAGCTGCTAATCCAGCGTTCGAAAAGCGTGCGCGCTATTATTTCCGCTGATTTCGAGGCGACGGGGTATGCTCCTCCAAATTTGGTGAAGTGATCGATTACTGACAAGATGTACTTGTTCCCGCTGGAAGTGGGTCCCATTTCCAAAAGGTCCACGCCTATCATCTCGAATGGCCGTGTTGACACTATTGGTTTCAGTGGTGGTGTCATCTGTGACTGCGCATTGAACAGGGTGCACTTTTTACACTCTTCTGTCCACAGTCGCACGTCCCTGGTCATATTTTCCCAAAAAAACTCTCTTGCTCAATTCTCGCAGTACCTTTCTGGCTCCGAAATGGCCTGCCAATAGCGCAGAATGAGCATCATTGAAAACTTGCTTTCTGAAAACCTTCGGGACCACTCTCCTCACGTTTTCTTTGTCCAGGACGCACAGATATCCGTCTTGAAACATGAAATCGGCTACTTTCATCTTCCGGATTTGATTTGGAAAGACTACCTCCTCTGAGAGCATGCCATGCTCGAGTGCGGTAATCACCTTTCCATATATGGCATCCTGCCTGAGTTCTCGCGTCCACTCGGGTTCTTCCGTTGTGGAGGCGACTATCAACTCGTTTGGAATGCTAGTATTTTCTTCCAGAGTTGCCGCGTCTACCGCTCCTCTGCTCAGCGCGTCGGCAACCCTGTTCGCAGCTCCTTTGACATACACAAATTTTATATTGTATGCCTGCAACTCCAGTGCCCAGCGAAGTACCCGCGCCGATACATTCGAGCGTGTGAACAAAGCTGTCAATGGTTGGTGATCCGTATAAACATGGATGGGTAACCCGTATACAAACATATGGAACCTTCGCAATGCTGTAACTACAGCAAGTGCTTCCAAATCTGTGATATGATAGTTGCGTTCGCTCTTGTTCAATCCCTTCGACGCGAAGAATATCGGGTGTAGGAAGTTGTCGTCCCCTTTTTGGCTCAACACTGCACCTACACCTGAGTAGCTAGCATCTGTATGGATGCAAAACGGCCTAGCTCCCGAACGCGCTCCTTCAATGTCTGGTTGTGCCAACACTGGTGTGGAAGTGAGAGCTTCTTTCAGCGTTTCGAAAGCATCAGTTCGCGACTTGGTCCATTCGAATTTGGTTCCCTCCGACGTCATTTCGTGGAGTGGAGCTGCGATTTTTGAAAACCGCAAAATGAATTTCCGGTAGTAGGAGCACATTCCTAAGAAAGTTTTCAGTTCCGAACGCGTCTGAGGCGTTGGATACTCGTGAATTGCTGAAATCTTCTTGGGATCCGCGTGCAGTCCGTCTTTGTCTAGGACATGCCCCAAGAATTCAACCTTGGGTTCCATGAGTATGCACTTTTTGGGATTGAGCTTCAAGTTCGCCGAACGTAGTCTTTCGAGAACTTTCCCTAGCACTACCATATGGCGCTCCTTGGTTGCGGTAGCTACGATGATGTCAACAAGGTAGCACGAGACTTCATCTCCTTGCAATGAATGGAGCACCGAGTGCATGAGCCTCTGGAATGCTGCTGGTGACGAAGCTAGTCCAAAAGGTAAAACTTTGAACTGGTATAGACCCTCAGTTGTTGCGAACGCGCTTTTCTCTTTTGCGCCGTCCGCCAACTTCATTTGCCAATATCCCGACAACAAATCCAGAGTTGAAAACCAACTTTTCCCCTTGAGGTTTTGTAAGATGGTGTCGATCGTCGGAAGGGGATGGCTGTCTATATGAGTGACCTGATTCACTTTCCTATAGTCGACGCATAGCCGTAATGAGCCATCTTTCTTGCGAACAAGGACTATGGGTGAAGACCATGGAGAACTGCTCGGTTCGATGATATTACGGTCTTGAAGATCCATCAAGATCTTCCGTAATTCCGCCCTTGTTGCGAGTGGTACAGGTCTCGCTTTTTGCTTTATCGGTTTTCAGAGCCAGTCTGGATATCATGTTCCACCAAATGCGTTTGCGTTAGCTCCTGATCTGTCACCGCAAACACATCTTGAAAATCTCTCACGTTGTTCTCCAACAATTCACACCAGCTTCCTTCAGATTTGTTCTGCTGCAGTAATCCTACTAGGACTGTCCAACGGTCACTAATTGGAGCGCTCGTGCGTTCCAGCATGTTTGCGCAATGCATGGGTGACTTTCGATAATCACCCTCTGGTCCCAACAACCAATCTTTTCCCCCGCTTGGAAAACCTTGGCTTCGTCTGTTGTATTGGTGACAGGTATGCTCAAGGTTTGCCCTGACCTGCAAACAGCATGGGGTATTAGGTCGCAGTCAGACCACAAAATCTGCGTGGATTTGGAGGGTGTGCCGCTTATTGAAACGTGCTTGGTTTCACCCGGTTTCAAGTACACTCTCGCGGCTATGGTAGCGCTGACTACCTCCTTTTCCACCAGCTTCTTTACTTTCACCCTTTCACCCGAGAAGCTTTTTGATGGACTTTTCCTTGGTTTACTCTTCGGAAGGGGAGCGGTCTGAGTGGCGGAAGCCCGCTTCTCAAAATCACTGGACAGCGTCTGAACGCTCACAGAGCTTCGTTTCGTCTCTGCAGCTGGCTTCAGCAACGCTTGTAACCCGAAAGCACGTAATACGTTTGTCCCTAGTACAATTCTGTTGTCGTTCCCTCGTCTCACGAAAAATACCACTCGTCGTGAGGGTTCTTGTTGCAGTGCAAGACTGAGTCTCACAGCACCCTTGAATGCCATTTTGCGACCAGAAGCATCGTAGATGTTTATCTTGTCATCCACTTTTACTTCCTCTACATCTGCATCAAGGTCAAAACCCGACTTGGCTGCATCCAGCAGCACTTGCAATGGCAAAATGCTTACTTGGGATCCTGTATCCACCAAGGCTTTCTTAGTAAACCCTAAGAGTTGCACGTTGCACAGGGTTTTACTGCCAAACATCTCGTTCTCACGCTGCCGCGTCCCTGTGGCACGGCAAGACCAGTTTTCCAGGAGGGTAGTGAAAGTGCGTTTAGACTGTTCCATATGGGGCCTATCTGCCGACTGGGCATTTTCCGCAATTCTTTGCTCATTCCGTTGCCTACCCCTGTCACAGTCTCTTTGAAAGTGCCCTGGCCTTTTGCAAATGCGACAGAGTCTGCGATCTGTCTGCAGTGATGTGCCACTCGGCACCGACTCTGGGTTTTGAGGTGAATCTCTGCTAGCTGGGTGACGGATATGGATGTTTCCCATTCGGTCAGCGTTTTCCCGTAGTCTTGGGAATGGCAAGGGTCGCCGTGGCTCCCTGCGGTCGTCCACTTGCTTCACTTCCGAGGCGGATCTCATCGCTGCCGCCACCTTCTTACTTCTTTCAATTCCTTGGGCGAGGTTCTTTAGCTTCTCATAGACCTCGTATGGTGCTGCTGATTCCATGACAGCAAAGAGTTGGAAATACTCAGGCCAATTGGTGAGTTGTGAAATGAGTTCACTCGCTCTCACCATCGATAAGTCCGTTTCTGACGCACTAGGGTTTGCGGATCGTGTTAAGTTTTCTAGCTGCACGCAGTATTCCGTGACAGACTTTGACATCGTAAGCTGCTTTAGCTTAACATGCGATTCCATCCGTTTTGCTGAAGTGTTCTCGGCGAACTTGGCTTTGAGGGCAGCCACAAAATCGGCAAATTTACCCTGTTTGGTTCCAATAGGGAGCGTTTTCATGACAGCTTTCGGGTATCCTACTAGCTTCTCACTCATAAGGTGGATTAGCATATCGTCTGAGAGGCCAATCCTGCCATATTTCATCGAGAACGACGTTACAAACTCAGTGAACCCCTTACCATCTGGGTCGCTAAATTCTTTGACCTCCGGAAGAGCCATGGCAGCTAGTGCGGTTCCCACCCCACTATCAATTCGAGAACTTATTTCGCTATAAACTGGAGACCAACCTCTTTGGCGGTTGTCCCGCGTTGGCGTGGGTGGCACCATAGCTTGGTGGAGCTCGTTCTCGACAACGTTCCTCTGTAATGGATCTTGTCGGTTAGACTGTCTTTCATCCGTAAGAACGCCTTGGTTCAAGAACCGCCTACCTTGAGCTGCACTGACAGCATCAAACTCCATAGGTGGTAGTTCCGCGACTGACGATATGTCATTAGCACCGAGCAAACGAAATGCTCTGCGGAACTCATCCTGCTGCGACTCGCTGTGATCCGTCTCCATTGGAGTCGTATGCTCCGCGGACCTGGGAGCCTGTAAAAGATATGTTTGTGCGGGCTTAGGGATGTCGAAGAGCAATGGTTTCCTAGATGGCAAGAGCTTCCGACCAGTTTGGGCCTGCTCGATACCCATTGTTTGGATCGGTTCGACCAGATTACCTACGGCTCTAACCACCTCGGTGGACCTAACATTCAACATCTTTGACAGTGCGCGCATGCATTTGTCATCATGCTGTGCCTGTTCGAATACAGTTTCTAGCTCTTCGCTGTGCTTTGCATGTGCCTCTGATGCCTTTTGCACAACCCTATCCGCTAACTCATTAATGAGGTCCAGCGACTTCCTTATCGCCTTACACTCCGGTTCTAGCAATCTATAAAGTCCCTTTTCCAGGTCCTCTGGTGAGGTGGTTTCCCCATCACCTAAGATGATTGCTATGCTTTTCGGCGTTTCTAGCAGTTTTGTCAATCTTGACACGCAATGCGTAACTGTAGACCGCACCTGCTGCTGGTTCTGTTGCGTCAGTTGTAGGACTTGTGCTCTGAGCTGTGCCAATTCTTGTTGCACCTCGTCCATTTTCGTATCCCTCGCAACATCTTCTTCCAGCATCCTATCCAGTTCTCTCTCCATGTCGTCTGACATTTCTTTGCTCTGAAACAGGTCTCGTTTCAGTTTAGCCACGATAAACTACTGATTCGATACTACCTTCTCAGTATCGAATTCTATCCTCTGAGTTCGACGGAACAATTGAGGTAGTCTCAGTAGTCCTGCAAAGAAAACAATTTTTTTTGCGCAGCGGTCTGCCTTGCAAAAATCGTTTTCTTCTGTCCCACAGGGTGCACTGACAGATTTCTGCACAGCGCAACTTGCAGGGGCTGCCCGTCTAGCAGCTTTGTCGAGCCCGCCGCTCTATCAACGGCCCTACGGCTCGCTAAAGGCTTTTCAGAAACCTGGGGACTCCCCGGCTTCTTACTGCCCTAAACCTACCTTATTGACCGAGCCAAATCGGTTCGGCCCCCATGTAATGGAGCTTTGTGGGCTCCGGTGTATAAGTGTGGGTAAACTGTAGATTTACTCACCCTTTATTGGCGTACAGCACAATAAGATAGGCGGGAAGATAATCGGGTAGATGCCCTCGTCGATGAAGTAGTCGATGAATACAACAAGCGACCAAGTGAACCCTTATATAGGAATTCTGAGCGCGCCCAAAATTGATTGCGCGGGAGTAAACGTGTGGTCAAACAATTGATCAACAGAATGATCACGAACCCGAATTAGAAACAATAACAGTGCAATAACAGTTAATACAGGTAAATCGTTAGTATGGAGAAATTGTGTTGGGGGTCCATCCTTTACAGGGGTACATTACCTTGGTGAATTCTCCGTTCGTTGAACAACTTCGAAAAATGCGATAATATTTCAAAAATACGCTCGAAATTAGCATTTTCGCTGTTATCGACCAAACGCAAAGCTCGTAAAAGTTCCCCGAAACGATTTCTGGTAATGATTAAACTCATAATTGGATGACAACCAAAACGAACGCCGTTTCTATAATAAAGATCAATAATCACTCAATGTGGACACTCTTGCCAAAGGAACATTCCTAAAAACTTATAATTTCTCTTATAAACTTCAAGACATGGCCATTCTGGACCATAAAGTCCTCATTTGGGCTGCAGTCGCGAGTGGACGAAAGGCGCGCCGGTCCCTCGCGCCGCTCTTCCCGCAAAGCGTCATGGTCGTCAATGGGTTGATTTTCTCCATGATCTCTAAAAAGTTTGCGAATTTCAGGTTTGATGACGAGGATTCTGAGTACTTTGAAGAGCTTAGCGATGGAATTATCGACAGCGTTCAAGATGAACTTCGCCGAAGACGTACTCAAAGTGTCGGAAAGAAATCGAACTCCTCGGTGTCTGGGAAAGTGCCGAGCACCTCAGCAAGCCAAAGTCAAATGGTTCCTTCGAAACAGACGCCGATGGTTGAAGCAAATCGCAAGGAAAGGGTTGCACCCATCTCATCATTGCTGAGCGTATCTTCCCGAGAACTTTTATCTCATTTTCGTATAGGCGATGACATCAAAGGAGCTCTGGGCAGAGAACAAATCCTTAAACGTTATGTGGCATGCTCATCGTTACTCTTGAGGAACAAAAGGGAGCCGTTTGTAGATCGGTTGATCACTATGGGTGAGAAATGGCTGTTCTGCAACAGTAAAGACGATCTAAGACCCTTCGAATGTCAACCTGTGCTACTTCGTGTGTGGTGGTCGGCTGCTGGCATTCTGTACCATTCGTTCCATCGCGCGAATGAAGCGAAATCCGAAGAGATTTACATCAGCCAAATCGAATACGTTCACAAAGAACTCTCCAAGGGAATTCCCGACGACGAAGATCTTCTAGTGGTCCTCCTTCATGACAATACGAAATCATTTTTGACACGAAATTCTTTAACACAGCTTTATAAGCATAACTTTGAAGTATTATCATATCCTCCCCATTCTCCAGATCTCTTACCTTCGACTTTCTACTTCTTCAAACATTTGAACGATTTTCTATCTGAAAGACAGCTTGTTGATATGAATGATGTAGAATTTGCTGTGTTTACCTTCATAAAATCAAGACCCCCAGAATTCTATCAAACCGGTATCGATGAACTTTTATTGCGATGGCAAAAATGTGTTGATTTCAAGGGATATCCGTTCCCTGTGAAATCAACACCTTTATCCTTTGAATGATTTTTATTCTCATATTGATTTGATGATGTATGTGTATATGAAAGCTTTATTTTTCAATTTTTGTTCTTTTATGAAATAAGGCTAACGTGAACCTGCCTACACTTGGGCTACCTGAGTGACGCTGATGCGCATGGGCGAACTTGTGGTGAATATAAAATCAATTTTATCGCCTGTCTACTGTCGGGCTCAGGTCCCTTTCGTGTTAAACATTACCAACATTTTTCCAAATTTAGACGTTCCGACCCAGTTCACTTCGTTTGTATTACTGATTTTTCGTCAAACACGCACATGCTCCGAAACACTTCGTGCATGTCCCGCCCTCTGGAGGCAGAGCCCAGTCCCGCCACCTACTAAAAGGGTTCCCATCTTGCCGCCTGTACTCCTTCAAAATTTGAACCTTCTAGATGCACGGGAACAAGGGTTATGAACTTACAGTTGAACACACGCATTGCTCAAAGGCATAGTTCACGACAAAAAATGGCTCCTGAGATTTCCTGCTAGAATGAATCTGTGGCCCCCCCAATAATAGTACATGGGCCGTTGTCTGTCAGACAGGGCGTAACAAGAGCTCCAACACGGGTTTGGCTGAAGCAGAAACTCAAAAAGGCCGTCTTATGACGAGCCTGTCATTATTGTACTTGTATTACTGTGTTCACGTAACGATACGAATAGTACGCCTGAATGAGAGACGGCTAACTCGTACAACCCTCTTCCTTGCTACTTTTTTGAATTTTTGTATTTCTTCAAATTCAACAATTTTTCGCGTTTTTTTCACCAAAGTTCCACTGAAAATTGGTTAAAATAGATATCTCAAGATTATCGTGGACTGTGTCTTTGAATAATATCGGGCCACAGAAATTCGTGTTTTTCTGGAATTGAACTTTCGTTTCCTTTTTTGTGCGGATATACAGATAGCTCCCGCCATCATTCAAAGCTTGGTTTTATTTGTAATTTTCTAGAATATGTATTGGTAGTTGGACTAGGAGGTTCCCAACAGCAATGAGTCTTATACGTAGGTAACTCCTAGCAACTTTTTTTCTAGTTCTTCATAAGCTTCCTCATCCGTGCACCTTTGAAAGATCAAACCGTCTAATCCTTAGACAGCATTCCATTTGGAAGAGTGGGCGGGAGTGGTAAGCGCTTAGGGGCGCATTGTTACACAAGTAAGATCGTGAATCGAATCTCAGATCGATACTCGCCCAGGCCAACCGAGCTGGGATCGACTAGTTCGTACCGGAATTGTCTGGGAGGGTAGAAGTACTGACTTGTTCATTGACTGGCCTCAGGAGAACTTTTTAGGGCACATAATGTAAGTCAAAGGATAAAGTCTTAGGGCTTTGATCAATCCCGTCTGAAGGATGCGCCCACGCTTTCGACTTCCACTCAGAATCATAATGGAGTATTGAGTGCGTATGTGACCTATACAATGACTTGCGGGACCAGCCGATGTGCGATCAGTATTTAATCCTCCCAGACGAGTCTGAAAAGTAAGCAAAACAGCCCGTTTGGCCCTTCTGCTGGATGCGTTTGCACCACTTGCGCCGCCACTCGCCTACCGTAACCGACGTCACTTTTTAAAGATTTTTTGGCAACTTAAGCATTTACTAGCTGTTTTGTTTTAATCTGAATGCTTTTTTTCTTGTTTTGCCTTCTATCGCATATTTTATGCTTCTTCTTGACCGCGACTTCATTCTTATAGTTGTGGGAATCCTGAATCGGTGCGTTTGAATCTGTTTTACAGATTACGGTTCGATCACTTTGATTTTAAGGACGAAACGTGTCAGCCCATACGATTGCGCTTGTGTTGGAGTCACGTTGTCGTATCCAACACAAACAAGGTGAGCTAAGATGCTGATTTTATTTGTTACCATTGGAGGTGTTCCCCAAAGCTCTTCGCTTTTGTCATTCCATCAACTCTTCGTGCTTGAGTGGGTCGCTTTTCTGAAATCGAATAAGTAGGCGGTTACTATCACGCAGGTGGACAAATATGTGAACCATGTATACAAGGTTCCAGAATGTTCCTCGATTTTTTTTTTCACACCAGGTTCGTTTACTGCTAGATGCCATCGCTGATTCACTACTGCTTATGAAGCAATGTACATTACCAATAACGGAATTTGAAAGGGCGTCTTCAGTAGTCCACTGGTAGGCTTTATTTTCACATCTTTATTGTTCTAAATTTCATAACGACCCCAAAAAGTTACTTTGAGAAAAAAGTAAATATTGATTATGCTTAAATAGGAAGCTAAGGCAGTATGTGGCTTATTTTTGAGTGAAAGCACGAAATACATTAAGAGTGTCCATGACCTAACCACATTCGCTTATTCAGGTGCAGTTCGCTATTTTCGTCGTTGCTGAGCATAACAGAAAGTTTGAGTTATCCTTCGCAATTTAGAAGAATTATCATTTGCAGGTTTTTTTTTTTTGCTCTCTCCAACTGTATCATTACCTTGCCATTCTTAATATAAAATATGTTGGATTGTAGGCCTATATAAATTGGTTCCAATCTCCTATGGAGATGGCACAAAGCAGCAAGGATCTTATGAATGCCAAGGTACTTGGTACTTTGAACTTCGTAATCGCGTAATCGTACCGACATAAAGTCAGCATACTTTAGGATATTTTCCAAGGCGACAAAAGCATATGCCCTGAATGTAATGTTGGACTGATGGCTCCAAAAAACCTGTACGCTCACGTCAGGGACATCCACTATTGGCAGGAAAAAGAAGTCATTGCCTTGAAAGCGGCCTATAAGAGGAGCAAAAGTAATGAAGAGACTGAACTTCCCTGTGAATGTGGACAAATTTTTTTCTCCAAAAGAGGGCTCCTTACTCATCAACAGGTAAGGCAATTTGCTGCTGAACTGTGTTGACATACAATATGTGGTTTGGTATTACTCAAAAGACTTCTCCTTCAGAAAGTGCATGGTCTTGACCATGAAAGCGGATGGGTAGTCTGTCCCGAATGTGAGAAACGATTCACACGCTATTCCTCTCTCGCAAATCACTGCAGGGATTACCATCACGATTCAGTGCCTGGGCAGGATTATAGTGTGATTAAGGGTCAGATGCAGAACTGGCAAGAATTCGAGGTGCGCATATAACAACTTTGTTATGGGCAACTTTTTATAGCTGGACCAAAAACTAGATTCTAGGACTGGAAACGCGCCAAAGAGTTGGCTACGAGGACTAATTTCGTCATAAGGAGAACTTATGAAACGATGGAGGGGAGGACAATTATTTTTGTCTGCCAACGTTCGAGAGGAACTGGAAAGGATGTGGACGTGCTTGCTAAGCGCCAACGTTCCAGAATATCAAGGAGGTTCAACAGCCACTGCACGGCGTTTTTGAATGTGTGTCAAATTGTAGCTCAATTCTTTCATGGAATGAACAGTGTTTTCCAGGTTCTCCGGCTGGATGATGGCACTGTACAATATTTTGGATGTATGGGTCATATCGGGCATGCCGTGACTACCGCCACTCTCTCCCTACCTTCGGAGGATGAAGATATCGTAGAAATGTTGGAGAGTGGATTGCCTTCTTCTGTTGTGCGTTTTTTTAGCTAGAATGGAGTTTATTCTTTTGTAAGAGTATCTGCAGGATCCTTTTATAGGTACTTTCTTTTGCAGATTCTAACGAAAATACGTTCCAAACAATGAGACCCACTCCTTGACTTTGATATGGCTTCGTCCTTAAAATCAAAGTGATCGAACCGTAATCAAAAAAACAGATTCAAACGCACCAATTCAGGACTCCCACAACTATAAGAATGAAGTTGCGGTCAAGAAGAAGCATAAAATATGCGATAGAAGGCAAAACGAAAAAAAAAACGTTCAGATTAAAACAAAACAGCTAGTAAATGCTTAAGTTGCCAAAAAATTATCTAAAAAGAGACTTCGATTACGGTAGGCGAGTGGCGGCGCAAGTGATGCAAATGCACCCAGCAGAAGGGCAAAACGGGCTGGTTTGCTTACTTCGGAGTCGCGTGCTTGCTGCACGGACGGACGGCCGGTCGTCGAACTCTGAAAGCAGCCTATATATGGTGAAAATGTAGTTGGGAGGGGCCACGCGGCGGCGCGACACTTTCCTCGTCTGGCGCTCTCCCCAGCGAGATAGTAGTGGGCCTGAGTCTGGGAAGAAATGGTGAGGTTGCACTGATGTGTTTCGAAATTTGGAACAAACTAACTCTTGACACATGTTGACATGTTTGCATATGATGGATACTCTTCTTCTGAGCCGATAAAACCTATTTTTTAAGGAGGGGAGGGGCTCCGGGGTGGGTGAGATGGTTATCTCGTGCAAAAAGCTGGGATGAGATAAAAGTTGAACGTCCAATTGGCTCACCCACCCCGGAGCCCCTCCCCTTCCTAAAATTAGGTGAAAAATACTAAGTTGTAACACAAAAAAAAGCTATGACGCCCCTAAACACCATTATGGGCTCGACTACCCTTCATTTACTATTTCGCTGGGGAGAGCGCCAGACGAGGAAAGTGCCGCGCCGCCGCGTGGCCCCCCCCCCCCCAACTACATTTTCACCCTATATATTATTGCGATACCAGTTGGGCTATGCATACTAGCGTGTGCACCATGCCATGCCCACTACCGCTTGTTACTGCGACATGTCGACGTATAGAATCATAACGCGCTCCAGGGTAGTTTTCTGCCCCATGGCAAATCCTTCATTTATTTTGAGCATGGATATAATAGGCTCCGATGCAGGTTCCTGCTCCAGACTGAACGGTTTTTTAATTCAACCTACTACGAAGGGGATGTCGCCGTTGCCAACCAGTTCTGATTCAGTAAGAACATTTTTTCAAGTCGTTTTTTTACGCTATAGCTCGCAATACTGATTTTACTTCTTTGGAAGAAAAATGTACCGAAATAAATAAATGTCCGATCAGGTTTTTGGATCTCCGATTGCAAAAATGAATACATTGTCAAAGCAGACCATTCCCTAGAGTCCGACCGATAGAGATGCATATCACCTTTCTATCGAATCGGCGGATACTCCGCGAAATCCGGGTAAGCATTGGGAAAACTTCTAAAAACTTCCTATTTAGGTCATGCATTGTTGCCCTGTTTGTGGTAAAAAATC
Organism: Haemonchus contortus; assembly: GCA_000469685.2. Taxonomy (NCBI): domain Eukaryota; kingdom Metazoa; phylum Nematoda; class Chromadorea; order Rhabditida; family Trichostrongylidae; genus Haemonchus; species Haemonchus contortus. The sequence continues at coordinate 4,183,403 of LS997562.1, read as the reverse complement.
GTGGACGTAGATCTTTCGCCATATTCTCGTATGGCAGACCTTCACAAATTGTGCTTTTGTCATGTCTGCTGCGGTATAAAATAATTGGAATGCGCAGGGCCACCTCTGTATGTGTGGTAATGAGGAATACCAAACAACATCGTTCACGCATTTGTAAGGACCATTTTATTCAGACGGTAAGGGAATTTCACGTTTTCCAAAAAAATTTCGTTTCTTTAACTTAAGCTGCTTGAGTACAATGAAGGCCGAGTAGCCGTCCTTGTGGGCACGTAATGAGCAATATGCTAACACAGTAGTGCTTACACTTACGAAAAGATGGATTAATGGTTCAATCCTTCCCCCGTCCTAGCTTTTTGCACGAGATAGTCATCTCATTCACTTTATGCTACTGCCCGCCTGAGGCTTTTTTAGAAAAGCTTCACTCCCTTGTCCGAAAACCGTCACGAAGTACCATAACTGGTCCGAAAGCCAGCTACCCTTTCCTCTGCACTCTGGTGCCGAACGTTGGAGCAGCTGAGTGTGCCCCCCCCCCCTTCCAATCACATTTTCCCCTATTTTTTCTCGTGGGTTTTGTTGGGCGTAGATTTTATGGAATCGCAAATGTTCTTGATGAGCAAGAATATGAATTGGCGGTTCCTCTAAATACTATTATTTACTCTTCCTTTCGAATCTTAAAAAGAGGAACCGTCCAATAATAGCGTTTCGAAGTACGATACCACGTGCCTCTGCGGTGTATGAATAAATGTGCACTGTTCGTCCCACATTCTCTACTTATAAGAGTTAAGCACGCCGTTGCGGGGTTGCATAATAAATTATGGGGAACCAGAACTCAGCGATATAGACGTGTTACACTTTTGGTAATTGCACGAATTTTCTCAGTTTTGATGCTGTATCGAGTCGTCAAAGAATATCTGTTTCCAGGCATTTTTTCTCGGGTTGGAAATCGAGCAACTTTTGGGTCACTTTCCATTTAATGGTATCAGTGGTGTTCCTACGAATGTTATAGAGGAATTCCTGACTCACATACGGATGTTTAGCAGTCTGATCGATGTGAGTGTAATTTTGAATGAATACTGTTGGCGTTCAAAAAACAAAGTGAAGCGCACGAGGGTTTCAAATCAACGGAGTTCTTGTTGAATGTAAGAATCTTTTCATGGTTTTAGGATACAGTATCCATAGAGGAGAAAGACGTGGTGACGTTGTTCAATGACTGTTTAGTGGCATATTTCAAAGATGTGGTAAAAGAACTGTTTTACGCAGAGAAGAGGGAAGCACAGGAATATACAGATGTAAGTTGTTTAATATCGTCGGCTCGCTCGAACGACTTTTTGAATTATCAACTAACAATAAGAAGAGAACGAAAGCAGCTGTTGGCCAAGATTTTCATTAGTTTACCCTGATCCCTTTGTGTTGGTTATGAGCAGGAGCATGGTAATGAAGCAGCTCTGATTTCTTTTTCTTTACATGTGTGCTTTATAAGTGCAATTCTTTTGTCTCAGAAATTAGCACAATAGTACAACTAGCTCGAACAAGTCCCAGTACGCTAGTAATAGGTCTCTAGATGTAATACAGTAAGTTGCCCGGAATTCTGAAGCACTTCCTGGAAATTGTCCGAATTTCCGATAAATTGTTCGAAAGAATGATGTGTAATATCAATCTTCCAGGCGTCTTCCCCATCGACATCAACGGGACGTCCGGTCACACCTATTCCCAAAGATAAAAGGCGATCAGTTTGTGGGGGACTTCTACCTCAGCCTCCCGATGCTGCGACATGTTCATCGTCGCCCACCTTAGATTTTGACAGTTCCATAGGTGAGGAAGAACCGAGATCATTAGTTCTTTTGCAGCAGCCGCCTTGATTTTCACTGTTTTTTTTTCGCATTTTTCGTTTCCTTAGATCTCCTACAGCCTTATATCTTTTCTCTGTTCCCATTGAAATTATCTGCTATCAAGTTCTGCATTTTCTGACAATTTCATGTGAAAACTTAATTCTTCTAAATTATTCAGAACAATCATGTTTCGATCGAATCAAAGTCGAAAACGGGAAATCTCCATCGCGTGATGTTGATGTTGCTGATGAGATTCTGTTTAATTTATCTTCTCATAGTTTGTCCTTCTTAAAACAGGATTCAAGTAATTTTTTCTTCTTCGAACTTCCTCACTATCCATCTTGTGATTTCGGTAGAAACTTATTCAGGCGAGCATGAGTGTGGCCCCACCTCAGAAATGCTTCAATGTTCGCTTTGTGGTAGAGTGCGTCCAAGGAAAAGATTAAAGGCTGCACCTACAGACCCTCTCCAGAATAAGATGTTGTTTTCGTGTCTGGTCAGAGATAAAATGCCATCCAACGTTGCACTCCGCTTTTACGAAGAAAACTGTTCTGGGAGAGCGATCGTCTGCAAATTTCACTACGCACAAGCAGTAAGTCGGTGTTGTATTTAATAGACTTTCAATGTCCAACCTGAAGTAATGTGGACTTTTAGGCCTATTGTATTGGCGATCAAGTAAGGCGACGACCTGAAGAGAAATATCCCGTAACAGGCTTGGGGAACGTACCCGATGACATATTGAGGAATATCGTGGATCTTATTCGATCATACGGAATTGTTATAGAGGTGATTTCTATATTCGTTAGCGTGTTAGATAGTTATTGTGATGGAATCTTGATAAACTTCAGAAGGAGTTCTCCGTGGACAGTGTCATTAACTTCTATAATCTCTGTAGGTCCAAGTTCTGTCCGAATGCTGAGTCTGATGATGAGGTAAGTCAATCGTCCTGCCTTTTGAAAAAAAAAAGAAAAATTAAAAATTAGCATTTCTCTCTCCAGCAGTGATTATTTGATAGAAGAATGTAGGATAATCTTATAACTCATCGAATCGAATTCTGTCTTTCGATATTCGGAATGTGAAAAGAATGATTTACCCACTTTTCACTTGTGTTTTTCTTTCATTGCTTTATTTATTTTCGATGAAGAAATCAAGTGTGAAAATGGGTCAGAGGTGCATATCAAGCATCGCTATTAATTGCTGGTATTTTTTAACGTTGTAAGATCTGTTTTCCAGATACAATTTCAAAATGGTTGTTCTTCGGGACCAGTAGCTCCTACCAGTGTGACGAAGCATGAAGAAAAGGATGTTCCTGGGGGCAGTGGTACGGTTGTTTCACATGTTTTTCTTGCATTTACTTATGTTGTTTTTTGGAAGGAACTGGAATCAGCTCATTTCAAGTTTTTTTTTATTTGCTTGCTACTTTACTTTTACTTAATTTCTTATTGAATTTTTGATTTACCTCATTTAACCCTACTTTTCTGCTTTTTTTGCAGTTAAACAAAAAAATTTTTCATGCTGTAGAGCTTGAAGCAGCAATATCACTTTGTGAACGAAAGGCGGGGCTAACATCTTGAAACATATCATTGAATAAGGCGCAAAGAATTGGTTCCGCGAGGAAACGTGGATTCATTTAAGCAGAGTTAGAGCGATTCTAACATGTAAAATGGTAGGTTGATATCATTTGTGATGTAAAACTACCATTCCTTGCTGTTCGTATTATGGGATCGATTGTGATTTTCTCTGTTTCTGAAAGGTAGAGAGGTTCGAAGGCATTGTTCACGATGAACGAGTGATATAAATTTTCACATACCCTAACTTGAACTTTGCGCGCCCTCCTCATGATGCATTTAAGTTGAGTCGAATATCTTTGGTCACCACGGCAACAACCCGGTTAGTTTGTTGCCCCTTGGTATCAGACTCTCTGGAGACCTCATTTTGATCGTATTTCGCGAGAAAATATTTGTTACATGAAGTGATCAATTGATGATTTTTTATTCATTATTAGTATGGGATGGGTTCTGCATTACAGCACATATTTGATCCCTAATGAGCACTTGTGTTATTTTGTCTTCTGGCTCTTCTTCCGAGGTAATCGAAAATAAGTAGTTATCTGTGAGTTGAATTCCGCTGAGTATTGTTGGCTTGCATAACTCTGAAATGCAGTTAATTAACTAGCGCTACACTCCCTCTAGAATTTGTGTTCCAGTGTTGAACGAACTGCCGACCGAGCGACGGCGTTGCTGGCCACATGTTGCCAACGCAGGGCACACTGTGTCTAGGGCCCCATGAGGGTTGCTTTCATAGTCCATTATTTGGCTATGAAAGCAGCCAGCGGTAGCGATATCGAACTTAGTCTGTCCTCCGTTGTCAATACGTGGCCAGCAACGTTTGGTCGGTCTGTCTGTCTGTACTTATTTGAACACTGAGAGCACTCAATCTCAAATCTTGCATGAATGCTAAAAAAACTTTTTCAGAAAACCCCTGGGCAGAGGTTAAAGAGGAAGTTGACGACAGGTCGGTATATGCTCTAATCGGTGTCATTTTGATTGGTCGCTCGGATTTTTTCTTTATCCTGGTGAAGTATTTACAATTTTAGACCGCCGGACCCAGACGCCTGTTCATCTTTAACTGAAGAACGTGATGAGCAAGATGCCGAATGGATGTCCGTCAACAAGAAGCTCAACAAAAGTAAAGAAGGCGCAGCTGATGGAATCAGGAAAGCCATGTTGAAATCAGATCCAAACAAAAGCTTCAGAGATTTGGCAAAGGAGGTCTTTTCATCGCCACCCACTAAGAAGAAGAGAGGAGAAGGATCTTCTTTGAAAGTTGAAGATACTCTGGATGAAAGTCATCGTCAAGAACAGGAAGCATGCAGCCGTCTCGAGATCTGTTCTTCACTCTATCTGAGGAATAAACTAAAGGGATTTTTGGATCGGATAGTAGTTTATGAGGAAGAGTGGATCATATATGACCACAAAAATCCTTTTGCACGTAAACCTTCTAAAAATCCCGTGTCTGCTACAGCTGGCATTGCACAAGAGGATACAAAGCCGAAAGAGTCCATCTTATCGAAAAGAAAAGCTTTGCTAACAGTGTGGTGGTCGTCTTCTGGTGTAATACTTCACAAAGTACTCACAAGGAGCCCTAGGCAAGTTGGAAGAGCATTTGCTTCCTACATTCACCACATGAAAAGGAATTTAATCAGACAGCAACTGTCACTTGCTCTTGGACCTGCCCCAATATTTCTCTACGATAATTCCAGTGGATACCTCACAAATTCGATGGTTGAAACCCTGTGCCGATTTGGTTTTGAATGTTTACCGTACCCTTGTACTACACCAATGCTCTCACCTCATGCGAATTATATCAGCTCCAATTTTGCTAATTATTTGAGTGATAAGAAGGAGATTGAAGATTTGAGTAAAGCATTTTGTGATTTCGTGGAATCCAAGTCGCCAAGTTTTTTCAAAGATGGATTAAGTGAACTTCCAGTACGTTGGGAAAGGTGCATCAATTTACGCGGTTTCTAATATTTTCTCATTAGCCTTTCTAGTTTTTGATCTTCAATTTACTGTTTTCGCCAAATATTTAAGTTTAATATCTCTGATAATTTGTTAGTTACGCTGTAGTACCGTAATTAATGTTGTTCTACGTTTTGCTCCACCATTTTCCCATATTGGTATGTATATTCGATATTGGTATATTGTTCTTGTGAAGGTGATATATATGAGAATTGTCGTTGATGATAATCAGATTTATTTTTGTTTTTCATTTCGTTGCTTCATTGTGCAGCTCTTTGACTGTATATATTGACAGAAGTGTATTTTTCTTGTACCGTACATTTATGTATAATACAGGTGCTTTCTAGAAGTGTTCAAGCCATTTCATAGTGGTGTATGTTACGGCGATGTGCTTGGTTAAAAGTCGTTTCAGTGTGGTAGGAGAGTTAGGTCACCTTCTGCAGTCATAATGAGAGAGATTCAAGCCTCCTATTGATGGGACTGAAGTGGAGGTGGAGGTGAGTGGTGCACCATGCTACACACAGGCCTGGTATCGATTCCTTGTTCGATACTCGCCCAGGCCAACCAGGCTTCCCATATCTGCGGGGTCGGCTCATTGGTACAAGTCTGGGAGGAAAAGAGCAGTGAAGAGCCCATCGTTTAGCCACTGAAAATCATTATGTAGGCTAAATAGTTATTCAAAACGCACTACGATTCTGACTGAAAGTCGATTGCGGTGGTGCATCCCAGAACGGGATCCATGAATGCCATAGACTTTATTCTCTAATTTGAGCCCACACGATAATTACTGCTACAGTCAAAAAATGTTTTCTGTTGTCTGGGAATGTTCTGGGAAACAATGTGTTATTTTACCAATAGCAGCTGTATAAAATAAACGTGACATAACAACAAGAATTTCGGGGATCCACTGAGTTTACGTATTACCTCCCATCAATAACCGCTTATACTCCCCTGGCTGTTTCCAATAATTCCCATGCTTGTTCGCGTAAGAGGGCGATCGTTAAAGAACTAATGGGGCCCTGTATCCAGTCACTGGGACACGAGTGTGATGTCCTTCGTGCGATTCGTGGGAAATAGATACTTTAAACCGAGATAGCGTTTTGCTTTTATAACAGTCATGGTATGTTATGGCAGCTTCACGTTCCTGTCGATTCGTTCGACATCGAGTGATTAGAGGCAGACGGTTGGACAGTCCCACATAGAAGCGAGTACTTACGTGGCATTGTGGGAACGTCTTGAAGGTAAGGGGTAAAGAGAAGTGATGATGAAAAAGACACCCAGGGACTCCGTTTCCAGTGTTTGTTTTATCCCTTTCACACATATTCCATTGAATATTTCATATTTCACACACATTGAATTAGTAAAAAGTAATTACGCTGATTGCCCCTGATTTCGAAAAAAAGTTAGATTCATTTCTTTTTCAGCATATTATTTCCCATCAGTGGCTGCTTTCAGACTTCAACGACGACCGACCAACCGAGCGACGGCGCTCGCTGGCTACTTGGGTTCAACTTTGGCCAGATGAACGCAATCTGTCCAGTGTACTCACCACTTGGACGTCGGCCGGCCGGTCGGTTGTTGATGTCTGAAAGCAACCATCGGGAGCATTGGGCGACGGAACATTCACCCAACCCTGGGTGGACGGAGCAATTGGCGCGGCCAAATACGCGATGATCCGAAGGGCACTGACACCTATTACTGGGACTCAAACTTGACGTAGAGTAGATTAGTTGGGGAGACGGGCAGTAGGAACGGTTTTGTGTAATCGATTCGCCGCACGCGGCTGTCGCGGACCATTTGCTTCGCCGCTATTACAGCTCTAGCGTACTTCATACAGCTCAGTCGATATACGATCATTATTTCAGGCATGATCCTACTGTTAGTTCCTTTGTTTCTGTATTTTTTATCTGTCTTATCTTATCGTGTTTATCTGTGTTTATCTTATCATTCTGCTACATTCCTTCGTACGCGACGTATTTCTCGCCGCGACGCGACAAGTTCGTTCCTACTGCACCACACAGCTGACCATCTGCTTGGTAGTATCAGCTGACCTTACCAATCTACTCTACTCCAAGTTTGTGCCCCAATAATAGGCGTCATAGCCGTTTGAATCGTCGCGTATTTCTCCGCTCTGTTTGCCGTGTCCATCCAGAATAGGTTGAACACACCTAGGGTCCGGTACCTTCTCCCTGGAAACGGCGTCGCGTTCGCCGCACCCGATCGCGCGCTCTAAAGTTAGAGAATTGAACTCCCAGTGCAAGGATAGGGTAGCCGCCGCGCGACCTTTCCGCGTGCCGTGGGAATTTGGGAAGAAGTTCCGGAACCATTAGCCCACACACAGGGGACATCGTGTAATAATCCGTAGATACATGCACGGTTCCACGCAATATTGCGACCAATTACATAATCGATGCTTGCGGCTTGTTGCAGACACTGCGCGAACTTGGCACCATGGCTAATGACAGCAATGGTGTCACTGAACACAAGTAAGTTGACATTCTTTGAAATTCAGAATAATTATCGAATAACCTCGGAAAGAAGACAATGCTTGTTTTTTTTAGTTTTCAAGTAGTTCAGAATTCGCCTTCTAAAAAGGCTTCCAAAGGGGAACAGCTCTTGAGATACTTTTTTCTTTTTTTTTAAAGCCAGAGAATCTGATGTTATTTCAGTGCCCTATCCTATGTCGTGGTTGGAATTAATACTATCGAAGAGAGTAAAAAGATCTTTAAATTCTTGGTAGGTTATAAAATGCTATTGAGTTATTCGTCATTCTGGATGTTCTCATATTATTTTCCACTTCGAATATTTTTTCAGAGGTTGAACGGATTTAAGGATGTTTTGATTTACAGCCATTTCCCTGAAATCAGGGTAAGTTTCTCTGCTTCAGTTTATTTTTTGTGCACACTTTTAGCATAATTGTTTAAGGGAACGGAATTGCCTGTTAACATGCAGGAACCAAAAACAGGTAAGGCTATCAACTTTGCTTACAGAGCGCGCATTCGCATTCTTACGTCTGCGTTCTAACTTGCGCGTCAAAACGCAGACGTCGGCGCTCGTCGTCAATCAATCCTCGCAGATCGATGACTAATGCGTAGGCGTACAGCTTTACTTCTGCGTGGTATCGATTGACGATGTGCGTCGTTCTAATGTCAACTATGCGCTCAAACGCCGACTTCGGCTTTCTAACATAGTTATGTGTGTTATAACGCCGATACCGACGCTCAAACGCTCGAGTCGGCTTTAGAACGCGCTCAGTGTTGTGTTGTTTTTTCATTCTCGTACGGGGTGGGTGAGCCAATTGAATGTTCAATTTTTGTTTTATCTGAGCTTTTTACGCGAGAAATTCATCTCACGCACCCCGGGGCTCCTCTCTTGACCAGGAAGTGAGGACAATATTTGTCTCACTAAAAACAATCTCTAAGCACAGCTAAGGTTGGCTACTCCTTCTCTCTGCGCTCTGGCCTTTAATGATTCAAAATGGCGCTGTCACTCCCCCAAAATACATTTTCACTCAGAATTGCCCCTCTCTCCTTCACGTAGACTTCTAAGCTGGTCACTGCAAGAGTATTGATAAGAGTTATATCGATATATCGATGGTAAATTACAAGGCAAGGTGAAGGATCAGTAGGTTTCAGAGATCACGTCGAAGCGGATCCGCATTAAAACAAAAAAAAACTTGCTTGTGTCGAATAATGAGCGTTGAGAGTGGCTGCTCTCAGAGTTAACTGGTGCGCTTTCCGACCGACCGACCGGCCGATGACGACGCTAGCCATTCGTTGACAACACTGGACGTCGATGGATCACGTGCCAGTGTTGTCAGCACGTAGCCACTAACATTTTCGGTCGGACGCACACCGGTAAACCTCGACAGCAGTCATTCAGCACTCCGTATCGTCTGTTGTTTCTTTTTATGAAGTATTTTTTCACAGTTTGACTCTTGAATTTCCAGAAACACATCCATATTCTCGCGTCTTGGGACTTCCAAGTCCGTTGGGCAAGGCAGCCTATCAGAACTCGAGTGATGAACTATTGGCCGATCAAGAAAGTTCATCTAGAGCCGCTGAGGAGTCAAAGTACGCATGGATTTCATTGTTGTTTGTAAGGTGAAATCAACAAAAAAATGAGTATGTTCTAGAGGGACAGGTTTCTGTTGTGTTCTGTGTGGTAAAATACGACCACTGCTCGATGCTCGCAACTCACTGAAAAAGGCGGAGCAAAACATCATATTCCTCTCTTGTTTACTGATGGAAAACACGATTGACATGGAGACAGCAACCAAGTTATACAAGGAGACCTTTCAATCGTTGAGGCGCCTTTGTCAGAAGCACTTCATCCGCGCTGTAAGTAATTATTTCGCATAATTTTGTATTTCTTTTGACTTCGGACTTGACGACTTCACGTTTTTCGCGATAATACGCTTCTTTTATGAGTAATTTCTTGAATAGTCCAATGTTCCCTTACTCTTTTACGTGCTACCTCATTCCATCACTTCTGTACTGGCCATCCTGAACAATTTGTGAATTGCTGAATGTGTTTACACACCTAATTTCTGTCATTTTACGCAAGTTTTCAAGAACAATCCGAATTTTCAGGAATGATAGCCTTTCGAATGCCGTTTTTTTCAGGCTGCTTTCATAGGGCGAGAAATTAAGGAAATGACAGGGCGTTTTCCTGTGTATGGTCTTCACAATGTTCCGAAAGACATATTGGAAGTTTTTCTGGGGCACATACAAGTATTCGGAGATTGCCTCGACGTAATGCCTTCATTCCATACTGTCCCGTAATTATTCACGTCAGTTTCTGTTTCAGGAGAAAGTTGTACTTGAGATATATGACGTGATCAGATTTTTCAATGATTGCTTGGCAAGGTATCCCAATGCAGAAGAGTGGGGAGTTGTTGAAATGATATATAAACCACCTATTCCACGGAAGCGAAAAGAGGTGTTGCATAATTCTCTCTTCTCAGCTTCTTCATTCGATTTGTTTCTCTTAATCTCTGCGATTTTGATATTTTAGCTGTCTCCGTCATTAGATGTTCCTGAAAAGATCAAACCATATCAAAGCGAGGCTGGGGAGAATGTGATTTCAGGTGATTTGAAACAAATATTTGGAGGAATTTGTTCTTTCTTGAAAAGAAACCTTTCTAAGAGTAAAGTTGCATGACTATTTTTCAATATAAACGGCTGAATTGAAGATTGTGGTCGATCACCACAGTATACTGAAGCGAAACAAGAGCCTCTGGAGTCTGACGGGATATCGGCTGCCTATTTGATGTTGAATCAGTCAACGCAATCTCCTTGTTCATCAACGTCATTCGACTCTATGTCTTCGATGAACAAAGGTATGTTCGCTTTTATATCAGCCTTTATTAGGTCGTGTACTCTTATACGTTGTGTGTCCTGGTTTTGTTTCAGACTTTTGTTACTAATAGGCATTTGTTTAGAGACTGGTGAAGAACATCAGCAACCGTCAACAGCGGGTACAAGCTGTCAAGGAAGGTCTGGTTTCGATGAATGATTCTCTTTGCCACTTTCCCTTTTCTTTTCGAAGTTTTTATGCGTTTTCTGATCATTCCAGTTCGAAGTCCGGCGCGTTTGCTATGAAAATCCCATCCAGAACTTCAGAGAATCGCTCGCGTAGCCCAGATGTGGAAACGGATTTCCGACAACGTTTTCGAATGTCACGGAATACATTCAAAAAGCTATGCGATGCATTGGAGCCCTACCTTCTAAATCGACTTCAACATGGAACAAAAAGCTCAACTGCTATAAGAGTCGGCACTGCACTTGAAATTCTGGCAGGAAAGAGTTCCCTAGAAGAAGCAGCAGATCTTGCAGATGTGACTGTGCCAGATATTTTTTCCGATGTACTAGAAGCATTATTGGATTGGTCGGGGAAGATGATTCAATGGCCTGGTGAAGTAGAACTGAAACGTATCAGTAAAAGGTTAGTTCAGTTCTCTCTATAGCTCTTTCTTTTTCAATTTGCAGTTTTTTCGAGTTCTTCCCGAAACTTTCTTATCAAGAAGTGAAAAAGTGCATGCGTAATTGTTGCCTGGAACTTAAACGACACCGATATTTTTTTAGAGTTAAGTGGGCAGTCGCGTAAGGTAGGATAGCAATAAGTGGTATTGCTACCGCACAAATAATCCTAATTTACGATCTGATTTTTTTTGGGCTAGGTGAAAAGTGCCATATTGGTTAGGATGATAAAAACTCGGAATGTACCTTAGCTGTTGTGTATAAGGCGTTATATTTACTCAGTACGCATTTACTCAAGTAGAAACGAAAGATGCGACGGGCGTTTTAAAGAAAGTATAATTGCTGAAGAATGACCAGCGAATTGATAACATTTTTCAGGTTCTTAGAAATGACGGATATAGACGGTATTGTTGGTTGTCTTGATGGAACAATAGTGGAGCTCCTGAGCACTACGGATGCGTCGGATAGGTATAGGATTTGTTTTTTTTTTCTCATTTTTTCACTACTGAGTTATTACAATTTTCCTTAGGATGCCCCATTATGAGCAGTTCTGTAGTGAGGTGGTGCACGAACAACTTTCAGAGGTCTCAGGATGGAATGAGAACTTTTGTACTGTTTCTCCACTACATAGTGGTCCCAAATCCTTCGATATTTTATGTTAAACTGTCCAGAATGACATATCGACTTGCTATAGAAGAATAGGGATTGTTACCGATGGAAAAACTTTAGCAATTCATGCCATGCCCTCAACGTTAGTGTGGTGACGGATGATCAAAATAGGATCCGTTGGGTGTTTGCCAAATATCGTGCCGACGTCGATGACAACTCGGTAAGCACTTTTTTATGTTTTTTTTTTCAAGTGCTGAATATTTTCTTCAGGTATTCAAACGTAGCTTGCTTTGTGAGCAACTAAAAGAAGGGATAAAGAAAGGAATTCTTATTGGTGATGATGAATATGTTGAAGAGCCGTTTCTATTGACGCCAAGTGGACAATCTGGTAGGTCAGCCTCTGGATAGCTTCTTATAATCGAGTTGCTCAGACCTTTTTTATTAAGATCCTGTGCGAGCTGACAAGTTGAGAAAAACGCAACGCAGAGTGCAGGAAACGATTCAAAACTGGAAGAGGCAGTTTCCAATCCTGTCGAGTAATATGAAGTTGGTTTTATTTGTTACTTTCTATTTAGTTTTTCTAGCCATTCTTTTCTTTTCCAGGACCTCAAAAGTGGCGAGAATCATCGTAGGAACTGCAGCTTTATACAACCTGACGAGGATGGAAGGCGAACCAATCTTCACTAAAGAGGAAGGCGCTGAACTGGAAATGGCTACTCCCTTAGCAGACTCTCAGAAAGAAGATAGTGGCTGAAGAAGGCTTGAAAACGATTGTCAACCAAAGTTCACTGTACAGTATTTATTACGCATGCTTTCATTAGAATAAAAGTTTGCAGACCACGGTTGGATTGACTATGTTTTCATTTTACCACGTAGGAAAACCCTAGGGTAAGTAAACCCATGGGGTGAAAGCTATCTTGTCGAGATGCTTGATATGACTGTTTAGGTACCTCAGAAAGAAAGTCAACAATTAGTTTTCTTGTTTGAATTTGTGGGCGGCGGTCACATTGAAGCTTGCGTAGCTGTAGGTGAAGCCAATTTTGTGTTTTTTCTAGGATTATTAGCTCGAATTTCAACCGAATAGAGCTCTATTCATGTCAATCGGTTGTGAACTATGGCTGCACATTGATTATCGTTTCGCCTTCTGCAGTATGTTATCTGGCCCAATATCTAGGTAAGCGAGTTTCTCAAGTTTCTATGGTGGAAATGCAGCTGAGTTTCCTTTATTTTGATGGCAGGCTTACGAGGCATCAGCACTGATAGCCAAACGGGTCGCGGCCACAGAGAAGTGCAGCGTAAGCATCGATACCCTGTCGGGTTGCGTCCAATCAAACGACCACTTAGGCAGGCGCACTTTCCGAGGCGTTGGATGCATAAACAAGTCGCTGATTCATTGGGCGCGGCATCGGCTGACCAACGAAGTAGCGTGTTAGGCGGAGCCAATCTGGTGACAACCAATAGTATGGCGACCACGCCACCCTGCCCGTCAAAGTCGTATCCCGGCAAATCGACATCGTTTGCCTGCCCGGAAGCTTTCCTTTCTGCCATATTCATCTTCCTCCTTGCTCGACTCTGAGTTGTACAGTTGCTTTGCTGTTGTAATTGGAAATTCAGGAGATCAGATTAGCTACGGCAAGGAAGAGTGGCGCTGTGGGGGGAAAAGACGGAAGCAAGTCGGCCAATGAGCATGGATGCGGTCTCCTTATTGCTAGATCGATGTGACGAATCATGTAGGCGCGCCTCTCGCAGCCTTTTATTGGTCTACGTGAAAGATGACTTCAGATCGCATACGAGGGGTATCGGCCTAGGAAAATTAGGGAATCTTTAGTAGGCATTGCGAAGCGTTGGAGCATCTCGATAAATCAATTTAATTTAAAAATTCTTGCTGCGACCTTGCATTCTCCAGCTGCCTCTTCCGAAACTACTGTTAGTTCCTAGACTTTTTGGGGATTACTTGCAGCTTCGAATGGGTGCGAACTTTGCGCTACCCTCCCGACTTCCAGCTATTTTCTGCTACAACGTGTTATTGTCTTTTTCATTGCCATATGTATCTGATTGCTCCATCCGGATGCCTCTTTTCATCCTCGTCTTAAACTTCTTGAGAGATATGTTTGCTCTCAGTAATGACCGTGGGCTACTTATAACTATAGTGAGTGCCGCAATGACGTGGACGCAGAATGTGTGTGTCAAGCGTGAGGTCGCGTAGCGGCCAGTTTGGAGATTTTCCAGCAAAACAAGCAAAAGAGCAAAAACAAACACTCTTTGTGGATCGAACTTTCTACCGTGATCCTATGTTACTTATTATAATATTACCACTACGAAACTATAATAGTACATGATGTTTTACGACATTGATGATAGCTATGAATAGAATAGAGCAATGGGTGTGGTATCTTCTCCCCGGAATTCACGTCGCGCTCGTCTCAGCTGCATATTGCAGTTGGGTGACTGGAGCGCGCAAAGTCTGGGTCAGACAGGCTTTTAATTATTCATCGATCCTAGACACTTCCTTTTTACCCACTGGTCTCGATCGTTGATAGTAGGACAAGGAGGGAGTTACTGCAGGTTTCATGGTTATTGTGACTACATATGCTACTAACTACCATTTATGTTTCGAAGCGAAGGTAGGGAAATCTAGGAGCAATTACCCCACCCCCATATCGTCCAGCAGGCTCAGTCCACAAGTAAACATCGGAAATACTTGCTAAAAATAGTTCCCCGGATACTGGCCTATGCACTTCTTTCGCTATCGGTCCTCCACTATTACTTGTGTAGATTACAACACGGAGAGGCGTTGGCAGATTACAACTGATAGTGCACAATAGGACAGAGTATGATGGTCTACCAGACGGCTGTCTAGTTTAGAGTTTTTTACCATAGATCAGACCGACTGAAGCCTGGTCATGCAAGTGAGGCGAACCGTATCGCGACTGCACGCCTAGTACCCAAGTTTTGTTTACTATTTATTGGTTCGCCAGTGTTCCTTCAACCAATAGATCCGATTTGATCAAAAAAATTCCAGATGGTGTCATGCCGTTGCTCAGTCTGTGATTGTGGTCCAATGAGACTGAGCTATTTGTATGAACATTTACGACGTGCTCATAATTGGACTGATGAACAGATTCGTGAAGAAGAAGTGGCAATCAAAGCAAAAAGATATTCTCAAAAAGGCAATCTCAAATGTGATGCATGTGACAGGACGTTTCTGAGCGACCAAAGCTGGCGCCATCACTGGAAGGTAATAAACACGGCACTCGGCTGACGGTGAATGGAGGGGAAGATAGTTGTTATATATGGATCTTTGGTGCTGAGGGGAGAGCTCTCTTACACTTTGAGGAAATACCAGGGTGGGATGGGATGTTTTCGGGGATTATGACGTTACAATTGTTGTCAATTGGCTTATTTACCTGATTGTCAACTATTCAGAGAGCACATGTTGGAGTAGAACGCATCGCTGGCTTTTACGTGGTTTGCCCAAGTTGTCAACAAAAGTTTCCAGATGCTACAATACTCGTGAGACATTGGAGAGAAGAACACGAACAAGAAATAGATCAAAGCGTGGATCCGAACTTCTTTTTAGGTGAGTTTTCTTTCTGGAAAAAGGAAATTAGTCCAATCTTCTCCACTACAGGCGGAACTTCCCATATAAATAGCTTTGTATGTCATCGGAGATGTTGTAGGTGGCATTTTCCTATTGATCAAATTGAAGCTGGTTGGGGTCTTGCAGAAGATGAGGTAGAAATAGTGGGCAGAAGGTGTTCTTCTGAGGACAGGCAGTAGAATTTAGTGAAAGGAACGGGTTTTGGAGTGATCAGCCAGGAAATCAAGTGCGAAAAGAATGGTCACTAGAGTCTGAACGTTATTTACTTTTACTCGTCAATGAAGTCCGTGGTCCCATGGGAGTCACTGGCTTATAAGAAGCCACTCTAATTGTTGGTTGTCTGTTATTAAAAATATCCGATAATGAACCATTGCAGCGTCGCTAACTCGAACCCTGCGAGAAATTGACAGTCTCGAACGAAGAAAGCGACCACCACCATCATGCAATCCAGGATGGCGATGGAGAGGAAGGAAGAAGACGCCCAAGGAGCCACCTGTACAAGAGATTAGTGATGGAAAAGATGAACCTGGTACTGCTGGAGATTCGCTTTTCCGAAAGGTAGTAAAACAAGAAGAGCCTGGTCCATCTCATGATCCTGATCAGGGTACCTCTGAGATGAATTTGACTGATGAGGGGCAAGACGGACATTTGAGTGAGAGCTCAGTTAAGAAGACGGATCAACCACAGAAAGCCGTTGGATTACGTCGAACTAGAGCTAATGAAACGCCGGAGGGAAGAGAGGAGCGCCGGCGGTTCAAAGCGGAGAGAGCACGCATCCGACGATATCAAAACAGGCTTCGTCAGGAGAAAGAACGGGAAGTAGTGGAACATCCCGTCAAAGTTGTTGAAATACGTCCACAAAGCGCTGAGGTGGGTTAGAGACTTCCCGGTTTTTAAATAGCTCTATGTGGACTTTTTTAGGGCAATTCAAGGCAGTATCCTGCAACTGCTGCCGACATTTTACCAATTGTCAGTGCTCAGATATCTCCCAGAGGGTTGATTTCTTCGATGGGGCGAAAGAAGTACGTTTATCTACGTGATCGATCTAGTTCCTAATTCGGACCTCTTGTTTTTCGCCAGTTGTATTTTCAATCTATTCCTAATCAGTCTTGATTGATTGATCAATTTAATGTTTTTAGAACAACGTGCTATGCCATTGTTGGTATTGAGTCAGAGGAGGAGCGGCGAAGGTTCTCTGAACTGGTGGTTGGTGTGGTTATAATTGTTGTCTGCTATTGCTCTTATCGGTTGATGAAAAGTACAAAAAACTTCGTTGCAGATGAGCAATGGTTTCCGTGATTTGAAATTCATTAGTGGACCGTTTGACGAGGTAAGGAGCATTGTCTTTGGCAGCTTCTATCAAGTTTTGACGAATCTCATTGCTTATTGCAATCTATTTGCAGCCTAGGAATGGTACTCCAACAACTAAAATTGACCAGCTTCCCCTTAAGAATATCGCGCCACGTGCCTCGTCTCAGTCTCAAAAAGACCCGCCAAGGAATCTGCAAAAGAAGTTTGCCTCAAAAATGGAAATTAGCAGTATGATTTTGTCTTCGGTTTGGATCACGGAAGAATCGGTTTTCAAGGGGATTTGAAGTAAGTGTTTGCAGACCAACCTCGAGTGCCGCCTGTTACTTCAGGTGACAGTGGATCTGTATTGAGTTATCTTATAGCAAAGGAGGAAGCTCTCAGTGAAGGTAAGGCGCTTCGGTCGGTATATTCAATTTTCCTATACCTTTTACGATTCATCAAAACATATTTTATTTCCTCGAATGATCAGTTTGATTCAACGGTTTTATCCAAGTTTGCCCCTAATACACTCGCCTTTCTATTTTACAGATCAATCCGAACAGCCGACTTATCAAGACGATCAAGGATCGAGGTAGTTTCTTCCTTTTATTGATCCCTGAGTGGCTGTATTTTTTGTTGTTTTTTTTTTCAAATTTTCTCTATCCTTATACGCTCAAATTCAATCTGATCCGGGCATTTGATATTGAGTTGTAATTAATGGGAACTAAATTGGAGGTTAAGCGGAAGTTGATCCAGTAGCGAATATGACAGCTCCGTTCAGAACATCTGGGAGAGCAGTATTTTTCCTACGAACACGTTGGGTTTTTCTTCGAAATCTTATCCCATCGTTACAGCTGCAGCAGCAGGTCCAGTGAAATTGGTGAAGTCTACCCCATCACGAGACAGAGGAAAGCCGCAATGGACAAATTGAAAAGTTCATGTCTGGTCTGTGGACTGCAAGGACAGCCAGAAGAGATAAGAATGTCGTCATGCAAGGGGCAAGAAAACGCTGTACTTTTCGCCTGTTTATGCGCTCAAACCATCGTTGAAATAAAGGAAGCAAGGAAGATGTATGAAAAGGCCCAGAATTCAAGTGTGCCTATATGTCATGACCATTATATTCAAGCGGTGAGTCTTTTCACTTGCCTGTTCTCATTGTTCTTGACTTTATTTGTACTTTTATCAGGCTGAATTCATTGGAAAAGCAGTGGAAATGATATGCGGCAGGTTTCCAGACAGTGGTTTTGCTGATATTCCGTCTAATGTGAAGGACGATTTGTTGTCATTGGTGGAGGATTATGCAAACCGTATTGGGGTAAGTGTTTCAACTTTTACAACCAAAATTTTCCTTCATCGGTCGTTTATAGAAAAGAATGTTTAGGATATCCTTGAATAGATTCTTTTCGAGTGGCTAGCCACCACCTTGAAATTATTCTTAGACTCTTTACTCCAAGAATAATAGTTACCAAGCAACTATTTAAGGGCACTGCTCTGATGTTTGACGACGTTTCAAGCTTCCTGAATGAATGTTTAATGAAGTATTACAATAAGTCTTCTTGGAGCCCGCAAGGGACCAACTCAAAACTGTCTGGTAAACAGGGAAACCTAAGGATACAGAAGGTATTCGTTTCACAACATTGTCTATTGATACTTGCAAGTTAGGCTTTTTAAGATTCCATCTACCACAAAGGGACAATCTCCAAAGAGCTCAAAGTGCCCAGCACGCGAATGTCCTGTAGAAGAACCGACGTCATACTCTGCGAGTGAGATAACAGCTTTCTTTTCTTTCGATGGACCCTACTATTCAATGTCTCGTATGGTCTTCCAGAAATTTTGCCTCCAAATTTAACAATCGAAAAATTCCTTAACAATATTTTTTCTGGTGTTGACGATATTGCGTGTTTCTGCAGGTTCCTCTCATGAAAAACCAACGAATGAAGTAGGAGAAGGAGACTCACGTGAAATGACTGCAATAGATTTGCTGGGAACATTGGATCCCACTCGTTCCCCTTCCCCCATTCATTCTGTGGTCGTTATTAGCTCTCCATCGACCGACAGTAAAGGTATTTCATGGTATTCTAATTCTTTCTCTTGGAACCCTTACCTTCTTTCATATCTTCCGCTTTCACAGGGTTTCAGCTATGTTTCAATACTATTTCTTTTTCAGATTCGATCTCCGCAACCTACTCGACATCGCCTGGAACATCGAAATCGCCTGGAAAAGATCAAGATGCAATGAGGTAATTCTTTGTTGAAGTTTGGTGGCAGTAGCAACTTGATTCCCTCAGTATATTCCATATATCAATATTATTTCTGTAAAAACTGTTGTATCGATGCAGCATCGTAATTCTGACGTCTAGAAATCCATGTTGGAGTCGGAACTTCATCATAATTCAGGCATATTTAGAAAAGTCTAACGGTTACCTTTTTTGAATGCCATTTTCCTTTGTTCGAAACTTCATACGAGGTCCATCATTTATGATAGAATGCTATCATTTGCAGTTCTTGAGCTATTAAGCCGTGATTGCAACAATATTTATTAGGCTGACGTTCCGGTGCCTTCACCCACCTGCTATCATTTGCCATTACTAAGAGTAGCGTTATGAAGTCAAAAGTCAGTGCCGGAACCAATTCGATATATATATATATAATATATATATATTCGATATATTCGATATTCGATATATTTAGGAAGTATAGTCGTAGCAGGCCCATAGGAAGATGCTAGGAACAAAAAAGATTCCTTCTAGTAATTTGCCACGAGTCTTTCGAGGCTTGCAGCATTGATGAACTTTTTAGTGACGTTATTACCACTTTTCAGGTGCTCTGACAAAAAGGACATTATCGCAGTTCCATTTGGAATGGAACTTCGAGACCAGTCGACGTTGATAGACACTCTTAACGATGATGATTTCTGGAATCATTTTCGAATCACACGCAAAACTTTCACAGCGCTCTGCTCTGTGTTGGAGAAGATTTTGAATTCAAAAGGAGATCAGACGACCAGTAGTTCAACCGCAATCAGACTGGGAACTACTCTGGAAATTTTGGCTGGGAATACTCGTCCATCGACCTGTTTCACGGCAAGAGACGTTACTCGCATTTTTGCCGACGTTATCGCTGCCCTAGCTGAATGGTCCACAACGATGGTGCAATGGCCAGATGACTGGGAAAGGGAAAAAATTAGTGAGAAGTGAGTTCCAATTTTCCGCTCCGCTATGTACGTGCCGATGGGCTATGGCCTTAGCTTCGACTTGCAGTGGTAAATGATGGCATAGCGGTAGATGGCTGGAATGAATCCAAAAATCCAAATTTCTAGGCATAGCTTCACAAATAAAATCGAATATTGTCGTTTACAGCTTCTTTGAAATGACTGGCTTGAAGAATATCGTCGGCTGTATCGATGGAACATTAGTGTAAGTTGCTTTTTTTCTCTCAAAAAAGGGTTAGATCGCTTTTTGGTAAGCGCTGAGTTCCACTTACAACGTCAGTGAGACAGCTTTCTCTAGCACGGTTTTGCTGCGTCTATACTTCAGCAAGTACTGTAGATCTCTCGATAGTTGCCAGCGTAAACAGTGCCTTTTACTCATGAGTAGAACAGAAGCTTTTTGTGACACCTAACTGGATACATTCCTGGCGCAAATCTAATCCTGCAGCATCAGAGGGGGTTAAAAAAGTTTCGGCATCTATTCTAATAAATCTTTTGATTAAGAAAAGGTACACAAAGTTTAAACGTCGGACTGGTGGCCGATGACAGAAAACGTTTCCGATGGGTATTTGCAAAGTTCCACTCAAAAGAGGATGACGATTCAGTAAGTTTGTGCCTCCAAGAGGAAAAATGGACCTATCCTCAGAAATCTTTTATAGGTTTTCAAACAAAGTTCGCTGTGCCAGCAATTGAGAGACGGTAGAAGAAAAGGAATTCTGATAGGTGATGATGCTTACAAAAGGGAGAGTTTCTTGTTGACACCAAACCGAGGGAAAGACTGGATGACAGGTATGTTCTTTTTTTTCAAAAAGAACATTCTTGACGGGTAGTGCAATGGCAAGTGGCGCATCATGACACAGGCATGGTCCCCGGTTCAAAATGTTCTAACATTTTGGCTGAAGCTGCGCAAAATCACTTACTACATCAATCAATAGACAATCCTAATTTTTCTTTTTCATTCTCCAAAAGATTTTTGTCGTCTGTAATGCTAATTTTAAAGAAGAGGACTTTGCTATGGCTAATACCGTGAGAAATGCTCATCTGACGGTACAGGAAGCGATTACAAACTGGAAAAGGCAGTTTCCCATACTGAATGGTACAATTAGGTAAGCAATTGCAGTTTTTGAAGGTATGCAGTTTAGTTACCATTGGTTTTATTGTATCATTGAATTTAGATTTCCAAGAGTAGCAAGAGTAGTTGTCTGTTGTGCGGCACTGTACAACATGTCGCGATCGGAAGGCGAGCCTTTGTTCGAAGTTGAAAATGAAACAAGACAGTCAGCAGACGAGGCAGATGAACAATGCCTTGCTGTTTCCGAGTAGTATAAACGGGTTTCAATTGCTGTACGTGTATGTAAATATAGTTTATAGTTGAAATGGATTCTTAGTTTGAGCTATAATAAAGTTGTAGATGTATTTGTTGTTAATGCCTTAAGAGTGAGCAAAGGTTCAATTTGGATTCAAATTCCTACCGTAATATAATTGCTGAGATGACTTCAAGTAGGGAACGAAATGTGCCCTCCGTTACCTACTATCTTCCACGATGGTCCATCATCATAAAGTTTTTTTCTTCGGAAACTAAAGAGTATCAGCTCAATCAGTATGTCGCGATGTAGCCGTAAGCACCCGCGTCCATACTTGTGCCTGTTGCTTAGGGCGTTCCATAAGCGAGAAAGTGAAATAGTGTTAATATTCAAGAGACGGAAAGAGCTAGAGAATATCCAGCGCGGCACAAGTAAAGGCCTACACACAGTCAAAACCTACTCTGTTAACCTGTTAGGTACCCAACCCTACAGCTCCTGATTTGCCGAGAATGTGAAGGCTAACGATAGTCAATTCAAAGGCTCACTTCAAATGTTGAACGGAGCTGTTTTAAAAAGTTTCACGGGCAGATTATCTTCCTCGTTAGTTGAAACATTTTGAATCTTCTTGAATATACTTACTGTTCATATTTTTGCAATCGTTGAAAGTGACGGTAGTGCAGTTTTCAATACTATTGGTAGACCCTCTGCCTTCCTATGACTTACTTTAATGCACAAAAAAACACCGTCAGTAAAAGTAAAGGGAGAAAGTTAGATTCGTGACAGAAAAAACAGCAATTAGTTGTTACTTTAGGCTTGACTTCCTTTTACTCGGTACCCTATCTATCTCATACTAATTGGTAAGCTGGCCGGATGTGGTGTAGGGGCAAGTGGCGCACTATCAGATACGCATGGCCAGGGGTTCGAATAGATATCTGCCCGGATATATTCCTGAATCGATGTCTGCCCCGGCCAACCAAGCCTTCCCATAAGGATCGGTTAATTGGTACCGGACTGGTCTGTAAGGATAAAAGCAGTGACTTAGGAATTGGTTGGTTGTCACCGTAAGTCATTACATGGGCTACATACTCATTCAAAATACCGCTATGACTCTGATTGGGAGTCGAATGTAGGGCGCTCCAAAACGGGATTAATTGACGCTTAAAAAATTTCCTTTATACTTAACCGGTAAGTCTAGCTCAACTTTAAGCGTGTTTCTCATGTTCCTCGGGCTAATCGGGAACTACATGTCGGGTAAATCCCTAGGCAGTGTCTCCAGCATCTGTGTCCTTTCCACCGAACAGGCACTGTTCCTTCCGGAGCGTGGTGTCAATTAAAAAATTGAGAAGGCTGCGCGGCTGAATGAGTCACGAGCGAATGAATTGCATTCGTGGCATTTGCCGCGCAAATGCGCCGCTCGTCGCGTGCGGTAAATTCGCGCCCGACTGTCCGGACACGTCGTCCTCGCCCCCTGCCCAAGCACGCATCGGCCAACCAATCAATAACAACTCACTTCCGCCATCGTCTCCTTCTTATCGCCTTTTACAATAGTTGCCCTTTGTCCTACTGCTCCACGGAGCATCCATTCGATCTGATGCCGTTATCTATCGAAGAACGTATTCAAGTGATCCTTCTAGCCGGTAACGGTCGAACCCATCGTGAAATCGCCGATGAATTCTGTCGCCTACATCAGAAAACGATTTCCCATTCAACTGTTGGCAATTTGTTGGCGAAATTCAAGGAGACAGGGTCTGTCTACGATCGAGGGCGACCCTGTTTGCCTTTTGGGGATGATGGTGGTGGGAATAGCAACAACAGTTTTGATCAACCTCCTGTTCGACCGGCTAATGAAATGCAATCATCGGCGAGTTCTGCATACAGCACTACCAATGGCCGAAGAAGGTAAGGAATTTGGCTAATATTTTCCTTTCTTGTGAGTTTTATCATCTTTACAAAATGTTTGTTTTCTTGTTTGCTTGTGGTGTCAAAAGTAAATATTTACTATTTATGATCTTTTTTGGTTTATATTTCTAATGTGTTTGATTTAAGTTTCTACACAAAAGTATGGGTTAGAACCTCCCTAAAGCTAATTGAACTTTTTAATAAACAGTATCGCTCGAAAATGGCGCTCTGGGTGTTTAAAAATAGGGGAGGGGGGGGGGGGGGGGGGGGGGTAGGGTTGGATTCCAAATAATCTCTTTAACCATTAGTTCGGCTATTGAGCAACTGTCCTTTTCCTAAAAATTTCGAACATTTAACTTTAAATACTTGTTTTTCATTGTAAGTTATTTTCATAGACCAGATATTTGTGGCCTATGTGTAACACTGAGTTAAAATTTTTTCGTAGAAAAAAAGGCGATTTTGTTTCTCTGATATACATCTGAATACTCAGTTGTCAACCTAAAAAAGAAAAGTATTCAGTTGCTCTGCAAAAATAATTTTTTCAATTTCAAATTCATCCTTTTTATTTAAATTGAATTAGGACCTGTAAATTAGGGTAATAGGAGAAAGTATACTGCTTTGTAGAGGAGTTGATTACTTTCGGAATGGTCAATGGAATAACTCCAGAAGTTAGAATTTTTATTATGTTTTTGGAAGTGAGAAAGAAGGCCACGATGGCACAGCTTAACAGCTTAATGGCTTAATTACAGTAATTCAAATCTCGCAAAATTGGGTTTTATCTTACGCAACTGAGCAAAAGTAGTTGTAAAGACGTTATACTATATGTATCTCGAATCGTATATGTTGCTCTTGAAGCCGAGACTTAATCCAATGAATACTTTGGATTTGATTGTGACCGCTTTTCAAGGTACCGCTACGCTGTTGTCGACATTAGAGAGCAGTCCAGTGACAATCTCTACGACCTTCTGGTCAGTTTGGTTCTTCTGTAAAAAGAAATCATCGAAATGAACGATTTAGCCAATACGTCTGTTTTAGATAGACAATGGTTACAGCAATTTCCTTCTACTTAACAACCTGAGTGATCATCCTGATTTTGACGTGAGTCAATTTTGATTCCTATTGAGTACATTCAGTCACTGTAAACATTAAAGCATTTAGGGTATAAGGAATTTAATTATCGTAATTATTGTAAAAGTTTAACTCGGTTTACATTTGTAATATCGAACTCTCTTTTTAGTTGCCGGCAAACAGAAAAGATGCATCGATGCCAGTCCTCAACTTGGAATGCGAGTCCGATATATCGCGAGCTCCTTCTTCGAATGGTAAGTTGTTCCCCTACTTGATGTTCACCCTTTTTTTCTATGAGTTAGGCGTATCTTCGCCTCAGTATCCGTAGCTTGTACTCTACAGACTTTGCCAGTGACTTTCGTGCCGCGGAAAAGATGGGAGATTCGACCATTTCTCGATGTTGGAGTTCTAGGCGATGGAGCTTTAGCCAATTCCCCCTTTATCTCTGCCGCTGGATGTACGGGGTTCCGTTGACATTTTCAGTTTCAGCAATTGAGTGGTTATATGGGATTTTCAGCCGATCATAATTTTAGGAAATTTTCTTTGTAAACCATCATTTCACTGCACATGTATGACTAATATTGAATTTTGAGAGGTTTTGAAAACCGATGTTTTTTTTATGTCATTTCATATGGCGTCACAAGTTGATCTCACCACAAATAACAAAGATTATGTAGAAGGAAAGGGCATTTTTTTCATATTTGCTAGGCTAACAATCTTGCTGGTAATATTTCTGTGATCGTCGGTACGAACCTTTTATTGGAAACACCTTTAACTCAACGAAATTCCGTTAGAATTTTTCACCGCTTTTCACAGCAGGACTGTTCACTAACGTTTTGAAACTGAGGTTATATACGATTTCTAAAGAAACAAAGAAAAACCAATATTTTCAGATGCTCCAGACGATATCCCTTATTTCGCAGAAGTTTCTGCTACGGACTTGTTAGGAGCTGCCAGTGGTAGTGGAACTGGCGATGGTGATGATATGGACGAAGAAAAAATTGATCGAAAGCCAGCAGCCTTATGCGAAAAACGTCCTCGTCTTGACTTCTCAAATACGAGTTCGTACGAATTACATCAGTTTACAGTATGCGCAAACCTTTTTGCTCTTTTAAGGAATTAATTGAGAGCTGAACAGAGCATATTAATCTGCACCACGCTATTTTTGGCCTTGATCCGAATCGCACTACTCAACCTTCTTTTGTCAGAATTTGCCCCGTCGAATCGCCCTCGAATCCTTCCTAGGAGATCTCAGAAGTCATTGGATGTTCAAACTGATGAAGGAAGCTCAACTCCAGGCGGTAATACTTTCTGATTTTCATGCTGTACACTCTTCATCTTCGTTTATTCTCGAGTTCCCCGTCCATTCAGATGTTCCTACATCAACCCTTTGGCAAAACACTTTCGCTGCCCATCTAATTACTTATTGTTGGAATTTTTAGCCTCCAAAGACAGCTTCGAGATGAATGACCTGTCAGAACAATACGTGCAGCAGTCAGAAAGTGGTGGAGAAGGAACGGACTCGGAAATGTGTGATGGAGGTAAGTTTTAGTCGGTTCTATCAAAAATTCGTGATGATTTTCTATGTATTGTAGATGCGAATGGTGTTGGAAAAATGGATTGTAAAAGTCCCTATGTGATGTGTCAGCTCTGCAAGAAAGTTATTATGGCGTCAAGGTGAGTAAGGAAAGAAGTGTGTACTAGTAGCATTGCAAGGACATTGACGTTTTGGGCTGACGTTTTGGCTTGAGCCTGGTTGAACACCTCAGACTGCGCTGATTCCTTCTCAGGTTCTCCAATCTATCGAATCATGCTCGTCGACATTCTGTCGTCAAAAAGTATAAGTGCATCTATTGCGATCTCCAGCACAATGAGCATGTGAAGGTTTGTGAATCCTCTAATTTCTGATGTCTGATTTATTTTGTTAATTTTACTATTACCGTTATGCATCATACTTTCCCATTTGCAACGTCTCCTCGATCTTCAGTATATTGCTTACTGTTAAACTGCAGATACGAGCTCATATGACGAACCTACATGACGACAGTACATCGGAAGCAATAGACAACACTTGGCGCATGAAGAAAGTGTGGGAATTCCTAGTTCAGAAGTGTTTCCCACACTACACGCCATTGTCTAACCATATTGAACCCCATGTTAGTTGGTGCTATTATTGTTTTGCTTTTGAGAGTTTCCCTTGAATCGGTTTGATACGAGTCTTCGAGCTGACTTAAAGGTTGAGGTCAACGCAGGTTTAGAACCTCTGGTTGCATCGTAGGTGTTTTGGGAAGGGGAGAACAGAAGTGCGGCCTTCCGAGTTGTATTTATCTGTATCGTGGGAACCTATTTGCTTCGCTTTGCCCCATGCATTCGGAGCGTGGGCGAGCAATTTTCAATGTTTCTTGGACAAATCGTTTTAGGCTGACAGTGACAACATCATAACACCTTCTACGGAAACAATCTTGTACGCCTGTCGAATCTGCGGCTTCCAAGATGGTGATGAGGTGTGATTTTCCGTTAATATTTTTAAACTACAAATCTGTCATGAGAGCCCATTTTCTTATGCCTGAGGTCCTTTAATGAATTGCTCTTGTTTTATAGAGCAAGGTTCGTTGGCATGTAACCTCGCGACATACGGGAGTGATATGTGATGATCATATCAAAGTGGTGCTTACGAATTCAAGTCCTCAAACGAGTAATGGTTAGCCTTTATAGTTCAATGGATTTTTCTACCACAGAACCTTTTAATTATAATTTTAAGAGCAAAACGAATCAGCTGAAGAAAAGGCGAGGGTCGTTGTTGTTCCAAGTCACGAAACGAGTCCGGTGAAAATGACAGCCTCTCCTAAAGAGGACACTTCGTATGAAGTCTATGTAGCAAAGAAAGATGGAGATGACGAGAGTGGATTGCGTTCCTTGGTCTGCCGGGTAGGTTTCTACTTTGAGTGAAACGACTTTTTCTCAATATTATCTAAAAAAACATTTTGGAGGTGTGGAAATATGTGAAGGACAGCTTTGTCCCGTAGATTTTTTAACGACGACGACAAGGGCGAATAAATAATTTCTATTGTCACTACTGCTGGTCTCAGAATGCGAGAAATCCTGCGCCCGCAGGACTGAACAGTTTGCATAAACTGTATTTTTTTGTTGTTTCCCTTATCGCGATTGTTTGGGAAAGTCAATCGTGGATATCTTTGGGAGTTCCAATCAGTACAACAGTTGTGAATTATGTGAGACTTTCGAGATCTCGTTTCTGGCATCTGGTGCTGAAAACGAACATAGCATGTTAAACGATTGAAAGGCACTTTGGTTCTCGCTCCATCGAATAGCTTTGATAAAGATTCTGTCGAAAACAGTTCGATCAGGGATAGCAACGGTGATGATAGATGGTCAATGCATTCTTGAGTCTACAGTCGGCAAATTATGGACCGACGGGGGCTGGAGAGTTCAGTATTGATGTGTTCCAGGCGAAGACATTTCTTTTCGATCATATCTTTATGACAACTGAGGAGTCTGATAGAAACAGAAGCAAACCATTATCATGATTTACCACTGGAGCTTTATAACTCTGAAGAGCTTAGCTATAAGGATTCTTTTTAAAAAAATGTTCACATTATATTGTAGTAAAAGATCAGAACATTTGTGACCGTTTGCTTTTCAGCTGTGCAATCGAATAATTGATGGAAAAGGACTGATCAGCGTTGTGATGCATGCGAAAGCTCATTATCATGTGAAGCAGTTTGAATGTAACAGATGTGGTTTTGGTAGTAATACAAGATCTTTGGTCAGAAGACACATCTACTCTCAACATCGTCGAGGTTGTACTGTGGTTTTAGAGCATAAGTGAGTTCCTTTTGCTTTTAGCTCGATGATTTCTTATTTTCACGATATTTTCAGTGACGTTAACATAAAAAGAGCATGGACACAAGTCGTCCGTGCTTGTTTCCCGGATTTATCCAGTTTATTGGAAAAAGAAGAAAACAAAGGTGAACGGAATGGACTGGAACTGGATTTGGAGTTGTGACGAAGATTGAGGTTTACTGTTTGTGTAGACTCTTGCTGGTCTTTGTTAGGCAGAATATAGGATACTTATTGTTCCGTCATTTGGCAATCCCGCTTTCTACTTGATTTCTATCTGTCTATTTCATTTATAATCTTCTCTATTTATTTACGTTTTTCATCAGACTGGAATCGTTTACGGTTGTATGAGGCCTATGTTCTCAATCTGCTCCCTACTCCTTGAGCGCTGCTTTTATGTAAAAATGTGAAGTTATCGCTCCCCATGAGCTTGAGCTATCGAGTTCTCAATAGTTTCTGTTTAAAGAGATCTCGGGAGCGAACTGCGTAAGCTATCTAGGTATCATCTCCTTCTAGGCGACTGTGCCATGCTGTCCGGTAGTTCGCAATTTTTTCGAGTATAATCCGATGTCCTTAATTGATGCTTGGGCACATAATTTTTTTGTTACTTTGCCTTGATTTGCGACGAATTTTTTTCTACATGAAGATCAATAAAACATATTTCATGGAGGTGTGAATGTTTACAATTGACTGTATTGTCATGCTTGGGTATTTGGCTTTTTTTGCAAACTTCTGACCAGTTCTGTGCTGTACAAACTCGGTTTTGCGATTGAGATGTCATTGTGCACGATCAGCATGATGTGTGGGTATGACGGTGTTGGTATCTAGAAGAAATGGGGTTACTTTTGATATTTTGTGCATTTTCTAACCAAACGTGTAGTGGAAGGTTTAATGAGCGTGTTGGTGAATAATCCTTCTATCGCACAACTTTGTTGATGCGATAGCAGAGACACCTATAATCGAGGAACTACCCCCATCCGCTTCAAAGGTGAGCCTAGCGACGGAGTTCTCGATACGTATGGTTTTCAATAGCGGGTGTAATTTATTGTTCAAAATTCCACTTTCTGGCATCTACAGCCTTCTTGGTTTATTCTTGGAAGAAGCATTAAAGCCTTCTCATGGAAAAATCTCAAAATTGTTTCAGACAGCGTTGTCAGTCATAGTTGTAGCCCTTAAAACTCATTCTGGCTAGGTCCGAACTTATCAGTGTTCTAATTTTCTAGTTTCGAAGCAGATTACTGTGGCAATGAGACTGGTTTTAAGTTTTAAGCAGAGGAAATACGATGTGCATGCCGTTGAAAAGAGAGACGGGTGGCGATAACGATGAGCTTGATGTAAGTTGAAATCTACCATAGCTTCAACTTGTTCTATAATAGTTCAAGGCTTTTTTCATTGATATCATTCGCTTATTTTTTTTTGGTTTCCGTCCGTTTCGGGTGTTTATTCTGAGAAACGACCGTTAAACAACGTACCTGTGGGGGTGGGGGGGGGGGGGGGGGGGGGGGGGGGGAAGTGGCTGACACCAGGGTAGGGGTGGCTGACAGGAAAACTTCTTACACTTTTACTTTGATTATTACATCGCTTTACTATAGTCTTGTGATGGTTAGGGGGTTTATGGTTTTTCGGTGTGCAGTTTTTGTCCGACTGGCCGACTAGGTTTCCCTCGCCTGAAATTTTTCAAGGCGAGGGAATCCCAGTCAAATAAAGGTGCGCATCCTCCCAGAACAAGTACTACCCTAAACTAGAAATTCTAAAAAAAACCCTGGAAACAGAGAAAATGATTTGAATATTAGCTGATCCCCATTGGGCGGTTCGCTGCTCGTGTTACAAGAATGCTTCTAAGTTACGGTTTCGATGACCAGTATTTGTGGGGTGGTATTGACAGGATAGCTGGGTCTTTTGTTTGTTCAATACTCTGGTCCGTAGGCCTTGATCTGCCACCCCTGAAAACTTCCATTCCACCGGACGTGATGTCATTTTTTTCAAAAGAGCTCATTGCTGTCAACTAAGTTGTTGGCCTAGAGCTCTGCGATTTATTGCTACCTTGGCGATGTCGATGCCGTTTAGGTACTGTGGAGGCTTCGATCAACGTTTGACGAGGTGCTTGTTCATGAAACCTCATTTGTCGTTCGATTTCCATTTCTTGAAAAGGTCGTCAATGTGGATGTTGGGAGCCAAATATTAGATGCATGTGCCACCCTCAACTTCGTGACAGTAATCACTGACGGCCATATCTTCATTGCGCATAAGGACGAGCTCGATGTAAGTATGTTACAGTCCGGAAGTTACAGCCTCGGCTACAGTAATCGGTGGTCCAATCTAGGATTTCCTTTTTCTTTGACCCCTACGCTCACTTTTGTCCAGGTCCCCAAATGTTGTGTTTGCAAAACGGGTGCTGCACCAAGCTTAGAATTCGAACCGGCAGAATGGGTCTCAGTTACGTCGGAATCTCGTCCAACGGCTATCAGCGATCGTTGGTGGACAAAGAAGAAACCGCCTTCTCATGTAATTCTAACGTCGACAGTGTCTACCGTATACCTAGTGTATACCTTGGATGGTGTCAGTACTGTAGTGAGGTTAGTGGTTACAAAACCCGAGGTTGCAACTTCGGCACTCCTTGAGATTCTCTCTGTCTTATGTCCAAATGAAGATATTCTCCTTTTCTCTTTTTGAGAGACTTCTATGATGCTACTTTGCTTTGATTTAGGATTTTTCGGTGCTTTCCACTTTTTTTTTATTCCGGTTACCTTTTTTATGCTCGCAATGTTTCCATGGATGTTTAAACTTCCGTATTCTTCAGGCTGTTCAACGAGACCGCTTACCTGGAAAGTGGCATCATCAAATCGAGTGTTGTTCAAGTCCCCGAAGACATAAAAATTGTCACGGTAAGAAGATTCCCAGCAAATATCTTTTTGTGTAATTGAAAACAATCAAGAATACTTTGAGGCAGTATCTGGTCATGATCACAGTCTATTCTTGACAGACAAAGGAGCCGTGTACGCGCTAGGAACTGGCAGGTTGGATTTGGTGCTCGAACTTCAATTTTCTTCGGAATCCCTACAGTGTAGCGATAGTTCTGCATAGTTTTATATTTACAGCCGTGGTGAACTGGGAAATGGTCTGATCCCACGTGTTTGTGAGTTGACATGGGTGGAAGCACTTGAAGGCTTGAAGGTGGTGGATATCGCGGGCGCTGGGTGGCACAGCGGTGTATTGACAAGTAGGTTTTTCACTATAATAACTTACCCTCAAATTCACATTTTGCTCAGCTTCTCTATTGTCTGTTGCACCGGAAGAAAACCTCATATAATACTTCTACATTAGTAAGGCATTTTTTATTTTTTCTGCTACGTTTCAAAAGAAGCCCTATTTTTCGCAGTTTCTTTTAATAGCACAGTTAAATCCGCTTTTCTAACTGTCTTTAATTGACGTAAAAGCGAAATAACACAAAATGACGTCTTTCAGATGATGGTGACGTGTATCTGTGGGGATGGAATCATCGTGGACAACTGGGCGATGAAAAGGTAAGTATAATGCTGAAGAATCTTGCACCTTTAAACCGGGATTCTTTTCGCTTATAAGTGGGACGAAGGACAAGTATCGCAGTTATCACTGTTTTTCATGGGTTGTGCCACTATTTTGACCTCGTTCCCATTTGTTCTTTTATTTCAAACTCTATAGCAGTTTCAAAGCATATTTCATGTAATTAATAGGTCAGATTTGAATGACAATGTAAGTTGACTAAGCGTAAAGGACAATATGTGATGATAATGTTTTTAGGAACAAGTTGAATACTATCCATCCCCACTAGAGATTGACATTCGAGTAGTCCGCATAGAAATGAGGGAACACTTGACCGCATTATGGACAGCAGAAGGTTCGATTTTAGTCTTGAAGCACTCATTTTAATTGAAGCATGCTTTCAATCAGAAAAAAAACAAAGGGATGAATGCACCCTTTAGTCGCCAAGCAATCATAACGTTTCAAGGCTTTTAATACTTGAATAGTACCCTTTCCATATAAGACATTGCTTGGACTAGCTATTCGAGTACCCATCTAAAGCTCAAAACATCTAGAAGTCCGTGCAAATGTTGATTGCATGCTTCATTGCATCGTTCGAAAGGAAACGAACGATTTATTCGTTTCTATACCTCATTTGCATTCAAAAAAAAGCTGCGATAGTGTCGACCAAGTTTTTATAAGTACAGGACTAGAAATATTCGTGAGGAAGAAATACAAATAACAAGGGTTTCCAATACAGCCTCTCAGGGTCCTTACTTTTCTGTTGTGTACTTTTACTGTATGATAATAAAAAAGTCACTTCGGGAAATAGCCATTAATAAATTTATGTGTTTGTTCCAGATGGAGAAGAGCCATCGATGGTGTTCGGTTCGAGTGACATTGGAATGCCAGTAATCCGACTGCGGTACTACGATGAAATTCCTGACAGTAATGTCGCAGAAGATCGGAATGTGGAAATGTTATTTGTGAAGAAAAACAAGCAGGACGATTCTGTTTTCGAGCGAAGAGGAGGGATTAATACCCAGTTAGATCATTCAGAGCTTCACGGCTCATTCGAGTATCCGATAAGGGAGAGGGATTAAAACAATGATCACAATCAATGTTATCTGTGCTGTCACTTGTTAAACTAGACTGACTCGCATAACTAGAACGACTCATACAGAATGGAACCAATAGAACTGAAGCTCATTAAAAACTTCGGGACGGGAGGATTTGGAAGGAGGAACAATTTCTGAGCTCGGGATAGTTTCATAAGAGCTTTCTACCGGTTGTGTTTACCGCTTGTTGCCAATTTTCTGCTAGCTTGCCGATCCTCCCTGCCATGAGAAGAGACTACGACCTGAACAGCTGTTGGTTGCCCTCCCGATTTTGTCCACGTGCTGAACTTTTTTTTAGCTAGTAGGTCCTACGGGTGTCTAAAGGAAAGGGCCAGTGGGCGGAGAAAAGTGGGGCTGCGGATGGACAGAGGAGAAAGGGGAGGGGAGGGTTGGGAATTGCAAATAGGAGGTCGAGGGTGACCAACCAGTTATACCTCTCCAGCTGGTTGTGGAAAAACTCAAAAACTTGGCCAAGGTCATGGAGGCAGCCGTCCCTTCCCCAAGTAACAGCCACATTCTCCCTCTTTTCCCCTCGCCTATGCTGGGAACATTCTAAGGTCTGGAAACATATTTAGAGGTTTGAGGGTATCCTGAAAGCGAGAGTAAAGTTTGGTGCGCTGCGCTGTGGTGGATACATACCCTGCCATGCCGCTCGCGCTCCTCATCGGTAATTCCTTGAACTACAATACCGTAGCCTGCTTTGCTATATCCCACTGAGGCGCTTGTCAAATTTACCATCATATTTGCAAGATCTAGACATGGTCACTACTCTCAATACGGAATTAAGCTCAATTATACCGTCTATGCTAACAAAGTAAGTGAGACTTTGCAATCAGGTTCGAAGTCTATGTTACCATTCGGTTGATAAAGGTTGCTCATTGTACTTTTTTGTTATTGTTCTGTTATAAATATCAATAAACATTTTTATCTCTTCCTGTATTCAGATTAATTGGTTGAGGCCAATTCAGTGATACTGTGTGCTGAATGTGTTCACAGGGGGACGTGCGATTCGTGCGATTCCGGGTGCGCGGGCAAATTGCGCGGCGAAATTCGCGATGATTAAAACAACTCCTGCGCCTATCATTGGGGCACAAACTTGATGTAGAGTACTTTAGTAGGGTCGGGCAATCCTACTTACCTTCTTTATTTCAAATTTGGACTCCAATGATAGGCGCAGGAGTTGTTTGAATCGCGAATTTCGCCGCGCAATTTGCCGCGCGCGCCCAGAATCGCACGAATCGCAACACACCCGTGTTCACATGTCGGAAATCTAAATATTCCTTTCTTGTTGCCTACGTCTTTGGTTTATACTTTTCGAAAATCTTGACTCCGACTTTCATTGGTAAGCTTTCGGCTTCGCCAGACCTTGATTCTACAGTTTGCTAGGGCCGATTCACGATAGTTGAGAAAAGCGATGTCCATGGCGCATTCTAGGGTCCTGACTACCTAGACTTAGTGAGAGTATTGACGGGTAGACGAAAATTTTTCTGATTTGTCTTCATTAACGCATATGTAGATGACCATTAAGCATCCATTCGCATCAAGATTTCCTGTAGGGCTCCTAGTACATAGTGTATCCTAGGAATTAGAATTCCTGGACTTGTGTCGTGTACGTTAGACGTCACAAATTTCTGAACTGCCTAGCTCTGATTATACCCACAAATCATGCCGTGATACATTTCAACAATATCCTGAAGGCACAGTTCACGAGATTTTTGAGATTTCTCGCTAGAATGAGTCTGTGGTCCGTAGTGGCCATTGTCGATCCGAAATACGGCCTAGACAGGGCAGAAAAGGGCTCCAAAACCGGTTTGGCTGACGAAGACACTCAAAGTGGCCGTGTTATGCTGCTACCTTGTCTTTACTGCACTG
This sequence comes from Haemonchus contortus, assembly GCA_000469685.2. NCBI lineage: Eukaryota > Metazoa > Nematoda > Chromadorea > Rhabditida > Trichostrongylidae > Haemonchus > Haemonchus contortus. The sequence continues at coordinate 4,148,744 of LS997562.1, read as the reverse complement.
TTCGCTTGACGAGACGAATACTACGCCTGAATGAGAGGCACACAGACGGCCATCTCGTCCAATCCACTTCCTTGCCAATTTTTTTAAAGTTCTATTTTTCAATCCAACAAATTTTGCCCTTCCTTCTCCGAGACGCCTACATGGAGCAACGCCAACTTTTATTAGGAGGTCCGAAAAGTTTTGAGAAAATTCAGCCGGTTTTTTCCGCATAAAACCACAGCAACAAACTTAGGTCGCAATCAATACAGTAGCCCTTCCTAGCCACAATGACTCTCCATCAACCGGACTGGGCATTGATGCCATTCCTCCAACATGATGAAAGCTTGACGCATTTATTCATCTACCACCTACGTGACATTTCGACAATTGATGAAATTTTTCCCTTTAGAGCAGGCCGCCTTTGGGTTTTTGAAAGTATGGCAGACATATGGGGGGAGGTCAGGAATATGTGGGAAGTGGTGTAGACAGGTTATACCAAGTCTTCCCAACTCATCCATCGACGTCCTTGCGTGGGGTGGTCAAGCATTACCCATCGCAATCGAAAGTCTTCTTGTAATTAGTGTGACAGGGGTACTTGTTTGTCGGTAACAGAATACTCTTGCGTTTACTGCAGTACACTCTGGTAGGATCTCCTGACAAACCACCCGGTTCAGCAGAGGAAGAATGAGCTCATGTCTTTCTTGGCATGAGCTTCTTAGCGGGCTATGGCCTTAAATCCACTGTTAGGCATTGCCATTTCCTGTGCGAATTTTACTATATCTACTTTTTACCATAAGCAATGATGAAGTCGGTTGATGTCGTCGTTCGCTGAGAGTCGAGAAGTCTCTGGTACACACTGACTCGCACTCGAGCTGCTGCTCAGCCAAGGAATGGACGATATTTGCAAAGGGTCCTGCTTTAAAAGCGACTTTTGCGTAAAATGTCCTAGATGATGGGTTGAGGAGCAGAGATCGTCTTTTCCAGATCTTGCCTTTTTGAACAGGGTTGCTCTGAGGGTAGGCCAGAACAGACTCCGTATTTGAGGATAGTGGACGTTCGCTTCAACAAACTTCGTCGAAGCAAAACTCTAGGTGGCAAGAGAGGGTCACTGCTTCCAATAGGTCACCGTATCTCATTCCAAGCCTGAGTGTCGAAGCGATCAGTTTCGTCATGATGAAGCATAATGCTCCCGTAGTCGTATCGATGGCACGTCGTTTCGTCTACGATTACTTACTTCAAACGACCACGTCAAATAAAGTTCAGCTATAGTATTGCTCTATTAACGATGCCCTTTCCCCTGCTATCGAATCTTCAGGGCTTCTTTACTCTCCTCCCCTCCTCTCCTATATTTATGCTCGCGAGCTTTCAAAGTTGAGATGCAAAATTTTCTCGAAACTCTCCTGACACCCTAATAGTTTTCATGACAGTATCGTCTTGTTGAACCTGACGAGTACGTCACGCAGGTGATATTCTGACCCAGTAAGCTTTCCTATTCATTGAAGAATTTACCTTGAACCATCCAACCACTCCGACAATTTTGGGTGAAAGAGGTGCGTGGCGCAACTACTGTTCTTACATTTATCCACTTTGACTGTATTAGCTAGTTGCTCTTGATGTATATTAAGTGTATAATGTATGATGTCCCAAACTGACTAGGTTTCTTTTTAAATGATGAAAACCGTCTTAGGACTTCCAGTCACCTCTACAATATCTGAAGGTGAATTTGAGTTGTTGAACGAGTCCAACAGTCGGAGCTGCTCTTTATCCGAACTAAATAATTTCTACCTAACATCATAGTAATTACTGGCTTATCTTATAAACATTTCACCAATATGTGAAGACTGTCGCACACATGGCCCATCTCATATTTCTCTTAAATTTCAACCTTTTCATTGCAAAAAGCACCAGCTTGCCACCTTTTGTTTATTTCCAGCTACGATATTTTCAGTATTGACAGAAAATAAATACTTTCAAGTAATGGCAGGTTCATTCTTCTAGATAAAGGTTATTGATGCTCGAAATGGGAGGCTTCTGAAACCCAATGTGCACGCGGGAAGGGGAGGTGTCGTGTGGTGCTGGTACCAGACCTACTGTCAGAGAATCGGAGACCAGCCCAACCGTTCTACGTGCCGTACTCTTTCCTTTTTCAGTTCTTCGTATCGTTCTTTTCGATCCTAAGCATCTTGTTTGTGTATAGTATGTTTCTGACAAAATATAAAGTGCAAGGAAAATCGGAACCAGGCATGCTCTTCTACTGATTGGTTTTCATCAGTACAAACCTTGTAATCACTTCAGGAGGGCACACCCACGTCAGCATGGCGCATTCCAAAGCCTAAAAAATCGAACTGTTTAAGACGTCAGCTCTTCTCGTCGGATGACTGAGAGGAACCGAAAATTCCTGGGCTTCTGAATACAGGGCGCATATCAAACAGACATCACTAAAGTTTGAAAGCTTCGGCTGTTTTTGTTTTTTGTTTTTCTTGCCTTGTTTACTTTCATTATAGATTCTTTGAATCTTGGAATAGACGAGTATCCTCGAGTAATACTTAACTCATGCTTCAGATAAAGGCGGAGAATATGCTGAAAACACAAAGCTTCTAATGGTCGTTATGAAGGCGAGAAGAAGCTGTGACGCGCCCTCAACGTGCGTACCATACCAGAGGATCGATCCCGACTCAGGCTAAAATCACCATACCTACTGTGCTTTCATTTTTTCATCTTTTTCTTTAGTTCATCTCTTCCAATCGGCTAATGCTTTTTATGTTTTTGCCCTCACTGGGCATGGTTTTCTATTTCTTTTTTTGAATATTCTATTGTTTGTACTGGATTGTCAATACTTAGCGATAATAGTGCATAATTCTTGTACGTATTTTCAATGACGTCATAGAAATGAGCTATTCAGAATGCTGAAGCTCTCTAGAGTGCAATAAAGTGTTCGATTTAATTGAAGTTCACCTCAGATGTGAAAAAATCCAATCATCGAGCTTTCAGGAGATTGGGACCATCTTCTTTGCTTCTCCGGAGCCCAGCATCTACAACACCGTAACCTACTTCCTAATGCTCCTCAGACGTGGCTTATGGAGTGCATTTACGAAGCAAGCTTTGTCAAACGCTACCTCCATGAGGCCTGTATTTCTTCCTATTCTCATCCAGAGATTTTCTTCTTTTCCGAATGGTATCCGTTGGCGGGCGCCATTCGTGTAACTCCTTGTCGGTAAATCTGACCTGATGGGGTGAATGTGGTTGAAGTTTGATAAGAACCTGAGACTAACCTGCAATCAGAAAAAAAGCTAAAATTAGGTAAAAAGGGATAAAGCGTTGCTCCCATATGAGCCAGCATGTATTGGTGTTTCGGACGGGGAATGTCCATATTGCCAACAGTAAATAATCAATGCAGCAGCGCCCCTTTAGTTGATCTCTTCTTTGATGTCCCCCACACAAAACAGCAATACACGCTATTTCGCACCCTTACCGAAACATTCTCTGCCCCTCTTATGGAAAGATTTTCACGATGTGAACCGTACACAATACGGCACTCGTAGTTACCGTGTTCCCACGACCACCCATCGCTTGAAGGTTGGTCCGCTGATCAGTTGTGCGATAAATCGTTTCCTTGTTCGGTAGGGCGTGAAGTCAACCAGCATGACTAGCTGAGCGTTGTGAACAAGCTGGCTTCGAGCTTGGCGTGGAGATCTAGGGCTCTTAAGTTGAAGTTGAAAAGGCTGGAAGACACTGTTGATGGGGTAACTTGAACGGTGAAAACTAGAAATTTAAAGATATTGAGGTCAGTTAATAAAGCCGGAGCTCGAAAGAAAGCAATCGATCAAAAATAAGGATCGTATTCGGCTTTTCAATGTGATTCAGAACGTATTGCTGCTTTAGGGGATCAATATCAGTTGTCGACTGGTCAACATCAATATTCATCGTTATCCATTAATGTTCTAGGCTTAATGACCGGTAAAAAATCGTCGTTCTGTACAGCCACCTTCCCCGTAAGGTATTTTCTCTGTTTCCTCTCGTCGAAAGATTTTCATGAGTTGATAGCAGTACAACATACAATACATAGGTTGGCAGAGGTATGTGAAGACCGTCCATACATGGTGGCACTCGCCAGTCAGCGGCCCTGGCCGGTGTGTGCCGGGTAATTTTGTAAAAAAGTTGCTGGCTGGTATGTGGCATCGCTTCATATTTTCCGCTGACCGGCGTGCGGTAAGAAACCGTCTTGCACGGTAGCCACCGTGTTCTCGGCTTCTCCGACTAGCTTGGGACAAGCATCGGTGGAAGCCGGTGCGGTGGCATCGGCGTATGCCAGTGCGATGGCACCGGCGTATGCCAGTGCGATGGCACCGGCGTATGCCAGTGCGATGGCACCGGCGTATGCCAGTGCGATGGCACCGGCGTATGCCAGTGCGATGGCACCGGCGTATGCCAGTGCGATGGCACCGGCGTATGCCAGTGCGATGGCACCGGCGTATGCCAGTGCGATGGCACCGGCGTATGCCAGTGCGATGGCACCGGCGTATGCCAGTGCGATGGCACCGGCGTATGCCAGTGCGATGGCACCGGCGTATGCCAGTGCGATGGCACCGGCGTATGCCAGTGCGATGGCACCGGCGTATGCCAGTGCGATGGCACCGGCGTATGCCAGTGCGATGGCACCGGCGTATGCCAGTGCGGTGGCACCAGCGTATGCCAGTGGGGTGGCACCGGCGTATGCCAGTGCGGTGACACCGGCGTATGCCAGTGCGGTGACACCGGCGTATGCCAGTGCGGTGACACCGGCGTATGCCAGTGCGGTGACACCGGCGCATGCCCTTGTTATGTCGTTCCGGCGATTCGGTACGTCCATCCAGCAGAGTGGAATGAAGCCACGCCAGCGAAAAAGCTAATTTCGGTGCAGGAACTGTAAAATGGGAAAAGCTAGAGCTAAACAAAAGGGGCTCGATTCACGGGAAAAGCGATAAATGAAGAACAAAATCTTGGTAAGACAAATTAGGTACCATGATATCACAGGACAAAGCTGGAGTCTGGAAGAGAAGCTGATGCTGATCAAAAGGCTGATACCATCAGGAAGTGAAGCTCTCGGTTTTTCAGTATGACCCAGCACGCATCGGTGTCACGGGCGGTTGATATCTATTGCCCACTAGTCGATAATCAATACGACAGGCCACCGTCAGCTGATCTGACCACAACCCAAAGCAGCAGACTCACTTTCTGCACATTCACTCCCCAAAATACAACTTTCTCTGCCATCTCTCATAGAGAGATTTTCATAAGGTGGACCGACGAAATACGGCCCTGGGGCGTCGTTATCTTGTTCCTGTGGAGTCCGTTCGATTCAACCTGTATCCACCGCAGGCCGACATTGCTGCGAGCCGTTTCTGTTTGGTGGTCCGGTATGGTCAAAGAGCAGCGCAACCATGTCAGCCAAGTGCGAAGGGATTCAACTCAACCGAGCGCGAAATCTGAAACTTTGGAGAAAAGCAATAGTGTGGAGAAAGCCGAGAAATAACATAAGGCCAGGAGCTTTTCGTACTTCGACCCATTTCCAGCTTTTCGAAGGTTTTTTAGCCAACTAGCCAGGTAGATTACAGCCTTTGAGCCAGTTATGTATATGTGTACCGCATGTTGTACAGCTCTGCTAGTATAAAGGCCTCAAGTTCGGGCTCATGGAAGTTGTGTGGTGATGTTTGAAAAAATGGAAATCCTGCAGAAACGGCAAAAATAACAGAAAATTAGCCGAAAAGCTGGGGATCAAAGGAATGGATTGGTAGTAAAAAAAACGAAAGCATATTGCTATGGAAGGCTATTGCTGCAATTGATCTACCACTCTGTGACCAGCACAAGCAGTACCACTCGATATTCGGCATCCCACCCCCCTCTTCCACAGCATTCTTTCTTTCTTTGTGCCCTCTCTCCGAGAGACCTCCCGCGTTGGTAATTAACTAAAGTATACGGTATACATGTAATAAGGCTTGGAGGAGGCCTTTGGTGGGTGGGTGGGGAGGCAGCGTGTACCGATGAACACCCATCCGAGTGGGTTGGTGGTGCCGAGCACCCGCCGGCCAGCGGGCGTAGGCTGGGTGGTCCCGAGGGACGCCGAAGGCGTTCCGAAGGGACCACCCAGCCCGGCCGCTGGCCGGCGGGTGCTCGGCACCACCAACCCACTTCGGACAAACTCCGGGTGAAGCTGGGTCGCAGTGCCATTCAGCACCGGGTGAAACCGGGGCTGTGGTTATTTTGGGGGAAATGCTGCATTTTTTTTTTGGAAAAAAATTCTGGAAAAGAAGCTGTACCGGGGCTGTGGTAGCCTGGTGGAAGTATGGCAGGAAGTGAAGTTTGGTATAAAGGGAAGCTCTTGGCAAAACATGACACCTGATGGGAAGCAGAAAATTAGCGAAAAAATGGAAAACTGTTGAACACTGCGAAAATTAGTAAAGATACAGAAAACTGGTAGGAAAGCTTGAAGACTCATAGATGTGCCATTGGTAGTGAAAACCCGGAGATTTCTCGTTAAGCAGGCAAAAAAGACGTGAAAAACCCAAGAAGTGGTGCTGCATAGAAGCAGTAATAGTGATGGAAGATTGTGGCCAATGGTGAAAGGAAGAGGAATGGGCGAAAAATCCAAATGTGAAGTGGTGGACAAGTGTAGGAAGTGTTGGAACTCGTGGTGGGCAGACGAAAAGGCAAAGGTGGTATTCTGCGAGTTAGACAGAAGTGTGGCTTCGATCGCAGGTGTTTCCGGGAGTTGCGCACTCCATGGGCAAGGTGAGTGGTGAGCCAAGAAATCGTTAAATGAGCATCTCGTCGTTTTCGTCGTCACCTTGATCCCTCGATGGGATCCGCCAAGATTTCCTTCGAATGCCCTGCCATTCCTTTGCAATCGACCGATCAATCGATCATCTCCTTTCCATTCCGGCAATGTCCAGGAAAGGTGAACACCGTCAAATTGAAATTCTTGTTCTGGTCGATGTGGAAAGTAGCCACAACGACTTCGAGGGCTTGTCTACCACCACAGACCTCGGCCTCTCCCCCACACTCGACTTACTTTAGTCAATACCTGGGTTTTTCCACAACAAATGTCTGATCATGCAGCGCTATTTTCTGCCTTTCCCTCCCTACCCTCTGGCTTTTCACCCAGTTTCATCTTTTCCACCGATTTTTTGCACAAACTGATGACTTTGTTTCCTCAGACCCTTAAGTACTCCACTACTCGTCCCCAATATTTCATCAACTTTCGCCATTTTTTCTTCAATTTTGGCTTCTCCTTCCTAGTCTTCAATGTTTCCACCAAATGCGATTTCTTCTTCATTTTTCTGTTTTCATGAGTTTTTGGCTTCTCGGTTGGTTTTCCTCGTTGTTTACTGATTTTCGAGCCTTGGCAGGGGTCCCACACAGTGCTATGCTTCACCTACTTTTTCGACAAATTTTCCATCTACACAAACTTTCAGCTTTTTCTTCAAAGTTCAGCCGTTTGCCAAAACTAGGCTCTAGGCCAAGCTTCACCCAGTGTGAGCAGGTCTGCATGGGCTCAGCTTCACCCACTCTTGGGAGGCTTCTACGGATCCAGCTTCATCCGTAGCTTGTCCTGAGTGGGCTTAAGCTGTGAACATCCTAGCTCCGATCATTGTCTAGCGACAGAGCTCAGCTCAACCCACCTGAGCTCTCCCATCTCTGGAACCCATTACTGGGTGTATCGTATTTCATGCTAGTCTCTTGATTTGAAGGACTCTCGAGAGGAGGGTCCAAAGAAAAACATTCGTGGAAAAGGAAAGAGGTGTGAAATGCCAATGCCAACACAGGACAGATAGCACACTGGCAATCCATCGGCATAAACAGCATGGTAGATTCTGGGAAAGGCGGGGAGGGTGTTTTTCCCTACACCACTATACATAGTATAACAAAGAGACGCCTCAAACAAACATTCCTCACTGAAAACAGGGATCCGACAATTCCACCCACCTTTGGTGTTTTGCCACCAACTTTCACCTTCTCATCAATTCATTACTGATCATACCCGCACCATTCTTTCACCACAAGCATCTACATTTTCCACCACCGATTTCCGTATTTTCCTTCAATCTTGTCCTTTTCAACGGTTTTCAGCATTTTCATTTGTTTCGTGGATCTTCGTCGGCTCTCTGGTTCTTCATAGATATTTCACTGTTTCGCCAAAACTCAACTTTTTCACCGGTTTCCTACTTTTCCTCTCAGATTTTGGACTTTTTACCAGATTTTCGTATTTCCCACCAGGTTTCCAGCTTTGTCAGTAGGCTTCAGCTCGTATCATATCACCACAAAGAGCCATGTTTCTTCAATTTTTCGCATTTTCCATCATTTTCAGCTTCTCCTTCAATGTCCGGCATTCCTTTCAGAAATATTCGCAGTGTTCACCAATTTCCGATTTTTTCGCTAATTTTCTCCTTCTCGACCAAGTTTCATGTCTGCCATGCGGCTTCACCTTATGCCATGCTTTACTGAGACCAGCACTGAACGGCTTCCATGTATCTAGTTTGACTTCATTTTTTCTTCAAATGTGCAGCACTACTCTCATATAAGCTCATGGCCAAGCTTCACCCGGTGCCACCAGGCTACCACAGCCCCGGTACAGCTTCTTTTCCAGAATTTTTTTCCAAAAAAAAATGCAGCATTTCCCCCAAAATAACCACAGCCCCGGTTTCACCCGGTGCTGAATGGCACTGCGACCCAGCTTCACCCGGAGTTTGTCCGAAGTGGGTTGGTGGTGCCGAGCACCCGCCGGCCAGCGGCCGGGCTGGGTGGTCCCTTCGGAACGCCTTCGGCGTCCCTCGGGACCACCCAGCCTACGCCCGCTGGCCGGCGGGTGCTCGGCACCACCAACCCACTCGGATGGGTGTTCATCGGTACACGCTGCCTCCCCACCCACCCACCAAAGGCCTCCTCCAAGCCTTATTACATGTATACCGTATACTTTAGTTAATTACCAACGCGGGAGGTCTCTCGGAGAGAGGGCACAAAGAAAGAAAGAATGCTGTGGAAGAGGGGGGTGGGATGCCGAATATCGAGTGGTACTGCTTGTGCTGGTCACAGAGTGGTAGATCAATTGCAGCAATAGCCTTCCATAGCAATATGCTTTCGTTTTTTTTACTACCAATCCATTCCTTTGATCCCCAGCTTTTCGGCTAATTTTCTGTTATTTTTGCCGTTTTTGCAGGATTTCCATTTTTTCAAACATCACCACACAACTTCCATGAGCCCGAACTTGAGGCCTTTATACTAGCAGGTGCCATCGCACTGGCATACGCCGGTGCCATCGCACTGGCATACGCCGGCGCCATCGCACTGGCATACGCCGGTGCCATCGCACTGGCATACTCCGATGCCACCGCACCGGCTTCCACCGATGCTTGTCCCAAGCTAGTCGGAGAAGCCGAGAACACGGTGGCTACCGTGCAAGACGGTTTCTTACCGCACGCCGGTCAGCGGAAAATATGAAGCGATGCCACATACCAGCCAGCAACTTTTTTACAAAATTACCCGGCACACACCGGCCAGGGCCGCTGACTGGCGAGTGCCACCGTGTATTGGCGGTCTTCACATACCTCTGCTAACCTATGTATTGTATGTTGTACTGCTATCAACTCATGAAAATCTTTCGACGAGAGGAAACAGAGAAAATACCTTACGGGGAAGGTGGCTGTACAGAACGACGATTTTTTATCGGTCATTAAGCACTAGAACATTAATCGATAACGATGGATATTGATGTTGAAAAGTCGACAATTGATATTGATCCCCTAAAGCAGCAATACGTTCTGAATCACATTGAAAAGCCGAATGCGATCCTTATTATTGATCGATTGCTTTCTTTCGAGCTCCGGCTTTATTAACTGACCTCAATATCTTCAAATTTCTACTTTTCACCATTCAAGTTACTCCATCAAGAAGTGTCTTCCAGCCTTTTCAACTTCATCTTACGAGTCTTAGATCTCCACTCCAAGCTCGAAGCCAGCTTGTTCACAAAACTCAGCTAGTCATGCTGGCTGACTTCACGCCCTACCGAACAAGGAAACGATTTATTGCACAACCGATCAGCGGACGATCAACCTTAAAGCGATGGGTGGTCGTGGGAACACGGTAACTACGAGTGCCGTATTGTGTACTCTTCACATGGTGAAAATCTTTCCATAGGAGGGGCAGAGAATGCTTCGGTAAGGGGTGCGGAATAGCGAGTACTGCTGTTTTGTGTGGTGGTCGTCGAAGGGATCAACTGAAGGAGCGCTACCGCATTGATTATTGACTGTTGGCAATATAGGCATTCCCCGTCCGAAACACTAATACATGCTGGCTCAAACGGGAAAACAATTTTAACTTCATTTATGATTGGTTACCCATAATTAGTTTCAGATTCTTTTCCAAACTCCAGCCACGTTTACCTGATAAGGCCGTGGAGAATTCACCGACAAGCTGGCGGATGGGCGCCTACGGATTTGATTGAAAAAAAGAAGACCTCTGGATGAGAGTAGGCAGAAGTACAGGCTTCATAGAGTCGGAGTTCGACAAAGTTGGGTTCCTAAGTTCACCCCATAAGCCACTTTGAGGAGCATTAGGAGGTGTTGTAGATGCTGGGCTTCGGAGGAGCGAAGATGATGGTTCGAATCTCCTGAAAGCCCCGATAATTGGATTTCCTCATGGGAATCTCAGTATGAGATCGAGACGAGGCGAACATCATTTCGATCAAAAACTTTATTGCGCTCTAGAGAGCTTCAGCATTCTGAAATAGCTCATTCTATGAAGTCATTGAAAATATAACACATACAAGAATTACATACTATTCGTTAGGTATTGACAATCCAAAAGAGTATTCAAAAAATAGAAAACCATGCTCAATAGGTGGAAAAATATGAAAAGCATCAACCGATTAAAAGAGATGAACTGAAGAAAAACATGAAAAAATAAAAGCACAATAGGTGTGGCGACTTTAGCCTGAGCCGGGATCGATCTCCTGGTATTGAGCCCACGTTGAAGCTGCGTCACAGCTTCTCCTCGTCTTCATAACGACCATTAGAAGCTTCGCGTTTCCAGCACATTTCCCGCTTTTATCTAAAGCATGAGTTGAGTATTACTCGAGGATACTCGTCTATGCCAAGATTGAAAGATCGATCGGTAGTGAAAGTGAGGAAGACAAGAAAACGTTGCTCAACTTGCAAGATCGTCTAGGATGGATTGTTTTTAGCCCGATATATATAGAAAGACTGACGGATTGGCTTGGTACGCTTTTTCCTTGTCCAAAAGTTTAAAAAGTTCTCATTGTTTACTGCTCGTATTTACAAATCACTGTCGCAATATTCTCAGGTAAATTATACAATTTAAACAACACCCACTCATCATGTACGGCACTCTTACGGCAAACTTCTACAGCGTTTCGCGTTCTTATCGGTCGGGAGTCAACAAGTACTGTCGATCCTTTTCAACTCCAGCTGCTCCAACTGTCATGCGCATACCATATGGGAATGGGAGATCGAAGGTGAGCCCTTAAAATCAAACGGTCCCCTTTCATCCGCAATGTTTCGCCTTCTTCAGCACAAAAAAATTTTGAGCAATACAAACGTTCCTCAAGCAATGATTATACACAATCAGCATGAGTGATCGTGCCCGATTTCACTTGATCCTATTAATGTAACCGTCTTCCTAACGAATCGAACATTTCTGTTCCTTGAAGTCAATTAAAGCCATAGTTCACGATTCAAATGCTTTTTTAAATTCCTCACTGGAATGAGCCTGTAACCCCTTAGGATGACCCAGAAGTGCTGTCGGGTCGGAAGACGGCCTAGATATTACTTAAAAAGGGTCCCAAAGTCGGCATAACCGACTTGCACAGGGGGAAGAGTTCTCACGGCGTCCGAGGCGGACGAGTTCTCAAGGCGTTGTGAAGGTTGTTGAGGTTGACTACTCGCATTGAGATATAAAGGTTACATACGGGGAGCTTACTGTAGCTAGCTGTACGCCATAGCACACACATTTGGACAGCTCGTCCAAATAACCCTTCCACGCAACTTCCTTCGTCATATTCTCGTCCATCCGCTATTTGAAAGCGTCATACCATCCTAAATGCGCTGATTTCCGTGTTTTCTTTGCCACTTTTGCGCTATTTTGGATAATCACTTTTGAAACCCGTCTTGAACTATTAAGTACTTCAAACTATCTATCTATCAATACTTAAATACTGAGCCTTGAAGGATAGAAAACTAAAGTTGAACGAATAAGCTCAGTGACGGGCACATTCTATTATCATAGCTCATTATCTCACCAGTTTGGCTATGCACGCTAACGCGCGCAGTATATGTCGACGGCCACTTATCCACGATGGAGCCATTCAGCGGAATGTTGGATAATCAGAATAAGATAGTTCTCTCTAGATTCGAACGCTGAACTGCTGAGAGCATCACGCACGATATATTTGAGCAGAGTTATTAGTGGTTGATCATAGTTCCGTCCACCCTAGTGCAAACCCTTCCCACGGTAAACTTGACCACCCTTCTTTTGACTGCTCTGAACCATTTTTTCCGCATAGAAAGTTTTTGAAGAGATGAATTTTTGGTCTTAGTCCCGCTTTCCTGTGCCAGCTCCGCCCACTTCGGGGACCACAGTTGTTCCATTACCTCTTACCACTTTTTTCTCGCATTCTAGAACGTTTCTGAACAGAGTTATGAAATTTTGATCTAAGCTCCGCCCACTTTGACGCCAACCCCGCCCACCTCGGGAATTCGGCCACATTTGTTCCATTACCTCTTACCACTTTTTTCCCGCATTCTAGAACGTTTCTGAACAGAGTTATGAAACTTTGATCTAAGCTCCGCCCACTTTGACGCCAACCCCGCCCACTTCGGGAATTCGGCCACGTTTGTTCCATTACCTCTTACCACTTTTTTCCCGCATTCTAGAACATTTCTGAACAGAGTTATGAAATTTTGATCTAAGCTCCGCCCACTTTGACGCCAACCCCGCCCACTTCGGGAATTCGGCTTCATTTGTTCCATTACCTCTTACCACTTTTTTCCCGCATTCTAGAACGTTTCTGAACAGAGTTATGAAATTTTGATCTAAGCTCCGCCCACTTTGACGCCAACCCCGCCCACTTCGGGAATTCGGCCACGTTTGTTCCATTACCTCTTACCACTTTTTTCCCGCATTCTAGAACATTTCTGAACAGAGTTATGAAATTTTGATCTAAGCTCCGCCCACTTTGACGCCAACCCCGCCCACTTCGGGAATTCGGCTTCATTTGTTCCATTACCTCTTACCACTTTTTTCCCGCATTCTAGAACGTTTCTGAACAGAGTTATGAAATTTTGATCTAAGCTCCGCCCACTTTGTCGCCAACCCCGCCCACTTCAAGAATTTGACCACATTTGTTCCATTACCTCTTACCACTTTTTTCCCGCATTCTAGAACATTTCCGAACGAAGTTACACTCATTTTTAAAAGTAGCTTCTATCTTAACGCACGCCCCGCCCACCGTGGGCGGGGCTTCGCTACGCCTACACATGCCTAGCACGCATAGGGCCTTGCTCACCCCTTTTGCTTTTTTTCCTGGCCTCGATTCCTTCGTTGAATCGAGTTATGAATTTCTGTGGAAAGTACCGCCCACTGCGAGAACGCTCCGCCCACCGCCGGTAAGCTTCCCTTATTTTAGTTGTTGACCCATTCCTCACCTTTGCACATTTTTTCGCGGCGTCTGGACTGTTATGCGACCGAATTAGAAGAATTAGTCCATGACCCCGCCCAACCCTGGCGCATGACCCGCCCCTTGGGGGCGGAGCTCCGCCAAGCTCACATGTGCTCTGTTGCACTTACCCTATGCTCAACCTATTCCAAACTTGACCCGACTTCTCCAGGTGTTACTTCAGGTTATCTCGAATTTCCGTACAAACAGACAGACAGACAGACAGACAGAGCGCTTTATATATAGTAAGGATAGTACGCTAAGCATCAAAATTCCTTGAAGAGCATAATCGTTTCTCTGACGAGTTTGTGATGCACAGCTATCGACGAGCATTTTCCGATCACTACAGTAAGGTGCGAAAGACGCCAAACAGCTAAAGTAAGGTACTCTCAATTAGTTAATATTTATTAACAGGTCCAATATATACTGTACAGCAAATAGAAGAAACATTCATAGGATACAATGACAATTATATGATGGATGAATTGTATGAAACTTCCAAAATCCATAACAAACCAAAAAGCTTCGAAAAAATGTCATAATTCTACGTGGATTCATTTTCTCTAATAATTTCACACTCTTCCTGGGCTATTCATACTAACGACAAGGAACGCTCTGGACAAAGTTATGAGTTTTTGCAAAAAACCACTCCACTCATGAGCAGGCCCCGCCCACTGAGCACGCCCCGCCCACCGTAGGCGGAGCTCCGCTCGGCTTAGTCACGCAAAGCACACCATCGCCCTCGCCTATTTCTGGAAATTTCGTTTCTAGCCTCCAGGCCTAAACGGAATTGACTTAGAAAATTAATCTTTAGGTAGCCCATTTGCGTGCTCCGCTCAACGCGGGTGTGTCTGCCCTTTGCTCATTATTTCCGGTGTCTGCAGTCATCCGGGAAAACCATGATGTTTTCCCTATGAACTGCCTCTGCACGTACTGCTTTGGGGAGGATTTCCCCTGAGCTCATATGTTCTTTGATGTTGCCCTTGACCTAAACATTTCGAACTTAACCCGACCTATCCAGATGGACGGATGATGGATAGACAGGCAGGCAGACGCGAGCGTTCGTACACAGTAAGGAAGTTTTTCATGTTCGATGGATGGATTTTGGAAGCCTCTATTACACCTTCAGATGGACATGAAGAACCAGAACCAATGAGTTCTAGCAAGTAATCTACCATTCTACCTACATTATCAGTTAATTTACAGCTCTACATCAGAGGGACTAACTGGATTCTTACAAAAAACTCTATCAGTTATTTGTATGGTCAAATCAAATACTAATTAGCATTGCTCAAAACAAAATAAACATGCGAGCATTTAAAAAGATCATAGGGTGAATAAAACAACCCAATATTATTAAATCAGTTGTTAAATTAAGACAGATCACAAATACCGTATTGATTACTGAGATAATGTCAACTGTTACTCTGAGCTCCTTACACCCGGCCGCTTCTCATAACTAATCCTCATCAAAATCGATTTTTCTTGCCAATTTCTTCATGCCTGCTTCAGCTTCGTCTTTTTCATATTTTGCAGCCAAGTGTTCCTAGAAAAAAAAGTAAAAAATAAGATGGCCATAAGAACGGCAAAAATGTTTCAGACAGTGAATCGAAACGAAAGTAAGCAAATAAAAACAACTTTGAGCAAAAAGATGGTAATGGAATTAACCTCGATTGACATATCCTTGACGAGGAACTTGTGCAACTTGAGGATTGGCTTCTTGACAGCCTTCGCGCCTCCCTTTGGATCTTGATTCTCTTTATTCTCATCGTCTTGCCAGACGCTAAAGCTACTCACGCAGTTGCCCAGCTTCTTTAGAGGTACCTAAATAATACAAAAATAATCGGTGAAAAAGGAAGCTCACAGTGTCAACATGGCCACGAAGCCTATGAAAGAGCGGTTGTGATTCTTGTGCAGCTAGTAACGGCACAAAACCTTGCAGTAGGGACCATACATATTTAGCCGAAGCGAGCGACAGATGACGGCAGTTGATCAAATTCCCAACTCAGAGAGAAATGAAAAGAATTCGATATTTTTGAACTGATCCTGTGAAACTTTGGATTTTATCTTGAGCTTCTAGTCTAATACATTCCTAAAACTAAGGACTATGTTAACTCCGGGGTACTGTAGCCTAATCCTCTGTAAGTCCTGTGCGGTCGCGACCATGAGGTATAATCATTTCATTTGATTAATTCTTCGGCCTTGGCGTTTTCAACTGGGAGGTCGAGGAAAAAGGCGAAATAACCTTCAATAACCACTTCATATAGCAGGAATGGGAATGGAAACCGTGTTCGGAGATTGGCATTGCGTCATATCCATCGTTGAGTTTCCAAGCTTTAAGGAGGGCGAGAAGACAGAATGCAAAGTCAAATTCACCGATCTAAGTCATGCAACCGTCACGGCGGCTGCATGGACCCATGAACTAGGGCACTAACACCGGAAATCAAAGATGGATCTTACTGACCAGCCACGGGGTATAACATGAGCTTAGTAGAAATTCAAAGTGAAAATGGACACCTCCAAGGCACTCGAAAACTTGAACTACCTTGCTCGCCTTCCATTTTTCTGCGTCATGGTCATTAAGCGAGAAACGTTCAACATGATTGTCCATTTCAAAAATTTCTTCCAAATAATTGTCAGCACCATCTCCGTCATCCTCAAAAACCTGAAAAAGATAGGAAATTCCATGATCAAAGAGTAGATTTTCTTGATATCAACCTCGACTTTCCCTTTGCGCTTCTGATTATTATTCTAAACCACATCTTAAACTCAATCAGGACACCGACCTGGAATGCTGGCACTCCATTGTTTACTGGTTTCTGTTTCGTTTGGCCTCTATCCAATTTACTGCTACCCTGTTCACCAACAATGCAAGGGAGACGAACTACTGGAGCTTCTGATGAGTCCCCAATAGCTGAAAAATGTTCATTTCAATATCTACCTCATAATAAATAAATGGGAAGTAGAAAATTGAATAGGGACCCTTGTGAGAACAGTTTGCTGCCGCTATGACCACATGAAAGGGGTGCGGAGAGCGTGAACGCAAGGGCGCCTTGCCTCACTTAGCAACCAGCTGTCTGATCTGTCAGAGAAAATGACCCATGCCAAATCTAATAGAAATATGAATTATGAATAAGTGGTGATTAATAAGCAATAAATAAATAAAAATAATATACAATATATCTACCACTGATTGTGCTGAAAAGAAATGAAGAGAAAATGAAAACATGAGAAATTGCAATCAGTAAAGTGGCAGTGCATTCACGTACTATGAAATACCTATGAATAGAAAGCATTTGTAACATTTAATGCGTAAACAATGCATACGAAAAACAATCATTTGTCTTGCAATGAGAAAACAAACCCAAATAGTTGTCTTCCTTTCAACTGCAATTCTACGAATCACATCAAGTGCTCCACCGACAGCAACCTCCTCTTGTAAATCATTTCTTTTAATATTTTGGCCCAGGAACTCCAGAAAATCGATATGGGTTTATCGATGCCAATTTCGATTAACACATTGCCACGTAGTATCTCCCGCAGTAAGCCGAACAACGACACGTACGACTCACAAGTTCGTGATCAGGTGGCCGAGTGGTTAAGGCGATGGACTGCTAATCCATTGGGGTTTCCCCGCGTGAGTTCGAATCTCATCCTGATCGTACGTTTTGCAAATACATTTCCATAGACAAATGTTAGTTTTGAATATATCCGCTTCTCGAAAAAGTGATTTAAAGGAGGATTGAGCATTTCTTCCACCGATTCAGCTCGACTTAACCAAGTCCGCTGCGACATTTTGACAGCAACCCTACACAATCTCAAAGAACTTGTGGAAAACAGGTTTGACAGCAACAGGGAAGTGGATAGGACGAACAGTCTCTCTGCGAGTAAACAAATTGATCAGCCGAATTGAGGTTCTTAAAAGTAATTTTCAAAAAACGGATATAAATAACTTTAATTTAAAGGCGTTCAGGCGCACCACCACCAAAATGCGTCGCCGAAAACAATAATTAAAGAATTATTCTGTAACAAATCGCCAAGAAATCGTCGGTGGACAGCTCTGAGCTAGCGATTCTAGCTACCTGTCAGTCTTGTAAACGCCACTCGCTCGCCATTCTCGTCCAAATCGTTGTCATCCCATGAATCATCGGCATTCTCCTTTTGAAGATGGCGTCGAACTTCTCGCATTTCCAATTGGTCTTCTGCATCGTCTATCGCTTCCGGCGGTAATGCCCCATTTCGTCTAGCACGACGAAGTACAGCTCTCGCATCTGCTATCGCACCTCGCATCTCCAGATCTTCAGACCAACGAATATATAGTTGCGCACATCTACAACAATAAATAATAGCATAAAATATTAACTCTGGGCATTACCGTAAAATTACACGATAAGATTTTATCTTCAATAGATTGGTGCGACGTCGTGAACAGGACAATAACAACCACCTCATGAGGCGAAAGTCGGGAGAAAAGATTACGTTCAGGAGAGATTACTCTTTACGTTCTCGGCCTTTAACTCGTTTCGCCACACAGATTCATTTTAAGCCCGACTCAATCAATGGACGGACAGAAAAAGCCCAATTCAACCCCCCCCCCCCCCAATTACCTTGTGGAAAGCGTATTTCTTGAAGTTAGACGGGCATTTAGAATAAATTGAACGCCAACTAAATTTCCACAGCGATCCACTCGGTTCGACCGACAACACCAATGGTAACTTTGTTACACTCAACAAGAGTTTTGTAGTATCAACTCCGAAGCTTCCCGAGATGCCCCCGAAATATGCTTTAATGCCCGGAAAGATTACGGCCCTATCAGCGATCGGAAAACAGATTAATAAGAAAAAATATCCATCCCTGAGGGTTTGAGAAGGGACAACCACAACTATCAGAACGATTTCACATTCCAGCTCTAGTGCAACTCGGTCCAAGGCAAATCAGCATCACATTGGTTGCTAAAATCAGGTTGGTACAAGGAACTGGCTCGCAAAAAAGCGAAAAGTGGCATTTGGCCTTTTCACTGCGAAAAAGTATACCAGAATCGTGTTGTAAGAGCGCCAAGTTCGACTGTCCTTCAGATGCGAGGAGGAGAGGAAGAGCAGGAGGCAATCAAAAAAACTTAGAGCCCATTCTGCGCTTTTCCCAAAACATATTTCCCTCTAACAACGCCACAATGCCAACATCGAAGCCGAAATTCCACCCATATCAATAAAATGTCTTCAGATCTATACCAAGCAACCATGGAAACGTATGCCAACAGCATGAATCTTTTGGTGCACGGCGGATACTACCATTACTCATCGAATATTGTCAACTACATAGCAAATGAATAGCACAGCTTGAATACGCAAAAAATACCTGACTAAAGATCCAATGGTGTTTGCGTGCTGGTAAATTTCCCATCCATGATCCAGACTATTATCGGCCAACTTTTCCCAGAT
The DNA here is from genome assembly GCA_000469685.2 of Haemonchus contortus. Classification (NCBI taxonomy): domain Eukaryota; kingdom Metazoa; phylum Nematoda; class Chromadorea; order Rhabditida; family Trichostrongylidae; genus Haemonchus; species Haemonchus contortus. The sequence goes on along the minus strand of LS997562.1, from coordinate 4,129,622 downwards.
ACGCAACATTCTCTCGTCTTCAAGATATTCAGGAGATTTAGCGTATCTAAAAATGATCGTTCGATGGCAAAACCCAAATAGAGCTGAGTGAGTTTCTGAGTACGAGTGGTCTTACTTGTGTACTATTTTCCATAGTAACGAGTAATATAATCGCTGACGTCCATGTGGAAACGTTTGGTCGAACCAGGTGCAGAATTCAAGACAGTGCTTGAGAGGATCTGGTGATGTCTCACACATTTCCATGATTTCATCGAATTTCTGTGTTGCCAACGTCTGGGCTTTGGAGCCGTATGCGCTCAGAGCAAGAGCCTAAAAAGAGGACGTGTCGTGTTACCTTAAGAAAAGAATGAAAGGGAGAAAGTAAGGGCAAAAATACCTGATTTATCGCTTCAACACGACGTCCTGTTTTGAGAGGCTTAATATTCTCGCGGCACAACTCCCATTCGAATTCTGATGGGGCGGGCTGTGACGATCCTTCTTCGGAATCGCCACCGGACATCGCTAGAAATGTAAGTAAGCAAAGTGGCAGAACAAAGACGGATTGGAATACAAGAATGACTCATGAGAACAACGTGATTAAGCAGATACACATTGACACATGACCCTCCTATTGCAAGGTCGTGTACAAGGCCATGTTACGTTAAAGACCATCAAATTGAGAAGAGAACAACGTCATGAGCTCGAAATGTCCTTCACACATTGGAGAAAGGGAAAGGAAGGAAACTTGTTCAGAACAAATCTAGAAAAGAACACGAAAAATTATGTATTGTTCTAAAGGTTTGCACGATCTTGGGTTCTGGAGAACATTAATGCTCTTATCACTTGCCAATCATTCCATCAGATGAGCCTATACAGGCTATGAGCATAGTGGAGCCCTATTAGCAGGGTCAAATCCGACTTTGTACAGAACTGATAAATCTAGCGGAAGTGGGAAGGTCAAAAGAGGAAATTTGTACGATAGTTGTACTGACGACGATTTTTTTTGACAACTGCAGACAGTTCACCACAATGAACTGACTATACGCTGAACTTCGGAGAGCGAGATAGTGAACAAAGACAGAGCCCATATGGTATACGCTTTACAATGGTACTGAATTGACATGGTACACGATTACATTAGTAGGGCCACATGCCCACACATGCCAACCATACCTCTCCAATTATTGTACAGTCCCTTCCCCTCTCCTCGCAATTCAGCAAATAGAATGAAGCACCATTTCTCATCGACATTGCCCTTTTCGGATGGATGTGGTGTAGTGGCAAATGGCGCACTGCTACATGTCCGTGGTCCGGCGATCAAATCCTGAATAGATGCTCGCCTAGGCCAACAAGCCTTTCACGACTTCGTCAATGGTACGAGAATGGTCCAAGAGATAAAAGAAACCAGTTCGTACAGCTGGTGGCCATCGCAAATCATTGTATAGGCCACATACGCATTTAAAACCCAAAAAGGCTGCTACAATGTTGATTGTAAATCGCACGCATTCAAAAACGCCCTGCGACTTTGAATGGGGATCGCGTGCGTGGCGCATTCCGGAAATCGAGATTGATTGAAGCCAAGATTTCAGATTATAATGCTTTTTTGGCACTATTTACCCTTTACTGCCCCACTTTGTCGAGAATGGGCTGCATTTCTGTCGAATTTTTTTTCAAGACGATGAAACCGACTAGAAAGTTGCCTAGAGGGGTAATTTGAGCCGTAGAACACGAATATTGCATTCTTTCGTCATAAAGATGCCTAACAACACTAGTTAGGGGCAAGTTTTCAGCAAGATTAGTGACTCAGCTCTTTGGTGCCGTCGCGTGTGGCGCGAGCGCCAAGCATTTTTATGAAAGATGGAAGCCATATTCGTGTTCTACGGGTCAAAATACCCCTCTAGGCAAGTTTCTAGTCCGTTTCATTTCTTGAAAAAAAAATTCGATAGAAATCCAGCCCATTCTCGACTAAGTGGGGCAGTAAAGGGTAAATAGTGCCGCTTTTTTCGACATCCTAATCTTACAACTAAAAGAAAGTCTTTTTATCGTAATCTTACGCCACGGCCAAACAAATCCCTATGAAATATTGGACCCCTTATTCTTACAAATTACCATCCCCTCTCATTGCATCTTTCTCACCACATACGGAAAACTACACAAGCAGTAAATATTTTTTATGATAGCCAGCGAATTCTATAGAAGGGAGGAAGGAACAGCCATAACTAGATGTGACAGAGTTAGATAGGCGTTTTTCCGACTGTCTGTTGTGCTCCCACTCAAACTGAAGTCAGAGGAGACTGATCTGGAAGAATGGGCCAGCATGGAAAGGGTGGATGACACAAAGGGGAAAGAATACTTTCCAATCGCTGCCACACTGCCATGTGTTGGCATGGGAGCAAAGAATGGGTACGATCAAAACAAGGAACGTAAGGAAGGCTTCAATGGGAAGGACACCATGATAGGAGTTCATGAGAACTCACATAAATGTACCAAGGGATCACTTATGCTTCATTGATCTTATTACTACCTCACTGCTTTCTATTTGAACTAACTTAATACCTGCTACAAGCCTACATTAGAACAGTGAAGAGGCACTCATTGGAGGTATAGAAGTAAACAAATAATTTAAAGAGACTCAAAAACTCAGTTTATCTGGCGGCATCAATTAAAATGATTAGATGCTCGAATCGACCTTGTAACTGAGAAAGCTGATTGATAGCCTGCATTTGAAACCAATTCATAGTGATATACTTGATAGGAGACTGTTTAGAGCAGTTTGGGCACCGTATTGCGTTTGATTCTAACAATCGAAGTGTTGTGAGAAACCCCTTTTCGAGTAACTGTATCATAACGAAGGAAAGCAAATTGCACATTAAAAAGATTACCAACAAGTTTTGCAAAAAATAGTGCAAGTAGGTTTTTGTACTATTCAGAGTTCCCAATTCATGAGCTAGGATAAAAACTTGAATAAGGTCCCACTACATGCATAGGTACGCTCAAAGAAATGCCTAAATCAATATATAGACAATCATAAATAAAAGCCTTAGTACAAAGAGGAAATATGGATGTAGCAATCGTAATGAGCTGTAATGATGAGAAGGAAAGTAAAACTGTTGGTGAGATCTAATTGCTGCATCTTGATTAAGTAAAAATGAAAACTAGCCAAGAGAACACTTCTCCATCTTTCAGGATCATCAGCAAACAAGTTCCATCGCTCAATCCGGTAAATATTTACATAACCACTTCGATTAATAACTAAAAATGCTACGCTTCGATGGCCATTGGGGAAACTGAAATAGGCCCTAGCAGTTGAATCTTGTGACGACTGAATAAGCATAATAAAGTTACCAAGGTGAGCATATTGGTATAGCTCTGAGTAAGTAGCCCAAAGCCTATAGAAGGATGGTTTTATGTAGATTTTTGCATCAACAATGGAATTCTTCGAAACTGTAATCGCCTCTTCAGCCATACTTCACGTCTTTTCCAACAACTTTACACACAGCATGGTCCTCATGATGAAATACAAATAAAGCAACATTAATATAAGGATTGGACGGCCATAAATGTAATGAAGGATCTTTAAAGCTTGGATAGGTTGGGATTTTTCAAAGATGGCATCTCACCCGCCTTGTTGTTCGATTGGCGCATGACTTTGTCGTTCGTCCATCCTATTTCCAGAGTAGCTTTTCTCGAAGAAACTTCCACGATACCGTTCTTTGTGGAAAACCTAGGGAATCTGGCGCTCTATTTTTTTCACTAGAAGACCGGAAAATCTTCAAAAACTAAATTCTCTCAGTTTGTTTGGGTTAGAATCCTTCTCTGAAGAATTCAAACTCAGTTTTTTCTATAGTAACGAGCGGGTATTTTGATTTTTGATTTTTAAAAAGTGCGACTGCTTCTTTTGCTAAGGGCATTCTACCAAAAAAATAACCTTTTTCTGTTTTCCTTCAGTTTTTCGAGATAGATTTTTAAGTTAGAATTTTCTTGCCAATGTCCCACTGAGGTTCTGTTGCGGTTGCATCATGTTCTGCCAATACCGACAAATAGGCTATTTTTTACGTTTGTCCTGTTTTGAACTGAATTTTTTGTTGATTTTTGCTTTTTTGTGCTGATTCCCACTTTTATATCCAAATTACTTTTTTTTAATTTTTACATGTTTTATTTCAGTATGTTACGAGCCCTCGGAAGAACGGCTTACCTTACAGTCAGGTTTACGCCACAGATTCGACATCCAAATGTTATTGCTAGTTTGCATAATTTCGATCCCATTCGATGGTCTGATCAAACCCGTTGGAATAGCAGCAATGCAAATCCACAACGAAAAGGATTTCTAGGAAAACTTATTGATAATGTCAAAGAAGAATTAGAAAAGAATAAAGAGCTGCAGGTGGGTATCACTTTCTCATTGTTTTCCTTCCGGAACCGATTCTAAGGGAATTGGTCAAATACCGTTACTTTGGCTTCGTTGGTTGCTTTATTTTGCTTTATCTGAGACTAAATCTTTCCCATTTTCCCTCTGGTTTCGTTCCAATTTCCTAGAGATATCTTTTCGGAAGTTGGCCCTTTACTGTGCAAAACCTAATTGTATTCAGTAACAGGCATCGTTAGATTTATTTCCTTATTCATGTGATTATTCTACTTCGTCTGACGTATTTTTGTACTTCAGGAACATCAAAAACAGTTAAAGAAGCGTATGGAAGAATTGAACGAAAGTGAAGCCTTGAAGGATGCCAGGAGGAAATTCGTAAGTAAAAACAAGAGTAATTATATGGAATTAGTTATGATTGTATAATTCGTGTCAGGAAATCGTTGAAAAGGAAACTTTAAAAAGTTCTCAAGTGGTAAAGGCAAAGATCGAAGAACTGAGCGAACAACTAAGTAAGGTAAGGCTTCGTCAGAAAAATAATCCTTTCTGAATGCTGTTTTCTCTTCTGATTAGATTTTCGTAAAATTACGGATTCGTGTTGACATAGTCATTTATTTATTTCTTTATTATAATTCGATCAAATTGTTGTTGTACTTTTATTTCTCTCTGATTTGTTGCTCTCTTTCTCGTGAAAAATGCTATTTCGGTAAGCTCTATTAGATCCCTTGATACTACCTTTTTAATATCCTTTCAAGAGTGCTACTTTGTAGTACCATGCTGAATTTGCCGATTGTGTGTTTATTGTTATATTTTGCCGATTTTACAGATGGTCCATGAGATTCAACAGACAGAAGCCGGTAAGAAAATGACAGCAGCTGGAGCTGAAGCGTTGAGACAGGCATGTTTCAAAGTCTTTCTCTGATCCGCAAAACACTTCTTTCAAGTCTTTCTGTAGCGATTCTTGCATTTGATCAAGTTGTACTTGTAGGCGAGAATAGCAGCAGAACATGTAGAGAAAATCGCTGAAAAAGTTGGTGATACCGAAGTGTATAAACAAGTATCTACGGTGAGCAATTTGTTTTACCATTCTTTCAAAGTTTGAACTGATTACCAGTTATTCCTCTCCAGTTTCAATTTCTGTTAAATTTTAGTCAATGAAAGTTGTGAAGGATGAAATCGATAATATCACTGATGTACGAATGTATAGCCGACCAGGTAGGCGCATTCATTGTATATTTCAATTGTAGGAACAGTTGAGTACTTGAAAGTAATGTTCGAGAGCAGTTTTGTTACGATGAAAATGAATTTTGGGGTTTTCGCCATGTGTTCATTGTTTGAAGCTCCCAGTGGTATCCATCTTATTGGGCTTGCGAGCTCTTAGACTGTCTTGAGCGTTCTCCAGAAGCTATCGATCCACCAGTGTAATGCTGGAATTATTGAATTTATTCTTCTAATTCCAGAGGTGCTGAAGAAAAGAACAGAAGGATTTACTGATGCGTTTGCGAACCGTACAGTCGAAGCAAATGAGTAGGTTTTCACCTTTTCTTCTTTGAACATCTTTCACAAGAAGTTCACCTAAAAAAAATTCGCACAACCTCACCAGTTGTTTTTGATTAAATTTAATAATACTGCAGAGATGCTACAGGGATTACATTGCACAAAGAATCTCGTTGGTATGCCGGGTGGAAGAAATTTTCCGAGGAAAATGTCTATTACAATAGTGAGTCTTTAAACTCGTTCTTTTCCTTCCCTCACGTCTGTTGTTTGTGTTTGTTTGTTGTTGTATGTAGTAAGTATGTTTAAGAACTCCTCGACTGGAAAATTAGGTACGAAGAAAGTGACAACGTCGCGGTCCGACTTATGCGTGGAGTCACCGAGCGTATAAGTAGCATTTTCGGTGGGTATCGTTCAAAATATTGAACTTCTGATTACATTTTTGTCAAAGAAGTTGTTGAGCAGGTCTTCCTACCTATCTTCTAAAAGCATTTGTTAGGTTGTGAAGGTATTTCTTCAGGTAGCCAAAATGAAGTATCAGAAGTACTCACAGAAATAGCCAAGATTGATCCATCATTTGATAAAGCTGAATGGCTACGATTTTGTGAAAAGGAAGTGATACCAAATGTACTGGAAGCATTTATACGGGGTGATCTAGAGGTTTTGCAAGATTGGTGTCATGAAAGGGTACGTTTACCTTTCATTTTCCTTACTGTTTTCATTTTATATGCGGCAGTTCGTTACCCGCGACATCTGCAGGGCCTAAAAAATCGGACTTAAAAACCTAAAAAAACCTAAAAATTATATAACTGACACACAACTCATATTCATATTTATTCAAGACTTCGAAATCAATACATTGAAAATGTTTTTTGAACACGCTTTGTGAGGTAGCGTTCATACTTCTTCTGATGATTTCTCATTGCCAAACGTTCTTTACCCTGATTACCCGCTAAAAAGGTTCCAATGTACTGTTGACTTATTGATTAATGGTTGTATTTCAGGCTTTCGTCGCTATGTCAACTGTTATAAAGGAGTATGAAAAGATCAAATTCACAACGAAAGATAGCCGTATTATTGACATTAGTAAAGTAGAGGTCGGTTTGTAGATCATTTACTCGTTTACATTATTCCAACAATTCTTTTACGTACTTTCCTATTTATCTGTTTTTAGATGGTTTCCGGAAAGATGATGGAGCAAGGACCGGTATTGATCATTACATTCCAAGCTTTTATGATCAACGTTGTCAAAAATAACGAGGGCAAAGTTGTCGAAGGTGATCCGGTGAGTATGTTTACAGCCTGGCATTCTTGGCTAATTATTTTTGGGTGCTATTTGTCTTAACAGTTTCTAGAGCTATTTATTTATGTGATCTGCAAATTGGTGGCCCTTCTGAATACCCTCTCTATCCCTATCTCAATATTGGCGTGGCTTTCTTTAGCTCACTCACTTGATTCGCCGATGGGTCAGCGTTTCTAGAAGGGGGCTCCAAAAACAAACGTAACCATCGCTAACGAACAATTATGATTCCCCTTTTCTCTGCCACAATTCCCCATGAGACATCCATTTCACCTTTCACTTTCTAATGTCTTCAATACGATTATGCCTAATCGCAACCCTTTCTTGTGATACTCCGGAAGGGAGCTAGGGTACTAGGATAAACAGAGTATCCTGAATTTGTTAGGAATATAAAGTTTTCCTCTTTCATCTCACCTGGAAACTGGAGCAACTTGGATCGGGGAAGTCAAACCAACTCACCGGGCAAGTCGGCACTACCTTGAACTTGATACAACTTTTGCAGAACACACCAGTTCGAGTACATCACGTGTGGGTGATGTGCCGAGATATGGAAGAATACAATCCAGCCGTCGCATGGAAACTTCTCGAAGTACATATGCAGGAAGGACAACTTGCCCTGTAAGATAATATCGATCTCTCAAACGCCTTCAGGATTCTTAATTCTCAGATTTCGTGGTCGCTTTTGTGGATTTAGGCAAGTTTTAGGCATTATACTTAGGTTATAGGTTTTTGAGATGTTGTCCAATGTTTACTACGATTGTCGTTATTGAGTATTGTATAGTATTGATCTTCAAACATAGATATATTTGTTAGAACTGTTGTACCCTCGGTATCGATCCGTACGCTGCCGTGCCTTTTCTGTCTTGTCTCACCCATTTTTTTAATGGTGTACTCGATATGTATGTAGGTAAGCCGCTGGATTGCTTTCTTTTATTCTTCCGATGACGGGTGTTTGATGTGAACTTGTTACTTGTTACTTGTTGAGTAAAAGATTCGCCCTTTTATGTTCAATTTGTGTCTGAAATCACCTCCCCCCTTCCTGCTTGTTTGCAATTTTTTTAGTTTTTGTTTTTGTTTACTTTTTTGTTTATTCGTGCGCTTTATATAGCGTCAAAAAGAGTCACTCAATTAGGCAGAAAGCCTGCTCACACCCATATAAGAACAATGAATGAGCAGAAAAGCATTACAATAAACCCCCAGGTGCCCAGAAAAAGTACAGTAAGGAAGGGGCATGAAAGGGAACGAAGTGTGAAGGGATACGGGAAAGGGGGAGAGGGAATAGGAAGGACCAAGGTGGATTCCTACCGAAAAAGAGTGAGCATGCTAAGCTTATGTAGATCTCATGAGGTCCTGAACCGCTCTTTCCCATCAGGTTTTTTCCGTCATTGGGAAAGGAGTGACACGCAGCTACGAGTGCCGAAGTTTGTTGATTCCCCAGATACAGTACGCAACGCAGCCCACCCATGACGTTAGCGATGGCCATAATATTGTAAGGATGATCCGGATCTGTCTGCGTCTGTAGTTTTGACGCTACTGTCGCCCAACCGTTACCTGTCCTCATAAACGGTGTCGCTGTTGTCTGTGGTGAAATCTACATACGAAAGTCGTCAAGTCACAATCAGCTACGTCGGCGGTGCGCGTACGCATACACACACACGCCATTTACGGTAACGACCCGTTGTTCTCGTGGGAGGTTGTGACGGACGGACAGATCGAACAGAACGGGTTATCCGCAACTCGTGTTGACGTCGCAGTTCATACCCAGTTTTTTCTCTTAAGAAATTCAACTATCCAAAAAACAGGCGACCAAAAGACTAGGTGACCGTCTGGAGCAGAAGGTATGGCTTCTTTGAACGATGTCTACTGATGAAGGTGACTATGAGAAACACCCTGATCTATGCGTACGACGGCATTCTTACCACTCCCCATCCCATACCCCTCGTTCCCTAACCGTCCTATATGCTTTCGTTCATACCAAGCACCTACAAGAAATGTCTTAACTAAATCGCCATCTCTCTCCGACACTATCAAATGCATCAACAACGAGCCCACAAACACTCATATATGGATGGACCAGTTGGATATGGGATCTAGAATGCACCCCTAAAAATTTCCCACCGAACTATTGGCCCTTGCTCCTTAAAAGCCGACCGAAAGCTAGAATGCTATCCCAAACCCAATATGCTCAAGAAGTTCAGCAAGTGTATGGCTTAACCCTAGACGGTTTTTCTGAGGATTCTGATAGATTACCACCGGACCATATCGAAGTCCATATTGAAGTGTAAGACCGTGAAGGAACCTCCGCGTAACCGTGGATGAAGCTGCGGAGCATCTATAGGTGGGATCAATTCCAGTCGATCCAAGCGTCAGATAAATATTAGGTTGATGCATAATTATTGCGGATTTTTTTGCGGCTTTTTTTCTCTCGATAGAATTTGAAAATTAAGTTCGGGTTTTTTGTTAGAAATGATCTACTTGATTCCCTCTACAAGACTATACTCAACAAACCATCCGCATGTTCGCGAAATCAGGCTTAATTACTTCGAGAAAGATTGGAAGGTGGCGCAGTCATTACGCGATCTCAGTAACTTTTCGGCGGCAATCAGAGCCAACCAAGAAGTGGGATCTGCCTCTAAATCTGCCATATTCACCAGCAAGAACTTTTATGGATTATCTCGTAAACCGTTCATCGAAAAATTGGCTAGAGAATAGAAGTTACGTCGATTTGGATGACTTGATGGCCGATGTCAAGGCGTGGATGGCCCCCAAGGATCAAAACTTCTTCGCTTTTGGGATCCGACTAACTATCAATGGGAAGCAGTGCTTGAAGTAGGTGGTGGATAAGTTCCGGAGTAATTATTTGAATATGTCTTTGCTTTCTATTTCTATTTCTTTCGATTTCTATTTTCTTTGAATAAAATTTGCTGGAAAAAATCCGCAATAATTATGCATCAACCTAATATATAGAGGCAGGTAAAATGCAGGGGAAATAGAAAATAACAAAATATCGTGCTTTGACCGCCAGGAAGTCATGTGTACTTTCACTAGATCACCAAATGAACGATCGCCGAAAAGTTACTGAGATCGCGGAATGACTGCGCCACCTTCCAATCTTTCTCGAAGTAGTTAAGCCTAATTTTGCGAATATGCGAAAGGTTTGTTGAGTATATTCTTGTAGAGGAAATCAAGTAGATCATTTCTAGGAAAAACCCGGAATCAATATTCAAATTCTATCGAGAGAAAAAAAGCCGCGAAAAAATCCGCAATAATTATGCATCAACCTAATAGTAAAGTCTGAATACGTGGTAGTGGGTAAGAAAGAAGGCTATGAAGTTACTTGCTTCGCCCTGATTTCGAGGCTGAGCGTTTTGTCCATACTGTTGAACCAATTCTGTTCTTGTACAATGATGTCTACGGCTTTTTCAAAAGTCACTCAGCCTAATTGCCTAATCTCGGAAGGATCCAGCACTCTGCGGAATCTAGTGAAGATGAGAAGAATCTTCAAAGAAGAGAAACCCTTTCAGCAGCCAGTGGATCGATCAATAGTCACTCTTTACATGTGTCTCGAGAGGGATTCTCATAGACCACCTCTTTTCCAGGGCCCTCTACCGGGGCCTGGTCGGGAGTCTAGCGTTCCTTTGAGTCTCGCAGACACCACGGGTCGATGACAAAGCACTTTTTTCTTATATGGGTGCCCTTTCTAGTAAGCGACCCACACTCTCTACATCCATGCACTTCCCCAACTGACTATCGAGAACTTAGGATCAGTAGACTCTTTACAGTGTAAGATACCTTACTAGTTTGGTGCTACTCCATGATGAAGTGAACAGAAGGAATGGAGATTGGGTTGAACTTTGAGGTTCACCATTTTCTTTGGAAAACATATCAAATACGAATTATCTCCAATACTACCTCCACAAGTCTCATATGCGTCTGCATTGTATTCTGCTAGCCTTTGGCTTTGGGTAATACTACCACTTGATTGAACTTAGGTAATGTCGAGTTGCTAAAAGGTTCACTATGAATCGCTACCTCTCGTGGATAAGTAACTTATTTCAAACCGTCGACCTGAACAAGTAACTAACCGGCTTTGCTTCGGCTTCCAGGCTCTCAGCGAGCTCATCACCTAGGTGTCAGTGGGCGGAATTGCGACGTCGTGGTGTCAGTCGTAACCATCGAGGAATCGTTAGAGGTGATGACCTGAATGTTCTACTGTTGAAACTGTGTCAAACTGGTCATCTGAGGTCAATCTGAATTTTTCTCGGTCATCTATTCAAAGTTAAGATGGGTTTGAGTGCGTTTTCACTCATACATTATTAGGGGTGAGCGGACTGGCAGCACTAAAACACACATGGCCGTGACTCGACCCCGGATCGGTTCTCACCCATGCCAACCAAGTTTATATCCCTTCGATGTCAAATAATCGGTTCTAGACTCGTCCGGGAGGACAAAAGCACCGATTTGTACATAAGTTGGACACCGTGAGTCATTGTATAGACCTCATACGCATTCAAACGTCCCTGCTACTTTGAATGAAAATCGAATGCGGGGCGCATCCTGAAACGGGATTGATCAATATCAAAAAAAAATGTATTTTCCTCAATTCCCACATGGTGTATGTAACTGTCGAGAAGTAGGAAATCGAGAAATCACTTCATTGTTAACTCCTAAGAATTGTGACCGAAAATCTGAAAATGGTGAACCAGTCACAGTGTTGAACTCGTCCAAGCGTTCACCCCTTGGTACAGAATGACACTGTGACTTAATAGAACCTCCCAGTCACAGCCAGTTGTGCTCTAGCCACCAAAGTAGAGGGTTCGTTGTCATGAGAGGGATTCGATCCCACACTGACCCATGGCTCCTTTCACCGACGTATCTGCTTTTTTTATCACCATGTCGGATCATTCCCAAGCTCTCGTCTATTTAGCTCAATCCACTGAACCTGTTAGGCCGCATACCACCGAATAACCCGCCAAATGGGCAAAATCAGTATTAAATGGGTGTCTCCATTTCGCAAACCAAAAACGGCTCTGGTCCACCGTTTATTCATAAAATCACCTACCCATGTCAACTAAACTGTGATGATTCTGTGAGGTCTGGTGGTCAGACTCAAGCTTTACTGCAAGATTACTCCGGGTTGATGCATAGGAATCAGAAAATAGCCTACCAAGGAGAATGCTAGTATGGGTGTCTACAATGAATGTAAGCCTCCATATCAGCTTACATCCTGGTATCTCTGCATCAACCCAGACGTAAGTATAAACTGAAGCATAGGCATGTTTGCTATTCGACCCGATGAGCTAAATCATTCGCATTAAGCCGTAGAATAAAATCGACTTAAAGAAAAACAAATTTCAAATACAACAAAGATTTAAAGAAGTAAAAATGAGATTTTAAAAATAAAATATTGCAATCATAAAAAATATTACTTTCAGAAAATGGCCACAAATGGTTAGACACTTGGTCAACTAGTAATCACAAGAAATCGTACATCATTCACGGACAAAAAATGAACCAGTCGAGTGGAATAAAAAAGTACTAATAGGAATTTACAAAATAAGCTTATTACAAATTATTACGAATAAATTACCTACATACTTATCCATTAACGGTAAACCAAAGACAGCGGAGTCCAACCACGCAACCACTGGTACTTTGAGCAAGGCCCACGACACAGAATCGTAATCGTTCAATAGATCGGACTTCTTTTGACCTCTTGACCTGTTCCACTTCCTGGGGGGACCGCCAAGTTTTTCTCAACTACACGGGTGGTAAAAACTCGTGTCCAAGTTCTATGTACGTGCAACAAAAGTGCGCATTCGGTTCCAGCTGCTTTACAGTAGCGCAAGTTTTTTTTGTACTGGATTACGGTAAAAGTCGACGATGTAAATGCCGAGCTGACGATAGTCGAAGCGAAGCCGTGGTCCCCTTTGTTTCCCACTATTCTCCCATGTAAAGACCGTTAACACTACGAACTGGGTGCGAAATCGGGAACAATGAGTTCTTTGAAAGTGGCGAACGGAGTAGGATAATACTCCCAGGCCGAGTGGGTATGGGGTGATGTTGCGCCACTCAGCTATGAAATCTTGAATGAAGTGGGGGGAAAGGACTCCGAGTTGAATGGTTCAAGTGGCTAAAACAGTACGAAAAGATGAAAAATGATCTAAAATAGCGTCAGAATTGATGGGCAACTAGGCAAAAGCCAGGCATTCGGCTTCTATTCAAAAATTTTATGAAACGATGGAAAGGTTATGTGGCTCATGCAGTAATTTCACAGATGCCCACCAATTCTAGTGTTGTTTTAAACTATTTTTTCAATTATTCAAATTAATATAAAATTTCCTAGGACTCGAGGAAAAGCCACAAAATGCAGAGCTGAAATCTAAAGGCACCAACTTCTAAGAACCAACGGCTAATATTACTATCTCAGCTTTTCGGTATCCCAAGTATTTTAGTTTTTATCCATTGCCCCACATAATATAATGCTTACGTTTGAAGGAGGGGAGTGGGGAAGGGAGAAGGGGCAAAAATTCCGACACCATGTGTGGAGGATGGCGCCTCTGGCAACTGCGCCATCACGTGAAGGACCAGAAAAGCTTTCGGCTTAGAAATCCCGTAGTCAGCAACGAACTCGAACCGGGACGGCCTAGCCGTAAGTTGATGTTCTGTAGCTTTTCCACCAGAGGCAAACCCTGAGGGATCATCAAGGGAAGGGCTTGGAAGGGCACCCACTTCTCTCCAGACATTTCAAAATACTCTTCAAAGTGAGACTAAAATTGGAGCGGGAGACTCCGCCGGCAAACTTCGCACACCCAACTCCAACCAGTCCTTATGTCCTGAATAGGTTGCTATGTCGGGTTCGGGCCTATTCTAGGGAAGTGGGCACCTTTTGTAGGCACGACGTAAATCTCAATTAAATACCTCTTCAACTCTGAATGAAGGTCCCAGGTGTAGAGCATTCCAAATGGATCGTTATCCGCTGGCTTCTCAATTTTTGCCCCCTACACTGCCTAAGGCTGGAGATTCCCTCTCGTCTTCTCATTTTTGAAACCTTGCCCATTATCGATTGATATCGTTTGATGGCTTCAATTGTAACATGCTGCTTTGAAATCGTGTATGCTCGAATTTTCGAATCGATACCTCCTGGATGTCCAAATGTCCGTCCCTGGCCTGCGAAAAGCCCCTCTTTGATTCCGATCGATATGCATCAAATAAACGGCTTACTAATGGGCTTAATGAACAAACCCTGTGCGATGGAGCGATGATATGTGATGCAATATGATCGTGGATCGTATATCGTACACGAACAATCAGCACTTCGTATAAACACAAACTGATGACGTGACAACCGGCCTTCTCTTTGTCTTGGGACCATCGTTCTAAACATATGGAGACCGTCCTCGGACTTCAAAGACTCATGTCCAATATGATCATATCCCATAACATAAACAAATCCTTTCTACAGTATCTTTTAGGAATACGATCAATCGATTGATCGGCTGAAAATGGCGAATTCCCCTCTGACTATGCACTTTGGCAATCACTCACACGCACCCACGCTGATTCAATCGACGATGGCTTGAAAAAATCACTTCGAGAAGCTGAACGGTAGAGCTACTCAAAAACTTTTCTTTGACTGGGTTAAGGTCATTTTGAGAAAGATAACGGTATCTCAAAAAATCGATCGATTTCCCCTTTTCTGAAGAGGAAATGCGATCAACCACTGATTCGGGTCTAACGGTCTACCCTCAGACCCTCAGACTGCTAAGGACAAATAAGTGTGGAAATCGGGATTTGAGTTGATTTGATCTCTGAACCGCTACCTTACCAACAGGGAAGTGTCAGGGTCAGGTTTCTGAAGATGGTAGGAAATGTCAAATAAAGAATATTGAAAGGGCAAAGGGGAAAACCAGCTAGGAACTTCCCGAACTTCCTGCTCATCCAAAGAATGAATGGGCCCTCGGGGATAAAGCGGTACCTGGGGAAGTTTAGGGGAACTTGAGGATTTGATCAAAATTTTGTTAGACATCGAGTTACCCCGAGTTGCATTCTGAGTCGTGTTCGCTAAGGGAACTACTATGTATGTAAACAACCTTCAGAATCAATGGTCTACAGAACGATATGGGACAGCTCAGCTGGAGCCTGGGGCAAGATCTATCACAAATATTCATGGCCAAGTAGCGAGTTGAACTGTTTTATCGCTTTGGAATGAAGCCATTCTGATCCGTACCCCGAATTCTCAAAGTTTATAGCTCATCCTTGTTCAACTCATCCTGACCATCAGGTAAAGCATAGCCCCGAGAAATTGTATGTACAATACTTCCATCATCAACTGCGGCTGAAATAGGTTTTGAACATTTCTGTGGCCTGAACTGACAAAGATAAGTGAGTAGTAAACTTTCCGAACCCAGCAGAGGAACCAAAACTACACTGTATTAGGTGGGACCCGCTAAGGTTAGGTTAAAGCCTCAAAAAAAGCCAGGTTATGCCAGTTCACTCGCATATCGAAATAAAAGGTTTCTGAAGAAACTGGCCTTTTCAAAGTAGAGAATCAACCAGGAGGCTCGAAAAGATAGCAAGAATAAATAGTTGGGCCGTTAAACGCTCGTAAATGCAGTAGTAGCCTCGTTCAGCTCATATGACAACTGTGAGCACTAGGCGAGCCTGGAGAGCACTCAGATGGGATAACAGCACTGCACTGAATTCGTAGTCCTGAGAAGTTTAACAGATCAGTGTTTTTCAGTTTAACAAAATAAGGAACCAAAAAGTTTCTATGGACGTCTGCTGAAACATTCCAAAAATGTTCAACATATACATCCTTCGAATACTTTTCATACTAGGTTCGTCTGAACGCAAGGAAGGTAGGTTAGTGAAAAAACGCCTAGTCCAGGAAGGAGCTTGAACCCTTAAATGGACTTTCTGGGGACCATGTTCTTTATCCCGCACATTATGAAGAGATCACGCTTATTCAGGTATTCTTCACTATAAAATCCCTTAGGTCAGAGTTTCTCAATTTCTTCAAAAAGCATGAGATTCCAGAGAAACAGGGAGCCCAAGAAATGCTACAGGAAGGGCGTAAAGCGAAGGTTGCCACTGTAGCAAAGATTCCGGATTCTTTTCCTTCCTCTTGCGCCACCAATCTCATTTCTACATGCTCTGCTCCGCTGAGGTTATTGCACTACACTCCACTCTTTCAGAAGCAGCGGGTTCCCACTGACGGAAGATTTTTTCCGAGGGGGAAAGGCCTCGTTGTGAGTATTCTGCTGGTATGTAGCCCTTCTTTGAGGAATGTACTGGGGTTGTAATCACCTACACATGTTCCAAAACAATAATGGTGACTAATCCGATGGAAAAACAGAATCTCACGCAAACAAGGCAATAGGACAGTAAAAGTCAAAGCAGTATTTTCCGTTTGAGTCATTTCCTCCTCGTTCCCAAAAAATTGAGTCACGCAGTCGATTTAACTTTGGTCACATTAGGTAGAAGCGTTTAGACATGAACGAGGACTCTGGCGACACCCTTTTGAGGTTATGGTTGGTGCTTTTCTTTTTCTGCAGATAGACCCTTATTAAGACCTTAAGTTTTTAGCCGTAGAAGAATGACTGGATTCGCTTGATCAGGGGTAGGAGTTGATCGTACGAGCGGACCTATCGTAGCAGAAGCCACATATCTGCTGAGCTATTTTCTCAAAACACAAGCAGGGTGGGCCATGAATAAAATGTGCCGCCGGCGCACTATGTAAGCTCAAACTCGTAGAAATTATCGAAAGACAATTTCCAATTTTTAATCTTCCTAATTTTCGGGTCATTTTGGAGTTTATAAACTCTCAGGCGTGACAAATCCCCCGTCCCGTCGTTATGTCAAACTCCAAAAGTCATCGTGCAGCATTTGGAAGCCTGCAGTTTGGAATAAAAGTCGAATACGTGGCGCATTCTAAAAAGGACTGGTCGAGTTGTTAGCTTTAAATCTGCTTTTTAAATCTCATTAGCTTTCTAGAACGGTTTTACCAACTCTGATTTTATCTCAGAAAGTATAAACCCTGAATTGACCGGGTTTATTTTCAGCTCCTGTTTAGGAACTGCAGAAGTACTACTATTTTGACTACCGATAGCTAAGTACTGTACTGACCTTCCGACAAAACGAACCCGTCAAGGTAACCTTAACCCAGTCCGAGTTTTCCTTGGCACGCGTAATTTACCGCGCCGTACGCTTACAGCGCTCAATGAATCTTCTGAAATTGGCCATTGTCTGTGTAGGAACAACGGCAACGATGTATATCTTGGTAAGTACGATGGGAAAACAATAGACAATCTATTTTCACTTTGTAACAAACAATATGGCGTAGACCACCGAGGTGGTAACTTTTTGGGACCATCCTTGGTTTCTCAGTAGTCCTGATTACGTAATCGAGCCTCAATCGTCGAATTTCGCGATCGAATTGCTTTGGAACGGACGATCGAAACCACGATGGTGCCCAAACAGTAAACAAACCGACGACGGTTGTTTTTTCACAAGGCCGACAGAGGGGCACGTGAGATTTCGTGGTGGACCACGTGGGCAAGAGATGCTGTCATTATATGGTGAATGAGAATCTGGAAGAGCCTCATATAGGGCTAGAAGGAAGCGCAGAAGAGGGTCAAGAGAGCGAGCGACGAATTGATTCCTTTAGTCGTCCAGCCTTATGAGTCCATAAAGTCATACAGCTAGATAACCAAAGAGATCAATAGGCTCGGCTTTTAGAGGACAATGAGAGATGGAAGGATAAAAGGAGGGTTGGGCCAAAGGGGATAAACGAATGATCGAATTTCTGGATGGTTTATGAGCAATAAACCATGATATAAGCAAACAAACCGTGTGGCCAGCGGCCAGGGCAAGCTGAGCCAGCAGCCAGCAGTCCCCTTGTAGAACGGTCAGATCGTGGCTGCCAGTCGAGTAGCCATCTGTAGTGAGAATGTGGGCCCAGCTTCAGCTCCACCCATTGCCTGCCAGCACCAGCCAGCCAGCCAGCCGGCCGACCGTCAGCAGCTAGCAGCACCGAAAACCCCCAGAATTACTGTAAATGTCGAACCCCGCCCACTTGGAAGGCGTTCGCCTCACGGTCCGTCGTGGGGCAACGTTAAGTTCTGGCTGGTGGATGCGCTTTCAGCATAGATTACATGAGGGCTTAAGTGGATTATACAGCGAAGAAAGGTACTGGTACATACACAGCACTAGATGATAAGCGCTGTAGTGATAAGTGGTAGTGATATGTGGCGAAACTGCCCACCACGACAATCCGACCAACCACCCGACTGACTGGAGCTTTACCGCACTGCGGCGACAACTGATAACGATGGAATTGGAGCCAAGAGTCGTACACCCCGAAGGAATGTCATTGGGAAGGTTTAGTTGGGTCTAGAAAGGGAGCGGCAACCAGATTTTTGGACAGCTTCGAGCACATTTCAAATTCGTATTCCAGCCTGTTTAAGTGGTCTATCAGCCTATGGGAAGCGGTGAGAATACAGCGCTATTCTTCACAATTACCTGAAACCCTGGCGATTCTGATCGAGTGGATATGAGGAGTAGCAACGCCCTCAAGATTCCAGAAACATCCCCAAACGGAATCGGGTTGAGGGGCCGTAGAAAGCGAGCTATGATAAGTTTTTAGTTACCTTTCATTAATGAACCGAGCTGACCATTCAGGTATTTATCTAGAGGTCGATCAGCAGGAATACATACATAGTAACTGTTAGTACCATAGCCCAGGGTTACATTTTAATCACTATTTTTTGGGTTAAGCGAATGGACATACTGCGCTATTGGATTCTATATGGATACATGCTTGGTTCATTTTTACTTCCTTACCAAAGGGTAAGGCGTTTAAAGGAAAGATGCAGTCATCCCTTGCAGGAACAGTCCATATCCAGAATGTTGCCCTAAAGAGTGAAGAAAGATTTGGATTCACACAAAAAAAAAACGGAATTAAAGTCCATAGAAAAGTTGGGACCACGGATTTAGGGGCAACTGACCCATCATACCGGGTATAACCTCTCTCAACAAGAGAGGGTTGGGCAGGTATCTCGGAATCAAAGATGAAACGTAACTCGTTACGTATACGGCCCTCGAAAGGAACTTGGAAAGAATTAGGTTACTAGTAGCTTTTTTGTTGGAATTTACCCAAGCTCCTCCTACTCACCCTCTCAATGGTCTAGTGTCCCTGGATTTCGTAGAGGTCCTTTCGCCTAGATTTCATGGCTAACTGCCAACCCCTTTCACTAAAAATATGAACCCGTTTAGAAGAAAGTTGTTTGGTCCTGGATTGAACAGTCCTCATTGGGTCTATTGGACACCCCTAAGAGTACTGGGCTGCTCCCAAAAAAATAACCTGCCAAAAGAGTTTCCCGGACCTCTCAGGAAAACTTCGTCACCACCACCCTACCAGCAAACTAACTGCAACAAACTTTCACTTTGGTGGAGAGGGTTCACGGCCTCGCAGGACATTAACTGCAAAACTGTAACGGAACAGGTAGGGGACCAGATACCTCGCGAGGGTTCCCGATGATGAGCCACCCAACTACCTTCATACAAAAAATTCGGGTTGAATCCCAAAATCCACCTCTCTCAAACTGTTAACCCTTGACCGATTCTCCCTACGGCACTTTCAATCCATTCTGTTACATCCCGATTTCGCCCAATATCTGCCAATACTGTAGTGCGGTATTATGAGCTTTAAGTGCAAACAGCCCGATCACAACGCAACCAACAGCCCCGTTGAAAAGCATTCCAACCATGATCATCCAACGAAATCAGGTGTGAGATCTACGCGCGTGGGCGCCTATCGGGGTGTGGGGACTGGCTGGCTGGCTGACTAAGGTGTATGACGTTCCATGCGCGATATGCATCTTCAACGGACCTGTCCCAACCACATTAATCCCAAAACGATTTTCAGCTTTGCTAACCAATCTATTGCAATACCGTAATCCGAGGGGAACATCTGTCAGCAGACAGTCGAAAAGTGACTTTTTTCATTGACAAATCGTTACCAGCTGCACGAACAGTGAACAGCTTGTTCCTTTTTTTTGAACATAGCAAAAACTTGAGTGGATGTTAGAATTAGAGAAGTAGAACAACAGAATGCTAGAGACGCAGAGTGGATAGTACGAATAAACAGAGTACAGTCATGGACGGAATGGTCTGTTTCAGATGAGGAATGAAGGAATAGCTGAAGAAGACAGGGCCGACAGGGATGGGGCAGAGGCGACGGTCGGCTGGCGCTAAAACTGGCCGGCATTTAGCGTCGTGGACGCGAGCGACGGTTTGCACAAGGAGGCGACGCATGCAAACGACGATTAGATGATGCGCCGCGATACGGGGAGGACGGCGCCGACGCCGCCGACGCACCCCCAGCGGACAAAGGAGCCAGCAGGGGTCCAGGGCGTCCGCCGACGGTCCCCACACCATCGGAACCCAGTCCCATCTCCCTTTAGTCCTTTATAGGTCCGGTCTCTCTGAACATCTGCCTCTCTTTAGGTGGCCATTACTTTCAACCAAACCTATCACCTCTGCGTTTCTCTCAGTCTCACTTCCACTTCGGGGCCTCTTTCAACCGCAATAAAATCCCGCGTTCAATTGCGTTGTTCGCTGAAAAAAGGCAATATGCCAGGAAGGTCAGCGAATTTTCTCATGTTGTCGCGCGCGGACAAAAGATACAGCGATTGGCAGGTGGCCAATAAATACTGGTTGTTGCGGCTCAGTTGTTGGAGGATTTAATTGCTCATTAAAAAAATCAAATCAAGTGTCTGAATGGAAAAGATGAGCCCACGCAATTTGAAAACTAGAAACTACCTCTTAAAGTGGTTCTGGATTGCGCCATGTCCATTTCCTTCTTTCCGCTCTGCATAGTTTGTGAGTGCTCGGAACAAATTTGGAAACATCGGCAGCAGATTCCTTTTTGCACAGAAGGACCATCGTAACCTTGGCGTCTCTGGAACGAGGAAGGTTGAATTGCGCCGGAAACGATCCAAAAACTTAGCTGAACCAGGACAAGGAGCAACAGCGCCTTTTGCCACTGCTTTAAGCTCTTTACAACATAACCCTTTCATTCAGCTACGTTAATCTGCTTCGGTATCTATTAGTCACCTGTGAGCAAACTAACAGCTACGATAGGAAGGAGACCTAGAGTAGAAGAAATCAACTGGGCAACGAAAACAACAAAAACAATTGTTGACGGAGTAACTCAGACGATAAACAAAATGCTCGCAGTTTATCAATTTCATTTTCTGCCCTGCTCCGATGCATTCAACCTCCACCCAGAATCGTAGCGACACAAGGAAGCTTGTACGATTGACGAAGAGACTAAAATGATAAAGAAGTTAATATGTCTTTTTTGTAAGGCTTGAAGACGTATTTTCCTGCTTGGGGCATTTTCAAAAAGGAATTCAAAATTAACTAGAATTTACTCATGTCCTATCTAGCAATGTCTTGCGCAGGCTAGCCAGTCTTGCAGATTTTACTCTTCTAGACAATCTGACACCCACTGACATACTGCAGAAGGATGGGAGGTCTTGCTGGGACAGGCAGACTCGAGAGTCTTGTTGATGTACTTGCTGCAAATATAGAACCCCACCCCCTCTCCTTTCAGTGATAACGAGTCAACAACCAAAACATCTCAATTGTGGATAGAGTGAACTTCTCGGATTTGCGGATAAGCATAAGAAGACCGATTGAGGTCGACGTCTTTTGCGCCGGTCCGACCCGTTGTTGAGATACGCCCCGCATTCGATTTCCATTCAAAATCTTAGTGGTTTTTGAACGCGTATGTGGTCTGTACAGCGACTTGAGGCGGCCAGTCGATTTGCAAGCCATGGCTCCGATATTCTTAGAAGAGTCTGGTGCCAAGCAAGCGATCACGGAGAGAAGAAACGCTCGGTCCGCCCGAACTAGAATCGGTCTGAGATTCGACTACGACTACGGACTAGGCGTTTGCGGTACTGCACCTTTTGCCACTGTACCTAGTGCCACTATACGAACTGTTCAAATTCTTTGAAAAAAAAGTGACCGGGAGACCAAGTGAAGTGTCCGTCCATTTTTGCCTCGACGAATCGTAACAAAAAATTATTCGTATGGGATGAAGGTGGGGCAGGGATAAGAGGGCTGCCACTACGATCTTGACTAAAAACCGAATGCCTGGCGCATTCATCTACTATTCATTCCTTTCAACATCACTCTGTTGTACTTTTCAGTATAGGATATCTGTATATGGCACGACAGGAACTGGACCGAAGTATGGAATGACAAAGATAAGAAGGTAAAAAAATAAAGAAAAAGTATGAAGAACACGCACCATCATTTCACGAATTGGCAGCAAGAAATCAATAGGGACCATTGACAGCCCCACTGATAAAAACTGTATAAGTTTTTGTATATTGTTCCTGAGATCAGACGTCTGCGACTGAAGCGATGGGGCTCAACCGCAGCTTCAACAATTTTCGTTATCTATGCAATAACGCTACGAAGAATAAGAGCTGGAAGCGTTCTATATAGTCCTGGGAAGCTTGTTTAGATAGGACTACACTCTCCTCAGTGTCCCTGATTTCAACGCCAAGATTGGCCCCACACGAACTGCTGAAGAGCTCCACATCGGGACACACGGAATGGATTGTAATGTGCGGGGTGAAAGGCTGTCCGACTTTATCATGTTTACCCACACTATCCATGGTAATTCGCAGTTCCAGAAGTCCTCTCATTCCTGATGGACATGGGAGTCACCACGTAGGCAGTTCCATACATCGTCAACCGAAAGTTTTGCCTGACCCACGTCGCTGTTATTCCGAAGTTCTACGGTATCGACCATCGTTTGCTTTGCACTAGATTCTGTTCTTCAGTGCGCGGAGAGAAAGCTGTGAAGTTCATGTAAGGAAGCCCCAAGATCTTTATCAAATGGGACCATTCGCTACCTTCGTGAGTTTCTGGGAAGATTCCCTTATCGATAACACGGATGAAAGATACAACCGGCTCGCAAAACATCTTCAAGATAGTGCTAGGGAAGCA
Organism: Haemonchus contortus; assembly: GCA_000469685.2. Taxonomy (NCBI): domain Eukaryota; kingdom Metazoa; phylum Nematoda; class Chromadorea; order Rhabditida; family Trichostrongylidae; genus Haemonchus; species Haemonchus contortus. Next base: position 4,106,457 of record LS997562.1, on the reverse strand, counting down.
GAGAGTCTGGCAGTTGTCCAAAAACGTTTCTTTTCCAAGATTTCAGAAGAGTTGGTACGGCGGCGTGGAGCCGCTCGAGCTACAGGCAATCAGCAACAAACGTCCGAACTTGCGAAGCTATGTGAAGAAGCTAAGGGGATTTCAAAGATAGAAGAGCAGCAGTTATGGACAAAGCCGCCGAGGCCGAAAAGAGTATTCGCAAAGTCCGACGGGGCTTCGCCAATCACAAGAAAAGATGATTTCCCTTTGTCGTCCTGACGGAACAGTCACTGCCTCTCGAAGGGCAATGGAGAAGGTCATCTACGACTTCCGCTCGGATCTATTCGACAGCCACGTCTACCTTCCTACCCACCATTTTAGGTAAGACGAAAATATCGCACCTTCAGTTCTCCCTTCCAAAATTTGAGATGCCAACACGTCGATGAAGGATTGTACGGAGCCCGGTTTCACTACGATCAAATCAGAACATCTGAAGAGTCTTCCATCAGTTGTCGTCAGAATTCTGTCTGGGCTTTTCACGCGATACCTGTCGGAATGCAAAGTGCCCACGTCGTGTAAAACTAGCAAGACTGTGTTGCTGTATAAAACGGGAGATCCAGACGATATTGACAATTATCGCTCAATCTGCCTGCTGTCTGTAATCTATAACCTTTTCACACGAGCCATCCTTAACAATAATCAAAGAACAGTCATGCGAGCAAGCAGGGTTTCGGAAAGGGTTCAGTACAATTGATCACATCCACACTGTTCCAAGACTCATTGAAGTACCGCGAAAGTACAGAGTGCCGTCATTTCATAGGCTCGTCGATTTGAAAAAAGCCTTGCGCATGGTCGAGACAGAAGCGGCAATTGGAGCCCTGGGCAACCAGGGTGCTTCAGCTCAAAACATAAGGATACTTCGTGAGCTCTAGGACAAATTCACGACCAGGATTTCGTTATTCTACACATTGTAGGCGTGAAGAAACGGGCTCAGCCGGATGATACCATTTCGTCCGAAATTTTTGGTGCCTCTCCTGAGAATTGGAATGGCAAGACTGGGGAATTATAAAGGACCGAGCTCGAGAGCTAAGCGAAGGAAGGGCACGGCAGTGGCAACATTCAAGAGCATTCAGGGAATAGTGGAAATCGAAGATCGAATATCAGGGGAGGTAGACACGTCATGCGACCCTTTGATGACCGTTGGACCAGGGCGTCAAACGAACACCAGGGCGGCTGCCAGCATGATGGTCAGATTTCTTCAAGAAAAATCTAACAGGAAGGAAATTTGCGCCTCATGCCCCTCGAACGAGGACGATCCATGGACAACGCGACCGGATCAAATGGAGCCCTTATTGGCGTCCGGTCGAGAAAATCTTCAATCATTAGGACGGCAGATGATACAGATGTTTTTGTATAAGCTTTCAGCTATAAAGAAGGTACTCTGTTTGGTGAAAAAATTCACGGATCCTTATCTGAATTTCATTCAATGCAGGGGAAGCCATTGAAGGAACAGCCCGAAGTAACTGGACCTTTGCTGGGTTACATGGTAGGTGCTGATACAGAATAGTCCAGCGGTGGCGAAAACCCGAGAAAATCTACAGATACCTCGAATTATAAGTCTCCTTCTGAAACCAGTCCTTTTCAAGGTCGAACAAGGATACAGCGACAAAAAATGGGTGTTTGGAGAAGATAGCGTACATCATCGGAGTGCATTTACAACTAACGTGCTCCATTTTGAATGATATCGTCCTTTGTGATATGACGCCCCTATGACGGCATTCTTCGGCACGACAGTTTCAAGGGGGCTTTCCAGGAGCGATTTATTCCTACCAATGGGAATTCCACGAATTCTTTCTTATCGCACACTGGGTTTCCATGTCTTCCAATAGAAACATTGGCATCTCATTTATAGAAGAATGCCATCTTTTGAAGAGAAATCTTGTCCATCGAGGTCCCGGTCATTCAACTTCCATTTGAAACCATTTTAAGATTTCGAATGGGTATGTGACCTATACAATGGTATTGCGGTGGCAAAGCGATTTACATCTAATACTTTTACCCTCCCAGATCGTCCTGGAACCAATTAACAGACTCCGAATAATGGAAGGCTTGGTCCCTTCCGGCGAGAAAGGCATAAGAAGACGTCTATACTTCAGGGTCAAACATAAGTTAGAAAGCTTTTACGGCTGGCGGGTCCGAGATGAAGTGAAAAGAAGAGGATCGAAAGTTGGTAGGTGCGGAACTAGAGGAGGGTCATGTCGCTACTTTCGAGGCACCCTTCCAAAGTGGGGAAGGGAGGCCGGGTGGAGGAAGAAGAGATACTAAGCGAGTAGCATGGGACTATCGAAAGTCTTTTTCACTGCCACACAAATGATTGTTGTCGCCACGTTTGAAGAGCTCAGTCAATCCCTCAGATTGTTTCGCTTCGCTCGTATCATAAGACTGCTAACTCACCAAAATTGAAGCATCTATGGACTAAATGCCATCATTTTGCTACCATCGAGTAAGGAAAAGCTTCACTCGCCTTACTCGAAAGGGAGAGAAGGGAAAGAAGAAGAAAGCCGATGGTCTCTCTTGTATCAAGGGGCTTAAAGCCTTGAGCCTAGAATCCCGGGTACTCCGTTTTTACTTTATCGGCAATCGTAAGCCGTACATATGCTTCCCTTGCTCGCAACCTATATACACATATAGTCAACGACAAAGTATAACAGGCCTGCGCACACCTCTACCTGCCGCGGTGAGAGAAAACCCTGAAAACCTAAAACCGCCTAAACTTGCGCAAAACTTGGAAGGACCCCAGGGGCCACATGTATCTACATTCGCATGACATGAGTGAAAACTAGTATAGTGCCGCAACAACGTTTTCCCGATCATTAATCTTTTACTCACTATTAGTGATGAAGGGGAACAGCACAATCGACGGATCCCTTCTTCACCTTATTCCATTTACTCTCATGAAACACCTTGCGACGACTAAACGATGGCAGACACTATTCAGAGCTACCATCGGCCTAAGAGAGTCCATTACCAATTAGCCAACGCCGGAAGCATGGCACTTCACACAAATTCGATCTTCCGACGCTCTTCCCAACCTCTAATTGACTTCCGCCCTGACAGCAACATACAAACTTACTGATGCCACTTGTTGAAGCAGCGCCCCAGTCGTTACCAATCTTCTCCTCGTGCTGAAACCATTGAAAACCTAAAACACTTGGCTTTCTCTACACACCCCAGCGGATGAAACCTAAGTAACCCCGATCTAACCAGGCTTCCAGGAATCCACAAAGCATTTGGAATAGCTGTTATTCAAATCGTGACTAATATAAATAATTTTACTTGATGAACTTGCAAAAAAAAAAAGAAAAAAATAAATGAGATGAGAGATTAGGAAATCCGCAATGAACAACACTGAAACATCAACACGTATTCCGGGAAATCCGACAAATATATGACCTCTATGACAAAATCGACAAAAATTATTGTACAAAAACAACTGTAATCACATCAACTTTACACCTTTGATAACAAATTAGGCGGCCTTAAAAATTAGCATGTCTTAATATCACGTAATCAACAAGCAACACAGTAAAACAGTGCAAAAAATGATGCCATTATCAGATCTAGGGTTTTGCATCAGTTCATGTCCCTGTATCTGCTGTAGAACGTCGCACGGACTCGCTCTTGATGCGTTGCTTCAGCACCGTGCATCACTCGTGACCCGGCTGCGCCCAGGCCCGCTCCTTCAACCCGTCTCTGCGCTTCTATCGGATTCACTATGCCTAAAATCCTCATCGATATCAAAGCTACCACCTTCTCTTCCTACCGGGATAGAACTGCTCTCGAAGAACCTCTCAGTTTGCCCCCTACCACAATTTGCTCAAACCCAAAAAGTACTCAAGTGGAAAAAGGACCAACCTTGCCCATTGCGCCCAACGCCTTGGCCTTCCCGCCAACCCATTGTTTTCAACAGTCGGCTTCCAATGTTATCGCTACCCAAAGGTCTCATGGACGCCAGTTCGGATTCTTTCCGTAATGCTTCTTCACTCCTTCCGCTAAACTCCTCACGAGGGTCCATAACTGAATGATGTCAATTATACATTCTACTTTAAAATCGGATTAGATGGCATACCTCCAGGATCAAGACCGAAATGCTGCCGTCTCTCTTTTGCTCTGTCTCTGTACACTATCTTTTGCTCAACAGGTGGAGCTGCAGCTGCAAGGAGTGCCGCCTGCGCTTCTTCTCCTTCCCTTTCCATCATAGCTGCCACGTATTGGCGGCCCCATTCGATTTGTTTTTCCTCCAGATTTTTCTAAAAGCGAGAAAGACCTCAATTAAGTTCTCTTAGCCTGATTGCCGCTATTCAATCTGGCAATCTCGAAGGAACCTATTTTGGGGCTCACCCAAGGAAAGCTCAGAGGAGCCTAGCCAGTTGCATAAATTAAGTAGTGCCCGTACCCTATGCAAATCGCTTTTCTCTACATGTTTCCTCAACACGTCCACACTGGGAAACGCTCGTTTGCACAGAAGACACATCTTCTTTGGCTCATCCACCAACGCACGTTCCATCATCTCTCGGTGCTCTTGAGCTGTCAGGACATGTCGCCGCGGAGGTATGGGAGCAGCTTCTGGAGATTCTGTACGTTCTTCTAAAGTTTTCAGAGAGTATTTAAGTAACTTTTCACGGACTACAAAAAAAGTATCCCCACTCATAGAATAAATAGTTACGTAGTCAACTGATCATTGGACTCACCTTCAGCAGGCTCGCTACGCTTTTTCTCGTCCCCAGACCCTTCTTCCTCGTCTTCTGAGTCACTTGCATTTGATAATGCCTGCCAAACATATTCTTTCAGAACAAAATATTTATTTATTTATGAAAAAATATCACAACGGAAGATAAACATTTACTGCTCTCACCTTACTCTTCTCCAGCATTTTATGCGCAACATTAGCTGCACCAGCTTGATTCCTTTCGAAGGCGCTTTTCGTCTCTAATGGTTTGACCAACGGTTTTAGGGACATCTGGACTTTACTCTGCTTTTCTTGTTTCTTAGCCCATTTCATCATTTCCTTTGCAATGTCCTTAGCGCTTTTCTGAAAAAAAAAGGAATTTTATTCGAAAAATTATAACGCTGAACAATCGTCGTTTTACAAAAGCAACGTACCTGCGTTTCCTCCGGTTTTTCCTCCGGTTTCTTCTCTTCGGCGGCTGGTGCGGCTTCAGCAGGTTGAGCACTAGCACTCGTAGTTGCAGTTGAAGTGCTTTCACCCTGAAAAAGGATGTTTCTATGCCAGTAACAGTGGCAAATCTAAAAACTTCGCTCACCGCCGGCTCCTCGATTGGGAAATATGTACTGTAAGTCGCATCCCATGTGCACCACTTCCGCGTTTCATTGTTGAAATAGAAACCGGTCTTCTGATCGTAGTAAAACTTGGTCTCGGGATCGATGTAATAGCCTGCCGTCTGATCGTAACAAAACGTTGCTGGATTTGGTGTCACTGAAATAGAAAAGACATATTAAGAAAAATAACCATGATTTCTTCACAACTCATACCATATTTGGAGAACACTCCTCGAGGCGTCGGCGTCATCCCTATGATACCATTGACCGGTGTTGGCGCCACAGCAGCATATGACGGAACTGTACCTGGTACCACCTGTAATGATGATGTCTGAAAGTGCCACCCCTACTTGCATAAATGCCGAAGGATCATTTGTACCTGTGTTAATTGCGGTATATTGAACTGCGTTTGACTTGTTCCCAACATCGCTTGTTGTTGTTGTTGTTGTTGTTGTTGCAAGAGGATCAGGTGTTGCGGTGGCACAGCGACATTAGGTGGCTAAAGAAAAAGGAAAAATCAGTCACAAGCTCGCAACGGAAGGATGGCTACTTCAGTAAACTTACTAATGCATGTCCTTGGGACTGCCGTAACGCCGCCATTGCTGCTTGAGCTACTTCCGCACCATGAGCTACAAATAAATCAAAGTCAAATCTGAACTTAATCAAATCGAATTACTATTTGCTGCACTTGCTACGGTTTGCCGGGGATGTAGTGTTTCAAAAATAAGCTAAAATGACGCTAAGGAATTATGCTCAGGTACGAAACCTGATTGAATTTTTTTCAGTCAAAGCTACGAGCTGTATGTAGCTTGTGACAATCACATTTAGCCGCTAGAACCTCACAAATGTGACGATGTCCAACTTCAAAAGCACAGTTCACGGCACAGCTCACGATAAAATCGTTTTTGATGAAATCCACAAGGTCATGCCTATTCCATACGAAAATATAATTCTAGGAGATTCTCTTGAGTGCCTACCGTTCGGATTCATTCCTAGTGTACTCGCTACAGGAGCGGGATTCCGACTTTGCAGCATGCTAATCTGCTGCCGAATGAGGTGTGTCATTGAATGCCGGCAGAAAGTCATTACAACTGAAAAAAAATCATCACCACCAATTTTGTCGAGTATTACATATTTACACGATTTTCGAACGAACTCCTACCATCTTTCCCTCCTATCTTTATCGGAGTTTTATAAGACGAATTCAACAGTAAAGTGGCTTCATCACTACTCTTCATCTGTATATACGCATACTGCTTCGAATCGGAGATCTGTAGCTGGACAATCGACGTGAGCGCCGTATATTGACTAAGACTCTCAAATAGCATTGCCGTTGTGCAGTCTTCTGGCAACGATCGGATTAGGAGCGCTGAAAAACGTAAATATTGATCCCTACTACCACATGGAACCCCAAAAGTTCCAAAAGAAACCCACTATCGCACGGCACAACGCCGACCATATGAAGGCCTTGCCGTTCGAGTTTCAATGACGCTGCTTTCTCCGTATCGCACTTGAAACAGGCCTCACGTTTGAAGAAATTTTGGACAGAGCACTAAATAGATTTGACTTTTCTGAAATGTGAGAAAAAAATTCTAAAAACTCAAACTATACAGAAGCCTCAGCTCTCACAACATTCAATCTACCACGAGTACAGTGCGAAATTCTCCTGCCAAAGTAAACCCTTGGAAGCCATATAGATGCAACCTATATGACTGTAGCTTTCTCAAACCGGGTGTACTAGCCCCTTCGAAATTCCACTCAGGATCCTAAAACCAAACGCGGGCGATCTAGGGTCTAAAGCCAGGTCAACTAATCATCAGCAATAACAGGCTACTTTCAGACTTGAACGTCCGTCCGTCCGTCCGTCCGTCCGTCCGTTCAGCGCCTGCTGCGACGGCGGTCGTTAGAGTACTGTTGGCAGCGCTGGCACGTGATCCAGTGTTGTCAACAACGGTTAGGCGCCGCCGTCGCGGCACGCGCTGAACGGACGGACGGACGGACGGACGGACGGACGTCCAAGTCTGAAAGTAGCCACACCTTATCTATCAGAAACCACTGGGAACTACAAATATGTGTTTTTGTAAGCCTCAAAAAAGATGTTTACGTTGGCACATGTCCAATCGTGATCCGTCCGCCGCCCAGCAATGGCTGGATCACTTTTTGCATACTCAACTTGCACACGACGACCATCTGACAACGTTAGCCATCCCTGAACGAATAACGATTCATTATGAGCGTGCCGGATCACTTTCGTGACCCGACACATACACATAAATTATAAAATATATGATCTATATTTAAAAAAAGCTTTGGTTGAATCTAATCGGAGAGTAAGCGTATCTGATTTCACAATTTGTCTGTCTATAAGAAATCAGATCATTTCTCGAGCCTAGCCAAGACCAAATTGTTTGAATTTCTTGAATAAGAAGCTATTCCTTAAGAAAAGGACTTGAATAACCCGATTACAAAAACTTTCTCACAGTAAATGGCCACATAAACTGAGTTGACATATATCATGGGTGAAGGTATCCCAATTTTTTTACCACGTTGCTGACTGAATTTACTTCAAAAGCCCATCCACAGAAATGAGCCTGCCATGGTCAAAACCCAAAAAACGAACGCATTCCACTTCAGCATCTTGTCGACTAAAAACTGTTGGGAAAACTCCACACTTCAAGGGTAAGCCCACGGAATAGCTTCTTAGCCAGGAAATCTACATCTGTTTGGAGATCGAGCAATAAGAAAACCATTTTGTAATCCTACACCAGCCGGGGATGGGTTACCTGACGCCACTTAAACATCTGAAAAGGTGGGTCAGGAGACCAGAGCATATACCACAACACAGTAATGACTCCAAAGAAATGAAACGGAAAACGTCATTGAAATCAATGACAACAGATGGCGATTGTATGGAGCGAGACCTGGTTCTCGTCCATCCATTTGATGGCCGTCTTCACATCAGCAAAGTCGATAAACCCGAACGAACGCGAGCCACCTGCAGCGATTCAAGCATTCGCGCAGGATATATCAAACCATATTCACAGAAATTCAAGACAAATACAAACGAGTTATGATTACGTACATCGATGCATGAGATTCTGACAAGATAACAATACAAATCATTACATTCTCAGAGAAAATACGAAAATTCCGAGCCATCTAGCTGAACTTCGAAAAGGCTAAGTATGAACGCTATAAGGCTGAACTTTTAAAGGACGAAGTGTTGACGCTATGTGCAGAGGAGCTGTTCGGCTACAACACCGATGCATCAAATTAGCGAAGCGATATGATGCCGTTGGATGTCAACCTAATCGCTATGATTTAATTAATGCGTATCAGTTCTAAATGATGAAAAGTTTCGCTGTTAATCGCACCCATACTACCCAATGACAGTTAGTCAAGTTCTGCCCTGCCAGCTAGAATATTCTGCAAAAATGTTAGTAAGTAATATGAAATAACTTTTACAATGACGGTAGATTAACTTGTGCTCAAGATAAAACGCTTATTTCATCGCCTTGCTGCTTAATCCCCAACCTACTAGGGCAAAAAGTTAACAAATTCAGTATAAAAGTCGCCAGTAACTCCTGAAAAATGGATTAGCAAAAAAATTTAAAAGCCGAGCGCTACGCCGAATTTCGTAGCAACACGACTGTGAGAATGGTACGCCTACCCGAGAAGGCGCCATTTAGTCATATTGACTAGTGTCATAGACTAGGGGTGGGCATGATTGTTCAGGTGGCTTTGATATTTCAGAATGACCCCTGAGAATCCACAATGTGAGGTGGCGATAGGCGATAGACGCTGCAGAGACGCGCAAGCCACGCAAACGGTGATTGATGCCGCTAGTTGCAACGTGTCTGAATTGCAAGCGCTTGATCGCTCGAGTGTCCTTTTTTCTTTTATGGTATGACCAATTATCAGAATATCAGCTAACTTATTTAACGGGGAGTGGTGAGGTTAGCGGGGATGAGGGTATAATTGATTAACAATAATCTTCAGTGGTGATTCAACTCAATCTCGATGATAAGGCGTAGAGAGCAGCGCAGAAAATCGGGCCCCTGTGATCGATAATCGATCAGTGCTACGATGATCAGTCAACAAAAGAAAAAAACGAGGCCGGACAGACGCACTCAGGCACGCTTTAACCCAATATGACCAAACGAATTCTAGGCATCGCAATACGCGAATTTCGTGATGAGAACACCAGTACCACATCACCCCACACATTAGGAAGGCTGCCACAAAAAAAACAGAAGCATTTCTACTGTTGCGGAGATATGAACCTTGTGTATTATCACGAGCCAATCAGTAACTTTACTGGAAACTGATTTCGAAAACGAGAAAATCTCAATGATTCAAGGGGTAGGGCAATGAGTTACGCTAATGATTTCTGTATAAAAAAAACGAGCAAGACAACTCGCATCAAAATTGCACGCTCAATGGTTCCCATTTAATTCGAGCCGTCTTCTTGAGCAAGATTTGCAACGTCATGTTATCCAGGAATGACATGAAATTTTATAAGAAGAAATATAGAAAGCTGTGTATTATTCCTATCCCTTGACTCTGCCTAATCGATACTTGAATGTATCAAAAAGTACAAATTAGTAGAGGCACAGAAGAAATACTAGGAGAAATGCTTGGAGAAAATACGGCCAGAAGGCCGCAGTGAAATTTTCGTCACTCATCGCCTGTTTTTGTACTTTTCAAATCCTTTGAGATCGACTAGATAGATTTACGGCCAGCCTCGTCACCAAAGTCATGTTTGCTCTGCTGTCATGACGCGACGCACGCGTTATATAACCTTCCAGAAATGGCATGATCGCTCCACGCTCGTACCATCGCGACTGCACGGACGGCAGTGCGATGATGACGACGATGTGCCAGCACAAGCCCGAACAGCAACCTCTTCCCGGATTCCAGCCGGATGGTTTATGTCACCCTCCGGCTGCTGTTGCCAAGGAAGGCCAGGAATCTAGCCAAGGCCAATGGAAGCCGGCTGAAGGTGCTCCGCCAACGATTCCTTGTCAAAGCGCTATTCTGTTATGAACACACTTGCTCTCGAATCTATGCAAGGCTGGAGTGCTGAAGTTTCGATATTATTCTTAGCACTTGCTCGAAGTGCCTCTGTTCACCACCTTAAAAAGGTGACCAACGCCGTGACAGTTGGACCTCTTGCAGATTTCTTGCGAGAAGCTTTTGTTCTTTCTTAGAGCACAACAGAACTATACTGCACGCCTAGCAGTGACTTATTTCACTTTTTCCATAGTATTTTCGAGAAAAGCCTCTAAGGATTATAACAGCGGTGCGCGCGCAGGAGATTAGTGATTCTATGTGGCCTGCCGCTATGTCACAATAATGCCCACGAAGGAACTCACTCAGTAAGGCTAGACACATTTGAGTGGGCGGTCGCTGATGGGTTGGAGGATAGAAATCAAGCATAAATGATAATGACTAGTCTCGGGGAGTTAGTCGATCCTGTATGAGGGATGCGCCCAAGTATTCGACCTCCATTCAGGATCATAGTAGCGTATACAACGCGTACGCGGCTTATACAGTGACTTGCAGTGGCCTGCCGACGCACGACTCAGTGCTTCATTCTCCTAGACGAGTCTGGTATAAAATTAACCGATCCCAGAGGGATAGAAGGATTGGCTTACTTAGGCGGATATCTATCCGGGATTGGAACCCGTGACCATGCGTGCGTGAAGGACGCCACTTAGCACTACACCACCTCCGCCTAGACTGTGCATACTATGCTGAAAACAGAAATGTAGTGAGTGAGCACTCCTGTTTTTTGAATTGGTCCGAGCCCACCTTAAAATGATATTCATCTCTCAGGCCTCATCCTAGACATCTGAAACTGGAAAGTTCTCATTTCTGAATTTCCAAAACTTCCTCCTGATAATTCACAACCCATAGAATGAAACACCGCCTTCAGAATACTCCGCGAACGCAGTGACGTAATTGAATCAAATCAAATAATAGACCACTAAGCCGCGTAGCGATCATTTGATTAAAGAGATAGGTTCGTCCCGTGAGTCTTGGCGTAGAGCCGTAGAGTAAAGGCTAGAGTGAAGACCCTAACTTTGTGACAATCTCATGAGCCTCAACGATTACCCATAGCAGCACTTAAGAATTACTTCAATAATTTTTGATTCTATTCAAAGTGGTATTCATTGCTTGCAGTCAGCTAGCGAAACCCCTGCTGCTTTCCTCCCCAAAAAGTACTACAATTGTCATTAAGAAAAATTTCCTAATAGAGTTGATGGTTTATGCCAAAAGACAACCTTAATGAGAAAGAGAAAGCTGGAAGTTATGCCTAACAACGAATACGAGATACAACCATGCTAGAGCGAACATTTCTTACCTCGACGATTAATCACACGGATATCTTGTGGTAGATAACCCGATGCTGCCAGAACCAATGCGATCTTCAAGAGGCATATTAAGGAAAGTAGAGTTACTGCACTCAATGCATGCCTTCATTCGCACTTACGGCATTCCTATCAACGTTGTTCGGCATGTTTAGCAGCGCCAATTTGTTTACAGGGGTAACGTGCGGTGGTTCCCTCTCCTGCAAATTATTTACAGCATTAGTAATGCTGAATACGCGCCAAACGAGTCCTGGACGAAAACAAGTGGACCCGTAAAGGAAAAGGCATCACTACGATGCCTTCTTACTCTGCTTCTGGAGCGAGACCGCCGTCTGCGCACCGGCGACCGTGAACGAGAACGACTGCGACCTGAAATTACAACTGAAATGTTGTGTGACTCTACATTAACAGTAGCAGAACGCGTCGTCTGCGAGCTAAAACACGCCCTCCGAAGAGCTGCTCGGAACCCTGTAGCTACACGATCCTGCGTTCTAAAGCTTTACACTCAACTTCCCATAGGCATCACCATATGCCCTTCACTCGGAATGTCGCGGTGAATCATGGACCCTCATTCAAGCATTACAGTTTCATAGTTGGGCATTTTCGTGGAAAATACCTGCTCCAATGACCCACGCTTGAGAGATGCTTTACGCTAGATCACATTTACTGAGGTTTACACTCATGCACTTGCCTCGTACCAGAATGGCAATGGCGTTTGTAAGCTTTTACAAAGGCCAAACGATTCGTGATCCGGAATTACAAGCATTTCAGATGAGTCTGTCTGGTACGAAATTACCCTCAAAACATGAGAAGTTTGGTAACCCTACAGGGCATAGATCAGGTAAACATGAGGGGTTGGAAACTTTGGGTCACTTCATTGTCCTCTGTGTTTCCAACGCTAATTGCTAGAGCCAGGGAAAGATAAGGCATTGGTTTTTTGCACCTGTGGTGATGCTGAGCAACGATTCTAGATATTAGGGGATGAAATTTTTGACCTTATCCAGAGGATGAGCTCCGGGAAATTTGCAATGCTTACCCTGTAATACACGTGCAATGCTTACCCGTCCAAGTAGGAATTGCTCAATGATTTCTCACTGAAAGTGCGAGGCAAGGATGCAAAATGACCAGCTCCCCCCAACGACATCTTTGAATCACTCGGACATTCAGTACCAAAACAAACGCTTGGTAGCGCCAACAAATGACGCTACCATATATCCGCCTTCTCAGATGACTTAGCTTGTTGTGAATGACATAGTCTTTCAAAGAGAACGGCACTCAGGCCTGACTGCCTTCCACTACACAAAAACTCTTTCACAGTCCATGCCAGGGAAAGAAAAATGCCGAAAATTGGCCACCTAAACTCGCACACCAAAACAAATTTGATAAGAGAGTTTGCAGTGCGCTGCAATCAAAGGTCACTTTCAAGCTTACACACCTAACATTGAGTATAGAAAAATCGTCACTGCAGCTCATTACAATGGCTCACCTCGAGAATATCGCCTATCGCGACTTCGAGAACGGCTTCTGTTCCGATAGCGACTGGGTGAGTCTGGCCTTCTACGATCGCGTTGACTGGGAGTATCGCCTCTGCATTTCACATCAATTATAAGGATAAAGGGAGATTGACAACACAGGAATGATCCCAATCGAGGGAAGGAAGAATGCGAAGGCACGTCAAATCCGAACGAGTACTATGTTGTGCTCAGAAGCAGCGATAAATGTAGATTGTACGAAGAACGGAAAACAATATAAAAGGTGGGGCAAGAAGTCGACACAAACAGCAGAGAATGAATTTCATCCCATTAGGAAACGGTTTAGTGTCAAACGTCATCGTTTGGGAACGACGTTATCAATTTTTCAAGGGATTCATCGCGGTTTTCGTTATTCTTATTGCTCTATCTCGTTCAAACAGATTGTGATCAGTTTTTCTTTTGAAATCTTACAGGAACCAATAGGTCCATTTGAGAACTTCACCAGCGCACTATACACACCTCCTCAGATCGTTTTGGTAAAATCTGGTGTCCGTCGTTTCTTCAAATCTCTGATAGTAGTCGTTGTAGTTATAACGTTCTGGTTGACTTCGAGAGTACTGCCCACGATCTGGTTCCAAGTCGGCGGGCTGAAAACAAATCCATTTAGTACGAGTGATACGACTTTGGAAGGAAACCTAGGAATGCTGCATTCCCATACATATTTTAAATCTATTTCAACTTGACACAAGAGCTTCAGAACGTATCACTGACCCGCGAGCCCGTACTTGAAAATGAATGATGAACCACCTTCATGCCTCGGCCGCCAACATCTGAAGCGTCATACAACCACTGTTGCATCATTAACCGGTTTTTTCTTGACTTTATCTGAAAGCATGTTTTTCTATTGTTGCAATCAGTCGTAGGTATCAATACGATTCTTCGCGAGAAAAGAAGGGACAGCAAAACGCTTCACGAAAATGGAACCTCAAAAAACCTCTCATAGGTCCTTCCAGACCCTTTGCACTTGCTGATTAAAAAACAGGATAATCCCTTACCCAACCAATGGAATACCACTGAGCACCAATAAATCCCCTTCCAGCGTATATGTGTAAAGGAATACACATAGGACAAGAGTATAGTATGACCCAAAGTATTGATGATAGCCGATTGAAGAAACCCTTTTGTGGAATTGAATTAAGGCCAGGAGGAGAAATAGGTAAAAGTAGGTATGACACAACCTCCCTCCCCACCTTCCCCCTCCCACTACCAATAAATATAGTTAGGTCTGGTCTACAGTGAAAATAGTCACACCGTGACATTTTCTTAAAAGAATGTCTTAGCTATAGGCATAGTGACCCCATTCTAAATATATTCTAAAAGGTATCTTCTCACATTTCTCGACCTGAAAGGACCACAGAAATGAGGACGGTCTTGTGGAGGTGCTTCGAGATAGCGCACTGTTATTTCTGCACATACTGCCCTTTCCGAAAGAAGTCGACAATCAAACGTGCACTTTTCCTCACGAGAGCTCCCTTTAATGACCATTCAAAGAACGTCTTTCCAAAGGCTTAGACGGGAACAAAATTCATGAGCAGGAAATGAGAAATAGCCTGGAATCGAAACAGCACATGTACAAGATGATGTGCTTCGACACGAACCTACGAAATCAAAAAACCAAAGCGTTCTCGGAGGGGTGGTTTGTCGCTGCCGCCGCAGTAATGCATCTCAGCGTCAATCAATACCCTCACACTTTGGACGATCCTCAACCACCCACAGAGATTTCGCGGACCCACACACTAGATCTGACAGGGTAAAATGCTCTAGAGGTAGTTCTACTTTCACTGAACGGGATAACGGGATCTAACTTCGTCAATTGGTGCTAATCTGCTACGCCAGCAGAAACCATGGCAAACTTTCTAAGCGATTTGGGAGAACTATAATAATACCTAGTAAAAGTAAAAGCAATTACAGACCCAAGAACCAGAGAGGGAAGCCCATTGCTGGGGAAAGACGGAGGACACTGAGAGAAAGACGGCCGGCACGCCGCCGCCATCGCGGCCCGAAACCACCGACTGAAAAAAAATCGATGGCAACTCTCCGCCCATCAAAAGTTCCTTCGCGAGCAAGCGCGTGCCGTGCGGTTATTAGCACTGGAGCACAGTAATTCACTCGCAACTGACTTTTTCCATAAATACTTAATTACGATAAGGTTTCTATAGACAGTAGTTTGGGGAAGTTTTCTTTGTTATATCTTTTTTATTGTATCTTGTAAACAGTGAATTCCATTCTAACTATCCCGGGTTGTCATCCCAAATTCGTACAATCGGTTTGCGTGTAGGAAACGAGAGAATCGTGCATGCTTTAGTTTTCAATCGGCTTTCGCATTTATTTAGGACACGTGTCCCCTGAAAAAGGATAATTTATGCAGATCACCTTGGAGGGAAGCTGGGAGAAATGACCTACTGATCATTCCAATGCCGCAAAAGCTACCACTTTATAACTTGCCTGAACAGAAACTAATTTGACTCAAATTCTCAGAGTACTCAAAGCCGTGCTGCTTGAAGGTGGAAAATATTCCTGTAGAGAGTTTCCAGACAAATATTTAGTCGCTCAAGGTATTTTCCGCGCTCTATTGTCACCTGTTACGGTGACTAACTCACCTTTAAACAGAATACTTCAAGTTCTTTTTTTTTTTCAAAGCTTCTTTCATTTAACATTTTGCTCGGTGTTTTTTGAAGGTTTTGCAACTTGCTTGGGGAACAATCACAAGTGAAAACACAGTAAATAGGACTGCTCCCTATTCAGATTATTTAGTGATTTTTTGAATGGAACTCGTAAGTACTCGACGGTTATAATTTTTCAGCATTACTATTGCAGTGTTATAACTTTAGCTTTCAGAATGCCTCGACGAAAACGAAAGGGACGAAGTGCCAGGGCAGCTAGGCGTGGGCTTTTAGGTATGGGTGGAGGTGCCCCAAGGCGTCACAGGAAAGGCAAGGTGAGCACGTTCGCTTGCCTCTGCAAGCTTTTATTCATATTAATTTATTTGTTCAATGCCATTTTTGTCTTATAGAAGAATGACGACGCTTTGGACGAGCAAGAAAAGGCTGTAAAACAAATCCGAGCTGCTGGAGCTGCCAAAGCTGCCGAAGATGAAAAGGCTAGGTATGTCAAGATATACTGCCGGCATCGAAGCTCTATCTCTGTGAGATTATAAAAGCCTACATTTTGAAGGATTCCATTCTTAGTGACAGGACCATAACAGTACTGTAGAAGCCATGTACTTCTTTCAAATGACGACAATCAGACTAAACAGGAAATTGATGTTGGTGGGATAGCACCAGGTTTTTCACGATGAAGTAGAAATATTGGACCAAACATGGGCTATTTTTGTCCCCAATTTTGTTGATCATGGATGCTCGAAATATCTCTACATGCAGTTTTTGGCGCCATCAGTTTTCATTCAGGCAACCACATTCGTTTGTGATTCATCGCGGTAGTGTTGGCAAGTATATCAAGGCATTGGAAAATGATATTCGGCAAATAATGGATCCCTTTACAGCGAAACACTTGAAGGTATTCTTCTGATATCGCTTCTGATCTTCAGAATTCGATCCTTGCGAAGTTTTTTTTCCACCTTTTCCATCGAGGGGCAAAGATCGGCTGGTTATCCCCTAATTTACAGACTCTAAAACGCAACAACATCAAAGATTTCGTAGTGCATGGTGCTGTACTTGGTGTGACGAATATGATGGTACTAACTACCAGTGATACATCCGTCCAACTACGAATGATGCGATTCAATCAAGGACCCACACTTACCTTCCGAGGTTAGTGAATTTTTTTTAAAATTTCTTGTTCAGCCTTTTTTCAACCCATACATTTTCTTTGCAGTGCCTGAATATTCCTTGTCACGCCATATCTTAGCCACGCAAAAACGGCCCTTGGTACACCAAAAACTCTTTGAAAGACCTCCTCTCGTTGTTATGAACGGGTTCAGCCAGGTACGGTAATTGCTATTTTTCTTATATCGTTGATTCCATTTGCTCAACTATATGCGGCTCATAGGTGTCAAAATTGTTGATTTTTGACTTTCAGAGTGGTAAAAAACATCTTCTGTTGGTGGAAACTTTTATACAAAACATGTTCCCTTCGATCAATATCGATACGGTCAGTAAATTCATCTCTTCTGAAGTTGTAGATAGGCGGTCCGTCGAGCAGAAGACAGAAACTCTGCATTAACTTTCTGATATTTCGATTTATTGTGGGATGATATCTTAAAATTGCATACGTTGCTCATTTACGTTGCTATTGCAGCTGGAATTGCGAACTGTTAAACGTTGCTTGATGGTGAACTACTTCGAGGAAGACGATACTATTGAGATTCGTCATTAGTGAGTTACTGTAACCCTATTTAATGCTTATTTCATCCTGTTTATTATAGATGTGAACGTATTAAATATCGACACTGCACTATTTGTGTCAACTTTTTTTCTTTTCAGTGCCATTCGTACAGTAGCATCAGGACTGAACAAATCAGTTCGGAAATTGGTCCAAGCTGGCAAGTCGACCACTAAAGATCTGCCGGATCTTTCGAAATACAATGATATAGCAGATTATCTTCTGAAGTAAGAACAGAAATCGTTTGCTTTTTGCTTGTTAATTTATAGTATGCCCACTTTCATTTTCAGTCCCGGCCACTTGAGCGATAGCGAATATGAGGGTGAGCAAGAAGAAGTGGTCTTATCGCAGAGTATCAGTGAGCAGGCTGGTACAATGAAGGGCGAAAAAAGTCACATACGGTAAGGCTTTTCTTTGTTGTTAAAGAATAACCAAACTACTGGATCAGGATTGGAATAGCCTTACCGAATTCTGCATAAGGCGTCGATCTGAGACTTCTGAAATTTCGAAGTAATTCTAGACTGATGGAGATTGGACCACGTTTAAAACTGGAGTTGCTGAAAGTTCAAGACGGGATCGATGAAGGAGAAGTGTTATATCACAAAATCATCCAAAAAACCAGTGAAGAACTGGAAAAACTGAAGAAGGAGGCACCCAAGAAGAAGTGAGTGACTTGCTGACTTGTTGTCCAGAGGTAAAACATAATTTTTCTTGCAGGAAATTGAAAAAGAGAAGGGAGCAGGAGATGGAACACCGCGTCATACGTCGTCTCGAAAACGCAAAAGAAAAAGCAAAGCGAGAGGTATCCTCGGTTCTGGTTGAGTAATTTTAAACCGAAAAATGAGTTTCATTCAGGAGGAGGAATTCAAAGCGTTTAAAGAAAAAGCTGCGAGAAAACAAGCGGCAGCGACGGGCCAAACTGAGGACATCGAGAACAGCAAGGAGAAGGATCGAGAGATTGCTCTTAATAGAGAACGGTGAGGAAACCTTTATGATCTTCTTGTTCAGTGATTGTTGATCCAGGCAATTTTTGCATGATTCCGTTTGCCTCGCTTTTTATGCAAGAAGTGCAGTATGCCTGATATAGACATATGAGCGTTCACTTCTCTAATGGGCTTCCTTAACCTTACCAGCAAATCCGATCACATTTCCTGTTTGATGAACATGAGCGGATGCACCACTTACGTCCTGGGAGGGCATATACATTCGGAGTTATATACCTCCCAACGGCATCCTGTTGCTACTGCCCGTAGCTGGGGATAACGGCAACCACGTAGTAGTAGGTCTTGAGCACAGAAATTCACAAACTTTTCGAGAGCCAAAGCTGAGTTCGAGCCACAACTGCAATCTCGCAACTAGATCTTGCGTCCTAAATGTTTGCATATGTCCAAGGAGCATTAACGTTGCCTATGTTTTTTCCTAGCGCACTTCGTATTTGTTCCACATTACTACTTGTCGTATGTAATTAGTTTTATGAGCACTTTGTTACAGTGATAGTTGTTGTTCAGTGAGTTGAAACGCCACGGTGGCGGAGGCGAAGGTCAGAATCGTTCACTGGAACCGGAAAGAAAACGCAGGAGAAAGGATTCCCATGATATGAAGCACGGCGCAAAGAAGCAATTCAATAAAGAGAGAGCAGAATAGTTCGTTTAGTACGTTGGCATCATCAGTTGTTAATTTGTTGTTGTATCGATCTTGTTGTTGTTGATTTTGTGATCTTTATATTGATCTATAAGAATTGCTACTTGTCACTGTTAAAAGTTGGTTAAGAATTAAAGTTCTTACGCAGTATTCCACGAAATGGAGAAATAGCTGATAACAGTGGCACCATAGCACTTTTGAAAATTTGTTCTGGACGGGTCCTAACGTCTCTGATAGAAACACAGGCCTTGATCGTGCACAGAGTGACTGACACCTGATCGGTGACCTATATTTACTTGCGCTCTTGGAAAGTGCTATGAAAAAAGGTAAGACCTAACCTTCACCAGCAAACTAACCTGCATCATTCGTTTGTTCACCGCGAAAAGGTACACAAAGCCTGCACACTGTTCTGTAGAGTTGCAAAAATGATGTTTAAATGCTAGCAAGAAATAAAATGGAGTTGGTAAAAAGAGAAAACCAAAAGTGTGCTCAGCAGTATTTCACTCTGAAACAAGCAGAACGATCCGCCTGCTGGTGGAAACGATTTCGAATCGGCCCCCACTGAAACCATATCTGATCTCAAATAACAACAACCAGTACCTCAATAAGATATCTAGGCGGACAACAGTAGCGCCACCACACTTGGCCCTGTCTGTCGTTCCACTTTACGAAGAGGGGGCCTCAATTACTCCCCTGAACTGTCACAGAAGTATGAGCTCCTGCGCCGGTACACTCGTTTTTGCTGAGCTCCTACCACGTCCCACTCAATTTGTGAATTAAGAACAGTGCGACCTAAATCTGTTGTACTGCAAAATACTCCGCCTTCAACATCGAATTAGTATGTTCCCTGGTTTCTGAAGAAAAGTCGAAACACTTCTGTAATACATATATTCAATGCCAAAAGGACCAAGGAAGTAAAGTCTCTGAAGTATTGAGAAAAGAGCATTTCACAACTTTTAAAAGTCAACAACCAATCAAAGCGCGTTGCCTTTCTCTTTGAGCAGTTTCCATGAATATAGTTAACCGAAAAAGCCTATAAAATGTTCTCATGCTAAACTTACACGTAATGAGACACAATGCTACGATGACTTGAAGCTTAAAAAGCCAATTGTATGTTCTCCTGAACAACAGCGAGTAAATCTTAAATATGGTCCGCTGACAGAGCGAAGAGTACTGACCAGCATTGATAACATTGGCTAGTTTTTTAGTAAAGCATCTAGTAATATCAACAGATCACAACATAACAAACAACAACGTTTTAAAAATCACAAGAGCCATCCTTCCAACCATCTTTCCAACGTTCGAATACTTTTGAGCAATCGAATTCCGGTTTCCCTGTCCTCTTGTTGACCTGGAATCGATCAGTGTATTAGCGAATAACGTTGACTACAATCCCAGTTAAACGTGACATACTGCCCAGAAAAAACAGGTGACGGCAAGGGAGCCGTCGAAATGGACAAGCAGAATTGAGGGATAAAAAGCTTGGAAAGGGAGCAGAAGTACAGGTTTCTGTTCAAAGCAAACTCGCTAACCTTGTGAGACCAGCAAAAATGTCTGCAAGGGGTGAGAGTAAAGTGTCTAAAGCTTGACTCAGGATGGATTGAGATTGAGAATTAGAAAAAAAAGCTGCTCCCTATACAATCAACCAATTTGTCTGCTTGTTTATGAATGAAAACGAGGAGGCGTAAGGTTCGAACCTTTTCAAGTTGAAGTGAATTACTTTTGAAAGGCTCTATGAGGCATAGGACTTTGCTCTCATATATAAAATCAATAAATGCGTCATCGTGCAAAAATAACGGGGATACGTAGACTGAAGAATTACTTACTTTATTGTGTAGTTGGCACATCCACATCGCGAATTCCGTGCGGCTACCAAGTTTAGGAGGATCATTTTTTAAACTTCTACGTAAATCCTTTGCACAATAATCACACGGGTATGTCTAAAAACAAAGAATGAAAGCAATTAAAAACAGCCGAGAAAAACAAAGTCAAAATCACGAAAGGTTAATCACCTATTAACGAAACAAAAATCAGATAACACCAAATACCGAGACCTAACTTTCCAAATATTTAAAATCAGGAGCGTGAGCAGGTTTATGGCTAATTACCTTTGCTAAACTATCCATAAATGTGGAGACAGTCTGCTTTTGTTCATCTGTTGGTTTTTCTGGATAGTAAACGCTCATTGTATGCAAAAGATTCCATGTGGAACGGCCTAAATCACACATACTTAATTGAGAATACTTCAAACTAAAAACAACAGAAATGATTTCAACGATTATTAATGACCAGTAGAAAAAAACAAAAAAAAACTCCTATTTGTTTGCTAAGAATCCTCCATAAATGAACTTTACCTACCAAGCTCATTTTTATCAACAGGGCACTGGTCATAGCCACGAGGCGACGATGATTTCTTCGATTCCACTTTTGAGCTAGTTTCTGCATTATCTAAAGAATCGAACAGTACACTACTCGCTGTCTGATATCTTTTCAGATAAATAACTGTAAGGTAGCCATTCCCAACTATGCACCACACATTGAAATCACAACACTATTAAGGATATAATCCTTATTCTTGGGCTGCACGACAAAGATTTTTTACATCTCATTGGGATGATGTTTATCCGCTTTCGCCTTCTCTGGGACAGGAGAGCGGCCACTGATCCCAGAGAAGGGGAGAGCGTCGAAAGTCAGCCAAATAAGGGGCTGTCAAAAATCTCATGACTTGTATAGTAAAAGTTACATCCGGGAAAATGGCAGCACTTACTTGGAGTAGAAATTGAGTTTTATGAAATTAATGCAGAGGTGTGAGTTCTCGGGCATTGTAAAGTTGACAGTTCTATAATCAAAGAGCGAAATACAATCTACTGATTCGCTTTCCTCAACTGGTATTCGACAACGATGAACGGTGCCCAGAATCCAACCGCTAGAGGATAACAATTGCTTTTGTTGCAAAAAGCCATTTGTTCGCCACACTGAACGGAGTTCGCGCGTTGGCCCAACCGTCGTGAATGAAACCGGTAGGAGTTTGTCCAGTAAACTTCACTGGTGCATTTTGATGGCACTTGCGCACTGCACGAGCAAACGGAATTGCAGCTCTGGTCAGCATTCTCAAACTTGGGTAATTAAACCATTATCTTTCTTATACTGGAATTAAGAATGTTTGAAATCTCGCTGCTCCTGCATTGAACTCATAAACCTAGTCAATGTAATGTCAATGTTCTCATCTCCACGGCAACTAAGCACTGATTGTTGGATTTCAGAGGGATTTCGAGCAGGAATGAACCATTTACCCTGTCAGAAACGCTGCTCAAATTAGAATTTATAGCCATATCACAAACATACCTTTAGCTTCGTCAGTCATTTTAACAAACTTTTTAGCACGTTGCATCAATTCTTCCACGCTTGTGCAAGCTCTGCAAGGCTTACCATCAGGACCAAGTTCCATTACTGAAACAAATTCACGTTGTACTTCTCTCGCATACTATTAACTAAGTCAATCAAATTGGATTCTAAGTATAAACCCATGAAATTCAGCATATATCTACTACTTTTACAGTATCTAAGTTTTTTCGGGTGAACAACAACTCACGATAAGGTACTCCCACTTAAGCTTACCCTCACTGAATCGTCCCCTACAGTTTGAAGCTGCAAGAACTCCATGATTGAGTGCATTTGCAAGGCAACACTATCTCGCTTGATAGTTTACCCTCCACTCAAGGTCTGTGTTGAAAAGAATTTTCCGTAGATGATGTGGGAGATCGTTTCACAGAAGGGTTTAAACAAACCCATCTACTGCTCGGCAAAATTTTGACGACACTTGAGGGCTTGTTTGAAGCTTGATAACCTCATCTAATGTTCAAGACCTGAACCTAACGCTATCCTGTCTCAGGTATACACCTCGCCTTCAGTCAGAATTTGTGGAACCAATTTGCTCCCAACCACGCTCACCTTTTTAGCAATATTCGAGGTAAAAGTGCTCGACGCACCATTCACATGAGCAGGAATGCCCACCGTTCAATGAACGGACGAGACGCTGTAGACGTCTACCACCTGCCTTGCCTGAAAACATCGATAACAATATCTAATGTAGAAAAACAACCACAGATGCGGGCGACAACAAACCGACAGATAAGCAGTTCACAGTTATTGACAGCATTCTACTTCATCGTTCATTGCCAGAATTGGTTTCATTACTTTAATTCACTCCACAACCTCGCTGAATTTCTAGCAGAACTGAATCTCTCAATACGCTTCACACACCGATGATACATTCATTAGTAAATTCTAAATCTGTTTAGTGAAATTAGTTCAATCAAAGGTACCGTCTAGCCTTCCTGCACGTGTAAAAGCACCATTTCTTTGATGTTAGGCAAGGACTGGGAGATTGGTTAAAATGAAACGGTTAAGCTGCTCCAACCAGAATTTAGAAGGGGCAGGTAGCAAATTTATCCGCATGGTCGCTGCCACCAGTCTCGTTCCTTCATACAGATCGAATTTTTTATGTTTTCAGAAGGGGGTTCGTTGGATCCAGGGGATTTTTCGTTCGATCGTCCCCTGTATCTCAGAAAAATATGCCTCCACTCGTTAAGTAAAGCGCAAGCACAGAAACGAAACCATGTTGAAGATGTAGTAGAGCCTGACCACACAACGAACAGACTTCAAGAGCTGGATTGCTGCCGCGCAAAACTCGCCCGCTAATTTTTTGTGCAGTTTAAGAGACATTCACTATCTCATTAGCATTGTACCCCATTGGACAGTTCCTCTTCCACAACCGCTTTTTGCGCAAGGTTAGCATGTGCCCACACCCATGCTCCTATACTTCCTGAGCTTAACCGAAGATTTCATCCATCGGCTCAAAACCGTTCTATCATGCCATTACAGGTCTTCGATGTCGAAGCTCCGTCCTTCTTTACGCTGTCCGGATTGCAATAGCTATGGAAAGATCTCGTGTCCCGAATAGGGATTCAGGGTTGGCCGCATGGACACTGAACTATAGAGACCTAAATCCCTTCTTGTACCCCGAACCACGTTCTTTATATCCAACTCAACTAGGAAGACGATGATATTTTCTTGGGTGTGGGATGATCAGGGTGAGAATTGCGTCAGATGAAGACACATAGGAAATTATCGGCTACCAGCATGTGGCTGCATTCGACAACTTCCTGAAGAGAATATGTTTAGAACCGAACAGATCAATTGCACAAGTTAGCTTTCAAAACAGCGGATTGGCGCTTCACTAAGAGACTTTTGACTCTCGTAAACATGAAATCAATGCCAGCTAAGTGGCTAGAGTGACGTTCAGCTGTTTTTGTTGACGCCGTCTACTTTGTTATCGTTATAAGATGCCGTAAAGCGGCCTTTTTTACCTCGTTATACCCTTTGGTTGTAGAGTTTTCCAGCTTCTGGAGAGCGTATCGACAAAGTAGCTACTGATTAACTCATTTCTCTCACCGCTACAGCAACTCTTTGACCGCTAGTCTTACTAATTCTCTTCTGCGATGAAAACTAAATCGTAGGAACACTAAAAATCTCTCCCTCTGTTAATTTGTTTCAGCCAGAGGAGAGTTATGTCGTTTTCAAATGAAAACTCTATGTACATTCGATCGATAAAGCTATGTATATGTAAATAACATTGACCCAATTGACATTGATTCATGCAGTTACCCCAGAAATGAAAATCCAAATTGGGAACTCGGTTCTTAGTCTTAGTGACCTTACTGTGAAATGAAATGCAATTGACGCAAAATTTTACACGTTAGGGGGTTTCTTCTACGGCCATACCCTATTTCAACGCCCGAATCTTCAATTTATCACATCTATAGCGTATCGGAAAGGGGCTTCGAGTAACAACACGGGACAGATGAATAGGGTAGCCGGGTGGCTATATTGGTTACGTCCACCCGCTCATTTCAGTACCCACTGATGTAAGGACTATGTTACGTACTGAATTTCCGTTCCTGTTGCAACTATCCTGTAAAGCTTTCCCACCTAGAGGGATCGAATGATCGGTTAGTCTAGGCGAGAACGCCGATCGTGCGAGTGTGATAGGGCCCCACTTGTCACTACACCACCACTGGCCCTGACCAGGTATAATACTATTACCAATTAAGGGGACCATTAATCAAATCTATGGATCCCACTGCACACTCCCTTCAACGCTTTTCCACAGAGCATCACTTTCTTCAGTTTTCATCGGTAAATATAAAAATCGGCTCTAAGAGCGAACAGAATTAAGCGCGTCAGGAACGTAAGTGATCAGAAGGATGAGAAATACGAATTGTTCCATCTCACCTAGGAAATCGACTCATCGGGAACAAAAAGAAAAAGAAAGGAGTGGTAAACGTTGGCACGAGGGGATGACAAAAAATCGTAGTGATGCAATTGTTTTTGCGATACTACGGTAGTATACCACGGTCTGTACCAGCACAATGCACATCGTAGGATACGTCTCAAAATCTTGAAAGCTGAAAACTTACTCCAACGGAGGTACAGTATATTGTTCTGGCTTCCGTGTGACCCTCAAAGTAGACGAGCGATCGTAGATATTCTGTAGGGCTTCGCTCATAAGCGGTTCAGAGCCGTGAAATCGTAGATACAGCGATTGGTAGTCCGCTACCTCATACTTGCGAACCGTGGGAGCAGGGAAACGCCGAATTGCCGGAATGGTGGAGTCCTATAAACAATGCCTGAGAAGTGGATCCTATTCTAGCTGGGCCAATTTGATTGTGCTAATGTGATCAATTCCACACTAGAAGTCCTTTTTCACATCATTTAATATTTATGAGGTTCTCATTGAGGATCCCCTTTCACTGGAGGGTCTCGCGAACGCTGAGAGGCTACGTGATCCTTGCTGGCTTACTACGGCATGTGGGGGTGGAGAATTTGCGGGCGTGTAGTTAGTATGTTGCACATCAGATCAGCCAAAAACCTGCGTGTGACTGGGGAAGAAGTCAAAGCTCACGATTGTAGTAGAACCGTTGGGAGGTACTGAAACCTCATTGCCATTCAGGGTTGCCCGGAGAATAAAGGACCGAACAGTGGAGCTTCTAAATGGTACATGCACCTGCATCGGAAGGGTATTACGAAAATCTGATGACGCAAACCATGAAAGTCGGTCTTGGGTCCAAACGAACGTTGGGAAGGGAATGCAAACTACATGCCGCTTACGAGCCCGGAGATGAACTGTTACTGATGCGATATCGGTAATGTTTTTGTCCCCTTCACGAGGCTATTAAACCATCGATTAGTACAAAAACCTGGCAACCCGAATCGAGCCTCTACGATTGAGAAGATTTGACATAACTCCAGCTACTGCCCACGTGTCAACATCAAGTTACGACTACGACAGTCAGAAATGTTTTATAAGGGTGTCCGGAGACCTTTAAGAAAAGATAGTCGCCTCATTTAGCATGAAATAATTACAACGTAACATCAACGATCAAGGCAGCGGACTTCCTCAGCCATACGCCTCTACGTTGATCGGTAAGAGCACGGGACCACTGTTTGCGAAAGAAGAAGGGTGCGACGCGTAATATTCATCTACTGCACTGGATTTTCCACTTTCGCGTAGGCCTTCAGAATGGTAATCGTAAGGGCTCAGGCAAGGTGAGTGTAGGGAACGTGAGTAGCCAGGGGGTACCAAGCCTCTCCAACTCCTCCGTATTGAACTCGCTCTTCACACTCAAACTTCGTTGCGGGATAACAGCACAGATTGTTCATGTAAGCGACTTCTGCGTAGAATGTCGTAAATGGAAAGGGAACTAGAAGGCGTTCATTCAATTTCCCTCGAGTGCGAGAAGGGTTGCACTCAGCACTGACTACGTTAGTAGAGTAGTGGCATTGGAAGAAAGTGAACATGCACTCTGAGGAGCTTCGTCGAGGCAAATCACGCCTCTACAAAGAACCGAACTAAATCACAGGTGCAATACAACGATGAACTAGACTACCGATCAGCTGTAAAGTTGATCTGTCAATAGTCCCCTATCTTGCCAGCTGTTCTACAGTCCTGCTTTGGCGCACTCGCGCGCAACATAAAGGATAAAAAATGGAGTTTTTAGCGTTAATCAATCCCGTCTGAGGGATGCGCCCACGCATTCAGGATCGCAGTGGCATATTGAATGCGTATGTGGCCTATAAGATGACTTGCGGTGGCCAGCCGATATACAAGTCAGCGCTTTTTATCCTCCCGGACGAATCTGGTACCAATTAACCGACCCTGGAGTGATGGAAGGCTTGGTTGGCCTAGGCGGAAATCGACCCGAGATTCGATCCCTTGGCCGTGCGTGTGAGATAGCGCGCCACTTGCCGCTTCACCACCTCCAAACTTTTTGCTGGCGGCTTTTCAGAGCTCACCATGTCGACTGATTAATTGACAATAGAAGTCTTTGGAGTAGCTATGGACTGTTACTCTACACATATAGTAAAACCGTTGCCTTCCCTGCGCTATATTCCGCTAGTTAGTGAGTAGAGAGCGAGCCGCCTATTTCAGGAAGCCAAGACTATTTTAGCTGAAATACTATGCTTACTTTGTAAGTGTACGGTATGATTCGTAATCAATAACAATGGGAAAGAGTAGAGTATTTTCATCGGGACATCTTCACGGAAGGGCCAGAAGGCGGCTCTTACAGGAACAGTCTTTCCTTCAAAATTTTTTGAGATGATACGTCAGAGTGAGGACGAGCGAAGCGGATAGCTGCTGAGGCAGGACTCCTACATGCCGTATTCCCAATGAAGAAAACTTCAGCGCCGGTCCCGTTAGACTGGCTCAGGGCAGTTGAGGAGCTTTACGTCTCTTATCGTCAAAACTCTTCCTCAGCTCCTCACCGTTTCATACCGGAATACGGGAACCAAGCCGTGGAAAGCCGGCAAAACTGTGTCGCTATATAGGAAGGGAGATGTAGACGGCATGGGTAACTGCCCCCAAAATAGTCTGCAGCCTATAATCTGCCAGCTCTTCACGCGAGCAATTTGGATAGGATCGTTAGAACAGTGCACGAAGGACACTCTTTCGAGCAAGCAGGTTGCAAAAAAGACTCAATCTGATGGATCTTAGCCCTATGGTTATGAAGATCATTAAAGGATCTCGGGAGTCAGCAATTATGTGACGTCGATTATCCATTTTCTATTCAAAAAAGATCTTTGACATCATAAAGATAGAAGCCGTTACCCAGGCAATGAATGAACATGCGTTCCTGTGTGAAATGAAAAGACACTGAATGCGGACTCAATACTAAGCATTTCACGAGGATTCGTCAACGTGAAAAAAGGTTCGACTCCCGTCGGAATATGTAGGAATAGGAATGGGAATGAAAGTCGCTGGCGCGAGCACCGACCTTCGCTGCGCAGACCACAATGTGCTTACAACACAGACTGCGGAGCACAAGAAACGAATTTAGCTGCATTCGGAGGCACTTGTGTAAATGTCGGCATGAGAACGGATCTGGGAAGAACGACTGTTACGAGAAACGGAATAATTTCTGATGATCCACTTAGGTGTAGCTTTGTCGGAAAACCAACATGGCGGACACAGAAGCTGACCTGCAGAACCTGAGCGGTCTGGAGAAAAAGTTAAAGAACATGGAGAAAGTCCTGAAGAAAACATGAACATTGGGTTACCTGCCCACTGCTGAGATTTTGCCGTTTTCTCTACCTTAACTTACGCCTCAGGAACTTAGACTATGTGACTCTCTCGGCATGCGATCAGCGACGTTCAATACACTGTGGAAAAGACAATACTCCGAGTTTCCGGATACACGCAAGTGCAAGGGGAATAGGAGTTCGAACTCCATCAACAAAGATCAGGGAGAGAGTGCAAACGCGACGGAATCGAAGATCAGACAGGCCTGATTACCCGACACGAAAGCACTGAGTGGAAGTAATCGCTTCCGTCCTTCAAGCGAGAGGGTTCACTGGGTTTCCCAAGAAAGAGGGTGCTGCTTAAAATTAGCCTTCAAAAAGTATTGTATTCTGTTATTCAACTCATAGTATCACCTGCAACACCTGTCGTCCACTTGGTCTTCGTCCTGCAAGGGCGAGTAAGCTACTAGATTTCCCGGGAACGCCGTTGTTCACACCAAGAAACATAAGACCAGGTGGGCCGGCCTGGGAAGTCAAACGAACATCTGGACAGCATCCAGTCTGTTGGTAAGAAAGACTTCATCACAAAAACTCTGAACATAATGAATATTATGCTTCGAGTCCTTCGAGCAAAGAAAGTCCACAGGTCTATACGGCTCTCGGCAGGGACGAATGGATGTATAAATAAGTCTGTTCAAGGAAATCGAAATCAACGGGATGACGGGTGATGCAGGTGACCCTAATTAGCGGGATTTCACGGGATCAACTTTGTCACACTGCTTTGTTTCACAGAAAAAGGGCCCGTTTGGTGATGTCTGGTGACGAACATTTTTCCTCGACGGTGTTTATTTCGTCAATCACCTTAGAGGGATGCAGCACAGAAGCTCCCTTCTCCTCTCCATTTTCTTTGTGAAAGCGATGACTGTAACTGTTTTGCTTGCATTTTCTCAAGTTGCCTTCTGAATTCATCGAAACTTCCATCTCGGCACACAAAATCAAAAAAAATCCGCAAATGATTCAAAAAAGCTAAACAAAAGGAAGAAGTGTATACTCACTCCACGAACAAATCTACCAATAGACGGCTAAGACAGCGGATGCGAGTAGTTTGAGGCTGCCCAACTTACACGAAAAGCTAGCAAAAGTCGAATAACTTGAGAGAGCACAGGAATTACTTCAACAGAATAATGATAACTCCAAAAAACTTTGCCGTTACCTTTCTTGCGTTGTTGCGTCATAACTACTCGTAAATTAATGCGCATTAGACGTAGAGTAGGCGCAGACAAAACACCGTATTTTGATCTACCATAATTTCAAATCTTTTTTTACGTTTTTGTAATTTTTAGAATTTTATCTATAATTCCGGAATATTCATACGATTTCTTATCGAATTTCCTGAAAAATCTTTTTTTTTATCAGGTTCTGCGGAGGGACAGTGGCTTATTATGATGGCAATGTATATGGTCTACTTCCTCAATTTTTAAAGGGCCCTTTCATGGCATAACTGGTCGGATCTATGGTTCTGTTACAGGAAAACGGCTGAGCATGCCTCCTCCTTGCCGGGGCACCTAGCATTGGAGCACTGCCGTCCATTTGAATGGAATTCGCATACAAAATTCATTTTGAATGGAAAGCCAGGGGAACACCAGTGCTAAGAGAAGTACATTACCCTTCTCTTACATGAGAGAAGTACCACCTCCATGCCGATATCAAAGAAATCGTTAAACAAATCGAGTGTGAAAGAAGTGCATTACGCGAATCGATCGACGGACGGCAGGGAAAAAATGGCAGTGGGCGCCGACGAGTGCCGGCGAACGGTGGGCTTGACGGGCTGCACTCTCTGCTCCTTTTGATCACACCCGTCTGGCTCTTTACAGTCGGACTGGTCTTTCACTGTTCAACTCATATGGGAAGTAAAGCTACGGGTTCGAACCCATTCTTCAACTATTTTTCAAAAGGCTTCCAGATGAAGCTCGGTTGTTTTCTGGAAGATTCCCCTTTTTAGGTACTTTTGGTGGGTAACTACGTTTTCCAGCTGCCCAACTTTCTGTAGATGGCTTTGACGGCAAAGCCGACGCAGAGTTATACAGAGCAGTTCAATATTTCCAAAAATTCCTCCTCATCATATTCAACCATGACTGTATCCTATGCACCTCGGTAATTTCGTCTAAACTGCTCAAATTCTATTTTGACCTCCGAGACTGATTGTCCGTTTAGAGTCCGCGAAAGTCGCCGCAGTTTGACGTATTTGTACAAGAGGTCACGATCGATTGCAGTTCTTCGTTTTCTTTATCTGATACATTGAGTCCAAGTTTTGTCCAAGAAGAAAACATGTGCTAGAATAGATTCGCTACCACCAGGCCGCCTATCCCATCTGGATCCTATTGATCGTCAAAGAAAGGATTTGCGAACAGATTTTTAGACGTGAGCGTTGAGCTTGGCGATTAAATTTATGACATATAATAAATATAAATATCGATCGTCCGGTTCAAGACTGAATGCTCGCCATAACCGCAACCTTGCATGCTTATTCATCTAGAGGATGCAGACGAGCAGAAATCGCCAACGTGGAATGCCATCCCTCACCGTTCCTCGAGCCAAACTGCAACGACTCGTGTCCTCTTCGGGATTCCCTTTCAGGGAAAACCTTGAACTCTATAAAAGGGCCATTTACTCAGAATTTGTCGGAACCCTAATCACAACGTCCATAAAGCGTTCTTGCATATTTATGAAGCCTGTTCTACGAATGCAATCGGAAGAATTCAGCCATTTGCGTGTTACAAATGATAACGCCTTCAAGGAATCGACTGTTCGCATTTGTTCGTGATTTTCTCTTTCCTTGCGATCTCCTCTCTGGCGTGTTGATGGAATCTAACAGCAGACGCTATCATTAATGTTGAATGTTGTCGTTCAATGCCGCTTTCGTAACTAAACTTTGCTCTTGCACTAATGATTATCGATTGTCATTTCCTTTTAATTCTCCCAGTTTTTGTGAATTCTCATTTTTTATGAGTCTTGGTGAGTTTTTCAGCCTCTACGATCATGTCGGCGGGGGATAAGCAGACAATCCCGAACGGTGTCAAGTTCGTTTTTGGCGGCTCGGCAGGGTAAGTAATGGCTATTCCTCTTTATGGTTTGATTTTATTCATCTTTACTCTCTAATTTTCCTTTTTGTGACCCGTAGAGAGCGCAGAATTTTTTTTTCGTATTATCTTTAACGTTATCAAGACCACCACTCAGCTTTTGTTTGTTTTGTTCGTGAACCGCTGGTCATACCGCAGTTCACAAGCAATGTAATCTCAAGAATGTTAAGTTGTGGTCAAGGCTGGAATTTGAACCCATGCTTCTCGGATTCCGTTACACTGATCCATTGCACTTTAGCCCCACATAACATTTCCTTTGATCTCAATGGCGTGTTCACCTCGCATGTAAGCATCCACACGTACGACATTATGAGCCGATTGGCCGACCTCAGGATAGATCGTTAAACGGAAGGCTTCGTTTGGTATTTGAAGAGCTGCTCACAGGGCTGCTGAACTAAATAGGAGGTGTACTAATATGGAAGAAGTACAATTTTAAAATCCATCGATTCGCTATCGACCAAGGGGGTCGTTATTGTGAGTCCTGGGAAACTGTGATGAACAAAATATTGAGATCAGAAGCGGGACAGCGCTACAGTAGCTAAGCTTTATGCCGAGCATCATAAGGCAGTCATTCTAGGATTAAGATAAAAAGTGAGTTAGAGAAATTGGCGTAATATTACTCCAACATGGGAGGGAACTAGTTTATGGCATCGTTAATGGCAAGTTACAAATCCTACACTTAGAAGTTGTGCAAACCAAGAACTGATTTTTGCAAAAGAAATTCCTTTCAGAAGGCATAGGTGGAGTGGAGCGAAGGGGACCTAACGGATGAGTAAGAAGTTTATTCAACTCCAGCGTTCGCGATTTAGGCTTCTTGCTTTTTTGTACTGATCCAGTCATGTTTATGTAGAAAGCAAAAAAAAATTATTTTATCGAAGAAGGTGTAGATAAGAAAGGCCACATTCAATCTGTGACACTCGAACTTCAATAGTTTTTTCCAGTGAAAAATTGAATTAAATGATAGCAAATGATACTGAGATAAAAGAAATAACAGTTATACGAGTTACTTATTTTGTAGAATGGGAGCCACTCTGTTCGTCCAGCCGCTGGATCTTGTCAAGAACAGAATGCAATTGTCTGGACTTAGTGGTAAGCAATAAGCTATTAATATTTGTATATTTATTGGAAAAAAGAAAACGTCGATCATGTCCCACAAGCTTCATTGTTGTCCCGATAGGTCGTTAAGAGGGGTTCTGCTGAGGGAGGTCATTAATTTGAGATTATAGAAAAAACAGCTTCTGGAAAAAGCTCTGCGATGCATTATGGACGCCCCAGTTTTCTCTGCCCTCCGAATCCCTTCCCAATAAAAAGACCGATACATAAGAATGAGTGAGAGTATGGGAACGTAGTGATGGAGAACGCATGGAGTTTCCGCCATTTTAAAGAAGATGTGTTTCATGCAGTCCAGCAGCCCACAAGAACAACTGTATTCTCAATGTTTATTATTCGACGAGCCCCGGGGAATCGGTCCCTCGGATATCTCTTACAAAGTCATTGAGTCTTTATCTGAAGCCTGTATCAAAAAACACAGCTCACTTCATTTTAGGTAAAAAAGAGTACCGTTCGAGTATTCATGCGTTGACGTCTATCGTCAAAAATGAAGGTGTTTTGGCTGTTTACAATGGCCTTAGCGCCGGTCTGCTACGTCAAGCGACCTACACCACTACAAGATTGGGTACTTATACATACCTCTTCGAATACTTCAAAAAGTAAGTGCTGATCAGGTAAAGTTCATGTTCTACAAGGATTCATTCAAATTAGTCCTACTTCAGAGGCGATGCCCCTCCATCATTTGCTATGAAAGCCTCACTGGGTATGGCCGCTGGAGCAATAGGATCCTTCGTTGGAACGCCAGCAGAGCTAGCGTTGATCAGAATGACTAGTGAGTTACTTCAGATGTTAGTTGCTCAGTATGCGGTGTAATTATAGCTGATATTGCTGTTTAGGTGATGGCCGACTACCGCCCGAGCAGCGCCGTAATTACAAGAACGTATTCGATGCGCTCATACGTGTTGTGAAGGAAGAAGGTGTCTTCACTTTGTGGAGGGTGAGCCCAAGCCTACTATTTCTGGCATTCCATTCGCCCTACCCTTTTAATGGGAATCTTTTTGGATAGATCGGTTGGTATTCTAAACTTGTTGCTTCATTAGGGTTGCGCACCTACTGTGATCCGTGCAATGGTCGTGAATGCTGCCCAACTGGCAACGTACTCCCAATCGAAACAAGCGTTGCTGGAGACGGGATACGTTCATGATGGTAATATTTTACATGACATTTGTTACTTTTGGACATTCCGTCTATGAGAGGGCCAATAGGGCTCGTTTTCCAAAGCTCAATTGAACCGATTAAGGTATTTTCTGTCACTTCCTCGCCTCCATGATTTCTGGTCTCGCAACAACAATCGCTTCGATGCCTGTGGATATTGCGAAAACTAGGTGAGTCGTTTCTCTCAAGCGATTTGGGTTTTAGTTGTATGCGGTGGAGACGTGCGGAAGGAATTGTGTGTGCAGGGGCTCATTTGCATGTGATAGGCATGCTTTTTCTGCGAGTATGCACCCTGCTTCATAAATCACCATGTAATTTACCTGGAAAAAGCGAAGCGCGGCTGTGGCTGTTTTGCAAGCATGATTCAGGGTAAGACCGGCAACATATCTTCTTCATCACAGATTCAGTTTGATTAGTTTGAGAGTTTTGGCTACAATAATTTGTGGTAAAAAGCCATAACTGCGCTTACTTCTGATTGACGACCTTGCGGATGAAAGCTTCTCCAGCTCTGATGAACAGCTAACATCCAGACAGCATAGCGGTACACTTATGACGTCGTCCAACAGGCGCATCAGGATCTGTAAAAATGGATATCATTGTCTGTTGGCAATTGCTTCCTTCAATACAACAATAAACTCAAGACCAACAGGGAAAACACGCAGGGGGGGGGGGGGGGGGGGGGGGGAGGGTGATGTCCGTAATGAGGCTCAGTAATGAATGAAAAACTTTCTATACTTTCTACTGCGGGTCATCACCGTAGGATTTGGGTCTTTTAAGCTCGATCTATTGATTTTCTATAAAGGTGTGGGCTTCAGTATTTGTTGTTATTTTAAGAATCCAATCAATGAAAGTGATCGATGGCAAGCCCGAGTACAAGAATGCGCTGGACGTTTGGATGAAGGTATGAATTTGATTGTAATTTATTAGTCTTTTACCGAAGTACTTGTTTTGTTGTAGCAAAGTTATAGTTGAGTCTTTTTCGATCTATTATCTGCCCCAATGTTCAGGTTATTAGAAACGAAGGTGTGTTTGCATTATGGAAAGGTTTCACACCATACTACATGCGTCTTGGACCGCATACTGTAATCACATTCATTTTCTTGGAACAAATGAATGCTGCTTACTACAAGTACGTTCTGGGAATCGAAGCAAAAGCTGGCCTGTAAAGGACTATAACTCTCTTTCTGCAAACCTCTCATTGTTGACAGTAACCAACCAATTAATAACTGATTTATGTAGCATTTTTGAGTAAGTACTCACCAACACACTGCTTCTGATGATGTTGTATTGATTGGTTGTCCAGTATTGAATTGTTTGGTGATGAATTGCCCCGTTGGTTTGAGTCTTTGTTATTGTAGGAGTAGGCAACTGTGATGGTTTTGATTAAACCCCCTATAATTAGATGTAGTCACTGGTAGATTTGTGCAATTTTTTGTGGTTTTCATTTTTAAATTGTAACATCTTCGAAATTTCATTAATAGACTGGCTTAAAAGGCGTAGGATAAAGATGTTCTCACAAGATGTCTGCTGTTATACCAAGGTACCACACCTCAAAACTTTCTTTTGCTCTTTTTTGTTCAACTAGAATAACCCCTTACTCATAGCATCCACCGAAAATCGCGCCCCTTTCACAGTTGTTGTTTGCGAAAGCGGGTGCGTTGCGGTGTAAAGCTCCCACTTCACTTCGCCACCACTTCCCTCAGAGCAAGTTCCTCTGTGGCCTTAGTTTGACGTTACTTTAAACTTGTCTAATTGCTGGACGAGGAAATCAATGAGTCCACGTCTCAATGGCTTCGCTGGTTAAAATATGCTCTCGAGGAGTAAGAACGATCCACCATTCAAACTTTCGTTCTCCATGGCCGTTTGTGAAGAAAGGTAAAGGTTTTAATGGTATTATTATGTGTAAGTAATCAACCAACAGAGAACAAGACCAAAGTAGCTCGTAGATGTTCGGAGTAGAGAGCAATGGTAGGATTTTTAAAGATCGGATCCTTAACTTGCACATAAGTGGTGTAAAAATCTGGAACTGGGCGTAAACACTGTGATTGTAAATGGCGACTGTCTCACTGGCGCTAATAAGGTCCCTACTTTTTAAACAAACATTTCAAAGTAGCAAAATAACTATCCTAAATTGTTTTCGAGATTCCATGAACATCGTCATGGATATTCGTACTCGGACAACTGTCACTGTGTAAAGTAGAGGCGCACTCCTTCAAAATGCAGTATGTATAATTAGTCCGGTGTAAACGAAAAAATATACTTGGAATTAGCCAATACCTTGCATTGGTTATGAGAAAAATTAAAAGAAATCTTCCAAAATTGCATATTTTGCTACTTTTTTTACCTGAGATAAATTATTCAGGTCTTCAATAAGCAGGAACCCCCTATTGATCGTTACATTTTTCAAACTAATTCTCAATGATCTAAATAAGCATGCTACAAAAGAAACATGGATTTTAGCTGGACTTTAATGGGATACATAGACTTTTATTTACTTTTACTTTTTTGAATTTTTGTGTGCAATGCTGTAGACCTTCATATCAAATTCCTCTATGAACGACCACATTACATCAATCGATCGGTTAAGGAGCATATGGTCAAAGGAAAATTGGACCTTTCAACATCGAGAAGCACAAATGGCCTGGTCAAAACCGAGAATTTCCAGAATTATCTCCTAAATGGCATAAGGAGAACCCAGAACAATTACACAGGTGAATAAATCTTTAGATTTTCAGCAGATTCTTTTTTCCGCTTTTCATCGAGGATGGGATGGTATTTGCTTTTTATCGCAGCGTATCAATAACCTTTTGAAGAAATGAAGGGCTCCCATCCTTTCCTCGAATTCGTTGGAAAACAATTTGAAAGTTTATAATATCTTTCTACACTGGACTGTGAAGCCTAAAGTTGGTATTATATCAGTTAGCGGATTTCAGTAGTCTTCTAGTGAATTAATTCTTTCATTTGAGTGTATTTTTGCTGTTGCCGTTCACTGTTTGATAGTTATTATTACAGTTGTGTACGTAATTTTTAAAATATTTGAAAGGATTTTAAAATCTATTTATGCATTCAAAACTTAGCGAAAGCAGAATTTCGTGTAGTCTTTCATCGTTCTTATTGTGAGAAAATATTTTATAATTAGTGAAGTGGATATTTACTTTGAAGTTATTGTTTTCGACTATCTGTATTTGTTAGTTTTCTTTTGTTTCTGTTGATTCTTTCCATGTTTATATATTGCTGTTACTGTTACGTCAATAGTGCAGGGAACGCGTTTCTCTAGCACATCACCCCTCTCTGCGATGATATCCTTTGTCTTCTGACTTCAACACGGAGTCCCCAAAATTTCATCAGCTTGTGTGCAAAGGCTCTGATTGCAGACTTTTCACAAACTGTTTCAAGAAATTTTGCGAATTCGTGAAGAGGCTTCATAATTATAACCACGGACTTGGTACAATTTGAGGTACACGGGCACCCACGATGAAGGTTATGTCGATCCCGTTACTGGACAGTTTGTTGTGGTCCCGGAAATGCAGGCTAAACTTGTTGTGCCAAACTTAGAAGGGTTCAAGTAAGTGCTCGTTGACACTGTATTTGAATTTAGTGCTGTAATACTTGCGAGCAGGTGATCGTATACTCTTCAACCTTTAGGTTAAAACCTTACGTTTCATATCGAACCGATGTAGAAATAGAAAAGAGAAGGCGAATTTATGAAGCCAAGGTATTATAACTTTTAGCTTCTTTTCTTTCGGTGAGCTTATGATCGGCTGCTCATTCAGGTGAGAGAAAAAGGTTCGAAAGCCCTAGCCGACCTCTACACACTTGAGGACCAACGCTGGCCTCCACCAAAAATGGATGCTGAAACTTTGTTCGAGTTGTCATATGGGGAACAGATACGGCAGGCTTACAAAGTGAGTGTGCTAAACATAGAATTTGTACCAACCATGAGTTAACTACAGTTTACCTACACCTACTCCTTATGACATACACCGTAAGTTTCGCATTTCAATTTGGGGTATAATTAATATTTGTAGCTAACAGAAAACTTCCCACGAGTTAAGTGGATTGAAATTTGGCATAAATCATGGCATACTAGCAAGATGAGAGATTCATTGAATGTTCCGTTCCAGGAACGTAATTCATAACTTAGGAGTCGAGGTTAAGAAGTGAAGAAAATCCCCTTCCCCCAGATTGCTTGACCTTTTTTCGTTAGCCCGTAATCGTGTTATAACTGGCCATTCCGAAACGACAGTAATGCCCCTATTCGCAAGACTTATTCGACCTTTTCTCCTTAATTCGACACGTTTCTGACTGAATTTTCGTTGTTTTTTTTTACATTAAAATAGTCATTTTAGGAAGGAAAATATGGAACTGTGGAGGATAAAAAGGATGAAAAATCATGATACCTCATGTATAGCGTGCATTGTATAGTCTTTGAACCCTACCTTCGAAATAGTAATTGTTTTAGAGATTTGTTACTGGTTACGCAAAATTGTTATAACGAATAAAATGTTGCTTTAGACTCTGTTCTTCAACTATTTTGTAATAATGGCAATTCTGTCCATTGTTTGGAAAATTACATTACCATTATTATGACATTATAAATTACATTACTATTATTAATACACTATCAGCTACTTTTTGATGTTTTTTAATATTTAGCATGTCGAAAACTGCCCTTTTGATTCTTGCTGATGGCGCCGAAGAAATGGAAGCGGTTATTACTGCCGATGTACTGAGAAGAGGTGGTATTGAGGTACTGCAGGTTTTGTTTACAAATAAAAATATGAGAAGAAGTTCATTCCCAGTTCAAAAAGTTCAAAATTGCTGATAAGGTTACCCATGTTGGAAAATAAACCGTGTGGGAATGCGGAAACAGAATGCTCAGCTGTTGAAGAACTTGTAAAATTTCCCCAGGGAGCCACTTTTCCCCACAATGGGTCTGAGTGTGTAGTCTATCCAAAAACCGATTGAAGTAAAAAAAGTGTGGAAATCCCAAAAATAAGGAAAACAAAAAAAACTCAGTGTTGAGGGTCACAAAGCGCCACAGGCAGGGGAACTGAGATTTTACGGAGTTGTCATCTCAAAGGCAGACAAAGCAGCAGCTCAGACGCTCCCAAATTTCCCCTTGCGTAGAAAGCTATGGAGCAGGGTCCTATTTAATTTGAATCAATATCTTTATCCCTACCAATTTTATCTTGAATAATCAATAGATAAATACTCCAATTCGTTCCTATACATCTTTACGACATAACTATTTATTTCATTCTTTTCAAGCGGTAGAGGTAAAGGTTCAGATCAAGGTAGTAGGGCCCCTTATAGAAAAAAAGATGAAATGTATCGCAAATTTAGGTGACTATGGCTGGTTTAAATGGACCTGGTAAAGTGACATGCGCAAGAAAGACGGTGATCATTCCCGATCGTGATCTGAAGGATGTACAGTCGACTACCTTTGATGTGGTTATTCTCCCTGGAGGACAACCCGGAAGTAATACGCTAGCCGCCGTGGGTTTTGATCGCATCTTAACATTTTTTTGTCTTGCAATCTCTAAAACTACTAACTGGTTATTGAAAACCCTCCGTTTTTTTTTTCGGAGTAGCGCTACTCAACTGCTACTGTCTACCGTGTATATTAGATTTGTAAAGGATAAATGCAAGAAATGTAATATTTCCCATTGTAGAGCCCAGTAGTTGGACAAATACTTAAAGCTCACCATAAAGCCGGCAAATACGTGGCAGCCATTTGTGCAGCTCCGATTTCGTTGAAGTCGCATGGAATTCCAGCTGCATTGGTGACGAGCCATCCATCTGTTCGTTCACAGTTGGAGGAAGGAGGTGTGGACCTAAATTCGTAATTTTATGTTGATAAGTTTCTAATCAATAATCACAGTAATCAATAGGATTACCTGTATTAGAGCTTGTATTCCTTCGAAATAGAAGGGTCGACTTCTTCCTTGACTCTTCTCCATTTCAGGCTTCAAATACAGCGAGGATCGTGTAGTGGTGTCTGACCTTGTGGTGACAAGTCGCGGTCCCGGTACAGCATTCGAATTTGGGTTGAAGCTCGTCGAATTGCTCGTCGGAGCCGAAAAGTCGAAGAGTCTGATTAGCCCGATGCTGCTGAAAGTTTAAAACCTCTTCACACTGCCTGAAGATTAGTAAGATATAGACATACTTTTTTGTGTTTACGTGTAGTTTTCCGGTGTTTCTAATAGTTTTAGAAGATCAGTGAATTCTTAACTGGTCATGGTGTTCTGTTTAGAAGTCTTGTTTGAATTATTTTTTAAATATTTTGTGGAATTTTTTAAATAAAGTAGTTTAGCTCTATAATTCTGTCTTCCACTCAATTTGTAGCTGCTCACATACCTCTAAATGACTGGTGGATCAGATTAGGTTCTAAGCTATGCTGGAATCCTAATACCGAGGTGGTTCCAATGTAGTGCCACTTCACAACGGCAATATAAACCGCCCATTTGCCATGATAACCCAGACTGTTGGGAGTTGTTTACATACGACTGTTTTTCTGGTTGTTGTTCGAAAGAAAAAAGGGAGTTTGTTGGTATGAGAGTATCCTGTTACAATATCGACGTAGTCTTTTTATACCGTATGTTTACGTGAGACATCTAGCAAGTTTCACCCTTGCTCATTAACGAGACTGCTGAGGGAACAGTACTGTGCAGAGGGCATGCACCACAAGTTATTGGGCTCTGTCATGAACGCTCCAGTCAATGGGAAAGGGGGTACATCCGAAAAGTCTGATTTCAATTGGCACAAATCATGGGACAGCCATGTGTCAGAAAAGTGACAGCGGAGCAGAAAATGGATAGAGCAGTTCGCACAGTCAACTAGAGAATAAACAGCCTTCGATGATCACTTGATGTTCGCGTCTACAACTCGATCCTATCGACAATTCGGGGAAGAGCCACTTTTCAGGGAGGGTAATCTCCAGGGAGCTATCTGCCGCTCTCAGCATCACCATTAAGAAAAATTCATCTCTTACCCAGGACAAAACACCATCATTGGAATCTACACTAATGTTGTACTGTGCAAGCTATTTCAGAGGACTCACCTAGCCCACATGGTAAAGTCGAACCCCTATAAACTGCCGTAAGCCAAAGTATACATAAACTACAGATAAGAAATCGCGCGCATGCCAGCTTCTACTTATCTAGGGACCACAATATCAGTTAACCCCAAAAAAGTGACAATGCAAATAACGATCTTTCTATTACTTATCACGGACTTCAAATTTAATATCGATTAGTTCGATGCCAACAATCCACCAATAAAAGTCGCTAAGGGGACCTGCCAGAAATCAATAGCCTTTTAACTAGTAAATGAAAAACGTCGATAATCAGCATAAAATCTTTATTGATGACATGGATTAAGCACGATATAAATCACCTTATGTTATATACAAGTATGGGACTAGAACGAATAATTTTGAGAGTTTGATCACGTTTATAGATTTTGGGTTGAGTCATATATATGAGTGTTTAGTTGCACGATCAACTGGATCTCCACTGGAAGGGTGGGTGAAACAATGATAGGGGTCTTACTGTGGTCTGAATTAGTTAAATATTGTTTTTGGGAAAAAATAATTGAATAAACAAAAAAATAGGCGCCTAGGAAATGTACAAAAGACATATGTCGTACGGTAATATGCTCGTATTGAGGGCGAAATAAAAAAAAACGGATACAACAATGATAATGGGATTGAATCAAGGAAGGGGTAGGGGTCTTATAAAGAGCATTACACACAATGAAGCGTATAAATAGTCAAAAATGGATGTAGCGGACGATGGGAGAGAGAGCTGACCAGTACATGAACGCGTACGCGAGGCTAATCGATAATTTGATTAGAACCGCGCTATGCCCAGGTGTGCGGAAGGAGGTGTACGTATTGAGGGACAATGAAACGAAAATATATAGAAGAATTAACTACCACCAACAAACCACAGAAATGCACACACTGGAAAATCAGAGCGACCGCTGTAACCACACATGGAAGCGCG
This sequence comes from Haemonchus contortus, assembly GCA_000469685.2. Taxonomy (NCBI): domain Eukaryota; kingdom Metazoa; phylum Nematoda; class Chromadorea; order Rhabditida; family Trichostrongylidae; genus Haemonchus; species Haemonchus contortus. The sequence goes on along the minus strand of LS997562.1, from coordinate 4,064,257 downwards.
TTGCAAGACCCACGGTGGATTACGGTAAAGCGCAAAGTGCGTATAGTTTCATGTAGATGAGGGTGAAATACATACGACATCAGTAAATACGGCAGGGCGGTATCGGCGATTAGGTGGAGATGTGCTGAACCGGGCGAGACATAAGAAGCTAGCGATTTGTTGAGCTGAATAACCGCAATCCATAAAACACACATAGAATGGTGCCGCTCGGCGCGAGCCTGATCGATATATTTGACACGTAAGCGAGCGGACGCGCGGCATACGATCGGCACACAAATGTCGTATATTTGGGGGAGGGGCAGTGGTCAGGCGTAGCTCGTCTTCAGTTTTGAACACACACATTGCGGTCGACATGAAGTTGCTCGTCGCCGCCGTGGAGTTACCTAAACGCGGCAATCGATTAATGATTAGACGCGTATATATTTATTGATTAGGAGAATAACGCTTACCTTATCGGTGGGAGACGATTCGCTTGTGGAAAAGTGAACGGTGATCAGGTTTTCTAACGTCACCAACATTGATTCCATATTAGCAATCTGTAATAAGTAGTAATGATTGATACTGAGGAATACCCGAAGTAAAGGAACTATTTAAGACTGAGGGGGGGGGGGGTGGGAGGGAATGTTACGTGAAGCCGCTGGCTTGGCTTACAAAAAGTCGGCTTCTAGACTAGGAATGATCACACCGCTCCCAAGACGTCAACTTCGGTTCCGTCCGGGTTCTGATCTTAGCTTATCACTCATTACTCTTCTATTTATTTAGCATATGACTGAGTAGGAATGACGTCATAACATCGCTTGAATTTCCGAATGATGTGAAGAAAAAAACATCAGGATCTCAGCACAAAAATCATGAAGGATCAACTAAAATAGCTTTTCAATCCTTGTTCTCAAGGAAATTCCGTAGCGTCAGCATGATGAGAGCAGCTATTAGTTGACATCGTCTTTGGAAGTTTTTATTCTTGATTCCTAGCCCTATGACGTTTTGTGCTTTGCAAATGACGATCTTTTACTGCTGATTAAACGCTAAACTCCAACAATTGTCATCCCCGATAAATTTTTCTTCAATTTTAATCTCGAAAAACGCCTCAGGAAACCTATCATTGCTACTAGAGAGAATTATATGACGCCATTTTTCAAAAAAGTTATGATGGCCTATAGAGAAATTCGAAAATCATGGCGTTAGGAAAGGAAATACTAGGCAATATGGGCAAAGTATTGCGGAAACAACTATGGCAATCCCGCCCACTGCCCTGAGAACTGCTTTACTGTATTCATGTGGGCATAAGGACACAGTTCACGATAAGTGGGGGGTAACCAGTTTAGGTGGAGTCGTGGAAGTTATGGTGCAGAGTAGCGCGAAAATGGTGAAGGAAGCGCGAACTTCGGCGGGTTTTAAAGGCACAGTTCACGATAAAATGGTTTCTGAGATTCTCCCACAGGATGAATTTGAGGCCTACGCGTATACCATATCTAACACTATCAGGTCGGGAAACGGTCTAGTTAGGGGGTTATAAAGGCCCAAAGATTGGCAAGTGTGTATTCTCGGACGAGTTCCACTAGAGGCTCGCCGATCACAAAGGAACCCATGTAGGAAGTTCGAACAACTTGTCATGATCCACAGCGACAGTGAAAGACAGTTCTGTACAGCTCTGGTTTGATGTAAATAGTAAGCTCTTTGTGCGATTACAATAACTGAAATCTCGTCCGAATATCCCTTCCATGTTATTTACGCCATGACAATCTCGTCCAACATCTACTCTCCCTACTTTTGGGAGCCATATTTTTCTCGGAATCGGCGAATTCCCTTGCTTTCTCCACTGCCGATGAACTATTCCCAATCTATACTTGCACTTTTCAAATAAAATCGAGTACTTTAAAATTGTCGTGAACTGTGCCTTTAAGAAATATAAGACTTCTCTAAAGTAGCAAGAAAGGGGGATGTAAAAAATTAAAATGACAAATGCGGCAAAACTGCTTTAGCTGTTTGCTTTCATAGTACTGACGGCATAGTTTATAGCATAAGAGTTGTTTAATAGAAAAATAAGTAAAGACTATAATTTCAAATTCCGTATAAATGTGCCGCCGTCTGTAACCGTCTGGAAGTATCTCGCACAAGCGTGCTATTTGTCGACGTTCTAACGCTTCACTGTGAACGGTGCAGCCTTAACATGGCTACTTCTGGGTAGGGTAGGGTACCTAAGCCTAAGCGACAGGTCCATCTCAGAAGAAATCTAGTTTGACTTGGATGCTTCATCTATCACTATGGAAAATTAAGAAATGTATGCTTATCAATGTTATTATTAAATTGAGGAGGAAAAGGGACGGATGAAGCAAAACCAGTTAAGCGCGAATTCTAGTCGATCAAATTATTGATAAAACGTCATACTAAAGGTTGAACAAATAATTACAATGAAAAAGGTAAGCAGCCGTAAAGTAGTAAAGTACCTGTTGAGGGGTGATTGAAGGTTCGGTAGGTGCTGGAAATGTCTTTTCCAATGCTACACATCGTTTCATCTCCACTACATAAGCAGCGACACAACCGATAAATTGGGATGCGTGCCGAGTAAATTCCACGCCTGAAACAGAAAGGTGGTAGAATATGGCCGAAAAAGAAATCAGTTAGGAATCATAACACATTTAAATTCCTCAAAGTTCAGGAATTTTACCGAAACAAACTTAGACTCAACCTTGAAAACAATCAACAATCAGGTCGGGAACAGAAAAATTTCGATCAATATGAATCACTGAACGATCACAAAGTGTCTGTCAATCGGTAAAATTCTGCAGACTACCAATAAAAATGATGAGAACGTGATTTAAAAAAGATGGTTCTCGACATTTCGCTTAGTGGATGCAAATAAAATCAAAATCTTTTATTTGAATTTCAAAAACTAGTTGAATTTGAAAAAATCATTTTCACAGAAAGGCGTCGATGGACTGGACTGGTTGCTTTTGTTATACGTGGGATAATATATAGTACAAGATTATGAATACTAGAATTCAAAAAAAAAAAAGTTTGAAAAATAACGGCAAAAGTAATTCCAAGAAAATAGGCGTGAAATTACAAGCACATATTTACCTTCATGCCGTAATTGCGGTAGAACACAATTCTTTGCGGCTTCACATGCTTTTAAACACGCTCGTCCGGCAGTTTCCACTTCTCTAAAAAATCATGAAGGTTAATAACGAAAAAGTAAAATTGGTTGGTATGCCGGTTAAGAAATCGATAATGAAGATCGAGAAATCAGAAAAGTGGTTAACCTTCTCAGAGATGCACCGTCGTGGCTTGTTCCTATACCCTGCGTCGCGTTGCGAAACAACGCCAGTTGCACGTTGCACTCGTGCACCAGCTGTAATCAATAATCGATTTTTTAAAAATTTTCAATACAGGCTTGATCATATGAAACTCATAGTTTTTTGGAAAAAAATTCATAGTGATGTCCCGGGTTCTCGAGATTTTAAACTTTACATTATCTTTATAGACAAAAGGGAAGAAAATCAATTTCTTTTGCAAGATGGCGATCGATTGACGAGTAATTCCATCTTTAATTGACCATGAAATTTAGAAAAACATAAAAAACAACAACAACAAACAAATTTTTGCGACCATGTTCACTTGGCCGACTTGGCCAGTGCCTACATGAAAAGCTAGGAGGTCGCTCCCAAGACTAAAAAGTTGCCGGTGGGAGGAACTCCCATAACATTCCTAATCCACGGCTGCAGGTTTCAGGACCAACTTAAAAATACCAGTTAGCAACTTCAAGGGCTCTTTTGAAAAAATATAGCGTTTCATCATAGCCATACCGCCTCAAAAGTTGATCAACTGATCAGCCTAATCGATATATTGATTTTCTGTACGGTCCAAAAAAGTCAGCAGAAACCAAAACGGCAAAAAACTTATTCAACTTTCCTGCGAAAATTAGCATCTTGCATCAATCCGGATTCATCTTTGGAAAGTTAATCAAAGTTGATCAGATTCAATCGATATATTGATTTCGCGTATCGTGCACGAAAGAAAGGGATCGTAGGTTTGAAACCTAATTCATAACCCCTATGGAAACCAACGACCTCCAGTTGTTCCGTTCCGAAAACTAATCAAGCGATCGATTGGATCGATATATTGATTTTTTATACCGTATAGAAAACAGGAGCAGAAGCCTCAAACCTGATTCACAGCCCTTGTGAGAATCAGCGAGCACCAATCATTGTTCTCTCAGACTGATGACGTATCATGCGTTTCCCAGGATGCGAAATTAACGACGTCTGATAAGAAAAAGCTCCCGACAACTCGTCCGCATTCGCCACCGCCGCCACCGCATCGTTGATGTTCATCGGACCCAAAGTGCAAGCACACTCACACGCATAATGATGCTGATGACGCGGCACACGCTCGTGGAACGGCCACATTGTGAATTCAACGAAGACGATGACGTCAACTCGTCCATTCATTCATTGCAGCGATGGCGGCGGCGACGGCGGCATATCGTGAACGTTCAGACGTTTGTTTAACCTCACTCCGATTGCCGTACATCATCCGACGTCAACGCTTCCATTACAGCCTCAAGGGACATGTGCCCATTGAGCCGTCTGATGTGACGCCTGCGTGTAGGGCGTTTGAGTTTTGACGTCTGGGTGATTTCAGTTTGTTTGTGATGAGCAGTTTTACTACTGAGACGATTAATGGCGATGGGTTTTGCAAACGCATTCAAACGCCAACCACGCCCACTTGACAGAAAACTGTGGCTATCGTAACGGCTCTGGGGTCAACGGCACATAAACCAAATAGCACGAAGGATACATCTAGATCTGCCAGCCAAAGTATCTGAGTTTTTGGAACCAATTGATTTATCGATTCATCGGATACGAACAGCCCCCGTCTTTGGCTGTATAGGTCAACTAGGATTCGATCGATATATTGATTTGCCGTTTATTGACCAGTCCAATCGTCTAGGGAAAATTAATCCGCGGCTGTTACTCCCAGGACTCATGCACCGTCTATTTTTGCGATCTTCCTCAGTTCCGCTATCGAAGCTCTCTACGAACCCACCTGGAAATCTCATTCTAACCCTGGTACCATCACAATTTTGCAGTTTTCGCAAAGTATGGTTCCCATATCGGTGACGATCGAACCCGTGGCAAAAATTATAGTGAACTTCAACCTACGTCCGTAGCAACTCGACTACCCTTGCTGAAAGCAGCTTTCTGGAGGGGACCCATACAGGAACAAGTCGGAACCCAATTGGGAGGCTGGAAATAGATTCCAACTGTTAGATCATTGAACAGCACCGCCAGGGTCCTATTGAATCCAATAATTTCCCAAACGACTTCATCAATTCTCAGATGGAACGTGGCAGTAGCAGCAACAACAGAGCAAAGAACGTCAACTTTGTTGCACTCCGAATAGCCGCAAGTGGCCCCGTAAAAACCGATGATGGACGAGAGGAGGCGGACTAAATCATGACGTTAAAGTCGATCGCGTCATCTCTTAGAAAAGCTTTCTCATTGATGACATGAAGAAAAAGGTTCAGTTAAAAAGAAACCGTTTGACGACTAATTGCCTGAACTAATCGATACCACGAAATCGATGGTAAACAATGCGATCAAAAAACATTGCAGTATTTCGTAGAAGTGAGCTGGTAAACGAGTAGATGATAGTAGACGGAAATAAAAGTATCGAGTATAGAAATAAACTGCCGGATCGCGTTTTCGCTTTCCTGAACCACCAATTAGCCTAAATGGGGATCGAACTATCGAACCTTCCAGATTGATTTCAATTTTGCCGACGAAACTACGCAAGATTTCCGAAATCTATCCAAAAATCCACTCAACAGATACAGATTGAGTTAGACCGTTCATGAACATGAACGCTTCTCCAGAACGAACTTGAAACCCATAAAACTTGTCAAATTCATGCTCCATCTCCTGAGATACCAAGAAACGGGTCCCTTTAGATCACGCAGGTCCAGTTCTGAATGCCTGTGAGTGTTTACGTGGATCCGAGAAAACTGAAAATGCAAAACGCTCCTATCCCGAAAAGAAGAAACTGATTTCTCAGAGGGTGGACTGGATAGCCAGATCAGAGACCGGGCCCTAACCCAGCTTTAAGGTTCTCACATTGCTCCCGCGTCGGTAAATTAACTTCACTACTATATTAGACACCTGAGTATCGTGTAAGTAAGTTTTATACCCATGGAATGACGCTCCCTTGATTTAAACAGTTTCATTTTTGCTCCGAATGGACCCTATCAGTGCACGGAGCATATTCAGAGGTCTTCATCGAAGAGTTTCAATAATTCCGAAGGTAAAAAGTAAAATTAAAATGCAAAAAGCTTTTTCAATCGGTAGCGCTTCTCCCATTTGACGTCAGAATCGTAAAGTAGTTTTTACAAAAAGACGAAACATTTCTCCGAGGTTCTACAGATTGAATAGCCCCATTATTACATTGCTGTTTTTTGGTCTACGTCAAAGCCTAGCTCGAAACAATCACAGAGAGCAATTGGGTTTACTGACGATTGAAACGCTTCCACAGATCTTTAGAAAATACAAAACACTTGTACAGGCTAATCCCAGCTGTAACCTATTTTACGGACTACGATTAAAAGGGCTGAAAGGTAGGCTCCCAGGTGATGATAGATCTCGAAATACAATTCAAACATAATATTCTGACTTCACATTACTTCATAAAAGAATGCAGAAAGCAAGCGTGGATCCAGAAGCCCCTAAAAAATCACATACATGGCGTACCGGACAGAACCAACTCGTCCAGATTATGGGGAGTGAACCAAAGCAGAGTGCCTTATTTATAATATCCCACCAATTTCTGGGACATTTCATGATTTCTACCTATGTGAATCATATGTGTAACTGGGTAGCATTTCATTAGAAAGTGTAACCAATGCTGTTATTTTTCTAGAATGATTTTCATCGATCTTATGATGTGTGCAAGCTAGCTGGCTTGGGCAAAAGTAAGCATCACGTCATGCGACGTATTCTGTGCCTCATAAATTCTCAACTGCTGAGATTTTTTTTTTCGTCTTCGTGGAACGCCCCAAAATGAAAGCCGCTGCTAAGCCCGATTTATTCTAGTACAATGGGAATCGGTTAAAATAGAACGGTGATTGAAAAGAAGAAACAAAAACTTTCAGAAGAACAAAACCCTGCTAAGCCTCAAAGGGAGTGGGCTTATTCAGAGGAAGTTAGACTTCGAAGAATTGATTAATCCTGCAAACTTGAGTGCTTCCTGATCATCCAGATTGCTAAATAAATCGTTTCTAAATGACATTACCTAACCTCAATGACTGGATTTATTTTAGAAAAATCAAAAATTCGTCACTTATATCAACAAAAAGTATAAAATAATGAATGCACGATGCTCAGAAAAATAATTTTAAAGAAAATTTCTTGAGCATCTAGAGCAAGTCTTAGCCCTTTTGACGACAAGGCCTTTTTGTTCCGCTATTCAGCTAGTTGATTATACTGATAAAAATAAGTCACTATCAAGAGAAAACCCTGATCAGATGGATGGCCATATTTTACTAATTTTTTTTGTTGATTAAAATTTTCCTTTCTCACTCACAAAAGTAAAAGAGCGCCAGAAAACGAGATCAGGCGAATACGGAGAAAACAGAGGAAGGTAGGGACAGCAACCTCACGGATAATTTCTGCTTTGATGAAGAGAGCGAAATGGCTGTCCTCCGAAACAAAAACATGACTGACAGGTTGCCTGCCGTGCATTTAATATCAAGCCGTTTAATAGGTATAAGTGACAAATGCAGGGAAATAAGTAAAATATCCCTACAGCTCAAAAAAGGAGGGGATGACTCTTGGATGTTCGAAGGTCAAAATATTTTTACCTTGCCTTCAATATCTACAACAAACATGTCCACAATAAACATCCAATATAGTGATACATCGGTATCTATGGAGTGCGCCATGCATTACAGTTACATTCAAAGATGTGGAAATGTTTAAAAACACAGCTACAATGAACAAGGGCTCAGTACAATTGGGAAGAAAATTTTAAACCACCTTCAGAGGAAAAATTCAAAGCTTTGCTGCCTGGAGATCGGTTCGATCCTGCGAGTCAATCCAGGGGAATCTTTTAATTTCGCAACTAATTGTGTATTTCTTTAATTAATTCAAAAACATTTTCTCGATAAGTAACTATTGGTTCTTCAAAGCTCACAATTGAAGAAATATTTTCAAAATTTATATTCATGACCAGAAACCTAAGCGTTTTGTAGTCAGCAATAACCGAATTAGTACCTTTTTTAAAAAAAAGGGAACCATATTTCTCTAAACTATACGCAACTATGAAATCGTCAATTCAACTGCGTCACCCTCTTTAGCCACAACAATTCTATATCAAAGAACTATGAAAAAGTAGTTCAATATATTGTGAAGTTACAAAAATTTTTGGGCACTGAAGAAGCTCTAAAACTAACAACAACATCTAAATACTGTAACATCTGTAAATACTTCTAATCCCTCCAACCCAGTTAGACCTCTTCCTTGCTTCTTCCATATTCTCTGATAAAGGACGAAAATTGTATTTCAATGTAAAATCAATTCCGCTTGGGGCTGCGCCAAATATTCGACCTACATTCAGAATCGTAGTGGCGTTTTGAATACGCAGTGGACTAGACAATGGAATGCCTCGGCCAACCGATGGAAAAGTCAGGGCCTTCACCTCGCCACACAAGCCGGTACCAAATGAATGACCGTGAAGAAGAAGGTTTAGTTGGTCTACTCAGATATCAATCAGAGATACGATCCCTAGACCTGGCATGTGATAATGAGTCACTTTGCACTGAGCCACGTTCACCCATATTCCAGGTAACTATTCCTGTTACTCATCACATAACTTTTTTTTAAACTTAAACGACTAATCAGGGGTGTCACGAGTTTTAGCAGGAATCAAATAGATTTTTCGAATTTGACGCCATCAAACTTCCTCGGTAATCTGACCCATGCTACATCGCATCTGTTTATCGTCGGAGTGCATATCGGAGAATCGCTGACGTATTAACGAATGAACACCGTCGACGTCGTTACCCGACGAGAGATGTTTGACTGAGCCGATTGAAAACTCCGACACACACACACACACTTAAACCCCAGCACAACCCACGTGTTTCGAAGAAAAACTGTCCAAATGAGTCATTTAGCTGATCTGATCCCACAACAAAGTCACGTATACGTCCTCTAAAGAAGTTCCAATGCAATTTTCCAACGGTTCTCTGTTAAACATTCTAGCATCGAGAAAATCACTTTGAACTCTGAATTTCCCAATTTTCTTTGATCACCGGACAGGATTTAGAGCAAAATAAAGCAAAAGGATGAAAATTCCCAGAAATGGATTCAATCAGCATTTTGGTACTTTCTGTTGAACATTCTCTTACTCAAGAGTACATGAGCGTTTGATTGCAATACAGTCAAAAATCAAAAAAAAAATGAATTCAATATAGAGTTCTTCAAAAAGGACTAAAAAATTGAACTAATTGTTATGAAAAATATTACAAAATTGTGCGACCTCTATGGTGAATCCAGTAGAAAAGTGGTCTTCCTAGTAAAACAACCATACACTTACGGAAGACTGGAGGAGGAAGGTACTTAGATGGTTTAAGAGGAGTTAACTCTGCAGAACTCAATTACTTGTACAGAGAACTGTTAGAGAATAAATTCATTCCTCACTTTAGGAAATCGGCCCCCGAGGTAAATTTGTGGAACAAAAACATGCTCAAATTAAAATTAGAGGCTGGGCTACCGAGTTATGAATCGTACATTCAACTATGAATTCGAAACCCTTATCAAGTTCCAGAGAAAAAGAAAATGAGATATGAACCGTAGCAATCGACTCTGAGAAAAAACTGCATGAAATTAGAAGGAAATGAAAAATATAACAAATAAATTGAAACCTAAATCATCGGAAAGTCGTTTAAATGATAGCATGTTAGAATTAATTTGATAAACGATATGAACGAGCAAATTCGATATGACGCAGCAAAGGAGTTATGCCGCAATAGTATGATGTGACAAAGCGCAAGATAAGAAAAACTTAAAAGTAAAACCAAATTCACACAAAACTCGATTTCCGCGGAAATTGAAGTTTTTTCAAAAAGAAAAATACTTATTAACAGCTCCATTCAGCTGGGAAAGTCAGAAATTTACTTTCAACAAGATCAGAAATCGAAACGAATCAGATTTGTCGATAAACTTAGAGAAAAGATTTCTTGATAACATAAGATAGTTGACTATACCAATAGCTTATTAGCATCACCACTTTTAAAATATGAAAACCTGCCGATAGCGAAATCCTATACTATGCACATGGTAGTAGTATTTGAAAATTAGTTGTTCGGTCTAACCATGGAGACTTCAGTAGAACGGATACAGTTCAATTTAAAGGGTTGTAAAAATTGTTGATACCGTAAGGTAACGAAATACAAACTACTACAAAAAAAACCACTTTCTGGAAAACTTTGTTAGAACCGAACCAAAAAGGATGACTTTTGAAAATCCGTACGACAATCCTGATAGAAAATACTGCAGGTATTGATTTATCAGACCGAATGCAATCGAAAAAAATACGAGGCTCAAAGGGATGAAAAAGAAGGACCATCATTATTCAGTACCATAAAGGGGAGGAAAATGACTGATGAAGGGAGAACAGTAAAGAAAAAGGCGAAGATATGAAGCGAGTGATGATAAAGGGTAAACCAAATTTTGAACGCAAAAGAAAATCCAAAATTAATTGGCAAGAACATTTACAAACATATTAGAAAATTCCCAAATTCAAGTTATTCAGAAAATTCCCGACTCAACCAACTTTACCAAACAACCCTGGGAGGCCTATGGACGGATTCTTTCAGGAACCCCAGAAGACCAAGAATGAAGTTCTCGAAACCTACCGCCTCAAACTTTTCTTGTTGCTGCTTGAGTGATCCCGGTACACTTTGTTGCCTAGATGCCGAAGGTCTGGATGAAGATGCCATTTTGACAGATTTGACTACGGGTGGTTGCTGACTGGGTGGTCAGTATTAGTTGATCACCAATCAGTTTGTAGAAGGCTAATGTATCACCGTTCCAGGATGGATCACTACTATCGTGCTACAGATGAAGCCTGCCCCGTCCTATATTTATAGCGGGGTGCGGTGAGCGGCGGTCGCGGCGGCAACGCGACGTCGTCCTATTGATGTCATTCGTGTGGATCGGCCGCCGACGTAGTGGTGAGGACGTATTGCGAACGAGCACGACGAGCACACAAGTGCACCAGCTAGCAGCTACAGAACGCCCCCCAGCCAGCCACTTTTTCGCGGTATGTGCATGTGTGTGTATGTGTGTGTATGTGTGTGTGCGGTAACTGGCGGCCTGCCAAAGAGCAAAGTGCACTAAACGGCTTGCTTGGTGGTTGCCCGATGGCTGTTACCTTTACCTTTACCTCTCTGTTGATGTTCGACGTGAGGAACCCCTTGTTTTCTTCACGTTAGACTCGAACTCATTACTCGACCGTTAATTTATCATCTCCTGTTATCATTACTTCGACTTACACACAAAAACCCTCAAGCCTCATCATTGCACCCATCAAACGGGCTTCCTGAACTTATTTTCCGCGAATTATCTCTTTTCTTGGCTTCCAAGCGACCCACACCACCCCCTCCACCCTGATTTCAACGCTTACGATCTGGGCGACTACCCTTTGAGCCGAACATCTGGGTATCCTATAAGTTGACGACAATCCCGAACAGTTCAGAGACCTGGAGAAGAGAATCCCGCAGAACCCCTCGAAGGCACAGTTTGCGATCATAAACAGGGTCGCAGGTATCTTATCTTTAGAAACCTATGTTCCGTCCTCAAAGCAGCATGGGGCATTGTCTGCCCGAAAAGCGGTCCAGACGAGGGGCAATAAGGGCCTTAATACTGGTCCCAAGGCCACTGAAGCTCGATACACCTAGGAAAATACGTGACTGATGACTTGTAGGAGATGATATCATTCAGCATGAAGCATGTTTGTTGTAAATGCAATCAGTTGCTGTACACTGAGTCACGTTGCTTTGCAGCAATGGAAATTTCGTCCAAAGACCCCTTTCGACGTCACAACATCGCTCAGTCGTTAAAATGATTAGTTCAAGAAGTTACTCATGTTTGCAGATCTTTGCAGACATTCTCCTCGACACTCATGAACGGTCCCACAACAATATTCCTGCCCTGTTTCCGAAAAAAGGAACGTAAAACTATTGTGAACTGTGCCCTTAGGTCCAGTTACGCCCGCTACAACTTTACGTCAAAGAATTCTCACACTTTCCACTTTCATGGGTTGTACTATTACGCCGCTAAATCGCCAGAATACGCTCCAGACATTCCTTCTTCGCTCCCATATAGCTATGCAACCGTCAAATGGTCATTTATTTTGCATTTATGGAGCATTGACGATTACCACCCACCTCGTATCGTTTTTTTCTGATGCAAAATCTTCCCACATAAGAAAAAATATTCGCAAAAATTATTTGCCGCGTAAATTCCTTACGATAACGATGCCCAACGACGCATACATTTCCATACTACGTTTCTTTATGAGATCATTGTTCTCTTTCCTACAAATCCTGAACAACCCCTTTACCAAATTGGCTTGAAACAGCGCGGACTTGGTCAGGGACGCAAAAAATAAACTTGCTTTCTTTGCCTTACTAGTTTCTCTCTTCTCTGATAGATGTTATTTAAAAACGAAACGATTCTAGGTATTTCTATGAGGAACAAATTTAAAAAAAACAGAAAAAAAATGTTCGAAAGAAAGAAAAGTGGGCAGAAATTAGGAGAGTACATTGAGAAACAATTAGAAGAAGAGTGACAAAAAAAGGGATATGACAAGCATTTTTTCATTGCCAGAGATTAGCCCAGTTTTCTGTGATGATGCTTCTTTCCTCACTTTTTTTTCCCCCAAAAAATTCCTGGAATGCCATAATTAACCGGTAGGGCTATTGTCGGACAAAAACTCTTCAATTTCCTACTCGAAAAATAGACTCTCGTGACTTCCTGCTGGCAATTTCTGTCGTTTTTTAAAGAAATCCTCAAAAATATATCAATTTTCGGAACAAAAAAAAGTTATTTGCCTTCCTATCGTATCATATTCAATTCTTACTCCTGATCGTTACGAGGTCGACCCCGCTTTCGAGCCGTTCTCCGAAGACAATTGGCTTTTTTCTTAGGACATGACGTAAAGTTCTAGATGGGCTTGCAGGTGAGCAATCACCAATTAAATCAGTGACGTTGGCACCCAAAGAAAAAGTCCTAACTCAGACTTTTTACTAGGATTTAATCGATTAACGAAATGATGTAATTCAACGGATTGAGCTGGAAACCTCGTCAGTCGAGTGGAAAATCAGAACCATATGGATTCTGACTTTTAGTTGAAAGTGTACGCCTACACCCACGACACAGCAAAGGCAGGTGACAACTATCTTCGAGGAAAATGATGTCAAGGGTTTTAGCGCATAAGTCAGAAATTTATCAGATCAGGCCGAAAACAAGAGCACCCGAGTGAAGAGATAAGTCAGTACCGCGCTTTTTAGTCCTGAGCTTTGGGACGTCTACAGATAAAATGTGATTCACCACACCAAGAAAAAAGTCCAGAAACGTCAGAATACGTCTACAAAGTCAAATGTCAAAATCAGACTTTTTACTTTAATTCGAATGTCTACAGACAGATATGACGTATCGTCGGCAGGCAACTATCGGTTTTTCAGAACACCATCTAAGACAGAATACGTCATGCCAATAACTCTAACTATGGCTCCCAATCGTAGTTTCACTATTCCCATGACGCCAACCAGTAGAGGCACTCCATTCTTGTCCACAGAAAAAAAACCAGTCAGTTATCCGTGGTGACATGCCATAAATCTTGTGGTTGTCCATAAATTGTCAACCAATGAGCAATATTGGCGGCAGCATTTTACGGACACATGAATTGTTCGAGGTAAAATAGCTTTCCAAAAATAGTATTATACTTGAGTAATGTGAATCTAAATCGGGTGGAAAAGTATGCTAACGTAACCATGGAATATTCTCGAATTTCTGATAAAATAGACATATTTCAAATTTAATACCGCAATCCTGGCAACGTCACTGTGATCCGAGACCAGTCTACCCTTCAGACCCTTCAGACCACCCAGGTTAAGATTTAAAGGAGAAGTTCCCCAATTTAGATAATCCCTAGAAATAGTTGATTGGCAAAAAGTATCAGATCTCCCCCTCAGACCTTTCAGACCACCCAGGTAAAGTTTTAAAGGACAAGTTTCCCAATTAAGATAATCCTTAGAAATATTTAATTTGCAAAAAGTATCAGTTCTAATTCCAGTGCATATTTGATATTTTCAATCTGAAAAGGAATTCGCTTGAAAAGGAGTTTGCAGGAAGAATGAGACATATGGGACCGAACGGACCGAACCAGGAAGGCCTCTCAAAAATCCCCATATGGGAAGGGGACGGAGGGGGAGGGGGATATACAAGATGTGTGCTTACTGAATAGTGGAGAGAAGACGAATTCAAAGTAGACTTTCAGCGAAACAAGCAAGAAAACATGTTAAGACACGTCGAAGCTTCGCCGTGGAGCTATGTATTCGCCATGGAGCGCATTATCTTCAAAAAGGCGATCAAGAAGAAAGTGACTTATAGCTAGAAGGCTATTTTATTTCATCCAATGGGTTTCTTTAACGCAAATCAAGCAAGGATCATGAACGAATTTTTCACAATGATAGCTGAGGAACTAGATTTTCAAAAGGAACGGTAGCTTATGTCAAAACCTTTGTTGTTTTTCAGTATAGATTCAACTTTTCAAAAAATGGTATGAATTTCTCCATTTTTCCTTTTGAGGATCTCTCCCTTTCAAAAATTTCTGCAATCTCACAGACAATCACCCCAGACTCTGCACTTTCAGAATTTGAGCTTGAACTTTTGACTTGACTTGAGTCAAATGTAAACCTTCCCCGACCCAAATCAATCAAAACCCACCTCCACAGACTTTTTATGCTACTTGACTTGAGTTGATCCGTGACGCACTCGTATTGCGTCACGAATCAACTCAAGTCAAGTAGCATAAAAACATCGAAATGCACATCGAAATCCTTTAGTTGATTGATCGTCTGTCACTTTTTGAAGGAAATTACATCATAAATCTCCCGTTGACTGGTGGGTTCATTCAGTTCTAAGCTCTCTTGTAACGTTTGCAATGTCTTTCCGCATGAATGGCATCTATTATCAGGATAGCCCAGTTATAAAGACTCCTGGGATGCTGCAGACTTAGCCTATTTCCTGATTCTTTCATCTACCTTCCGAATTTCTCTCATTCCAAAATACTTCTTAATAGAAAAGTTAGTCTACTTCTTCCTCCTGCTATATCCGAAATTACCACAAATGCAGTCAACCTCAAGGGGACCAGCTTACACTAGAAGATCACCTTGGATTTCACGTTTAAGAGCGGATACAGTGTTTGAGGTTCCCCACTCTCCCGAGTATCCAAATTAGGGGTAATTCAACCCAGGTTAGGATACATTCTTCAGGAATCTGAGCCCATGCACACGCGAAGCCGAGTTGGGCAGTTGAAAGCCCTTAACCTGTACTTCACGCCCGTCTTAGCTGATCCTCGTCCTGGAGACCCAGACTACTTCCACCTTTATGAAATCTCTATCATCTTGTTCAAGCCATCTGTGACCCCAACCCAACCTCGTTGACATTACCAGTACAGATTGCCTTTCACATCCTGCACCCACGAACCTTTGCATGGGATGTATTTGCATGTTTCTAAGATTCTAAATGGGAGTTGATTACATGGCGCATATCAAAGAGGTCGATCGACGCCACTTAGCCCTTGTTTATCCACTTACTGATTCATTCCATTCAACAGATCGCTATTTTTGATTCCAACACCTCCGCTAAATCGATAATATCGAACTTCCGCCCGGTTGCTCCACAGTTGCATCACAGCCTCCCACACAATGACTGCTATTGTTAAGGGTGAAAATCAAACATTTTGGCCTTTTTTATACAGCCACCATTCAAACCACGCACTCCAGCATACAGTTGATATCGGAAAAAATCCAATAATGTACGTCGGAAATAATGGGAAGGCTGATGACCCAGGTTTGTCTCGATCTAGTTTGAGGGCATTCAAGAAAAAAAAACCCCAGGGGTGATTACTCCCACTCTCCTTGTTCGTTGCTATTGCACGTAGGTGTCATTTACGATGTCTAGCCCGTAAGCACACCATTATTCACCGAAAACAATGCCGCTGTCGTTTTTCTTTTGGGTGGAAATACCTTCAGCCAAAGTGACGTGATGGTCGGAATAATTTCACGTTTCCAGAAATTGGAAATCGTGCTTTTGCAGACGCAACTCCCACACACACTACTGGGCACGAATTGTAGTCTAATGAGCTTACAGAGAAAGGGATTAGCTCGACTTGAGGACGAAAGATGGAGAGCCGATTCGTGAGAACGAACCCCCCGGGGCTTAACCATGTTTCTGAACCGCCTCCCGTTACGGTCAGCTGGTTCTGGAGGAGCGAAGTGGAGAGTCCCAGGTGGGTCTACAACTTTTCCTAAGAACTTAGTACCAAGCTTCCGAGATTCCCAAAGAGACTAAAGAGACATCGCTGCTCTCAGGAACAAATTGATCAAAGCGAAAGAATTCATCACACTGTCTAGTTGTTGTGTTATTTATTATACAACTTTCTCGGCACTGAAAAAAATGAAACACCAAAAATAGCCTTAAAAGCAAGCTTATAAAGTTTCTGACGCTAACCGATCGTTTTTGGAATGCGCCATACACCCGACTTCCATTCAGAAACGCATTAGCTTTTGAAAGTGTATTTGGCCGGTACAGTGAACTAAGTTGGCTAGCATGCACGCCAGTTCTTCCACCTTCCCAGACGAGTTTGAAACCAATTAACAACCTAGAAGGAAGGATGGCTCGGTGAGCCGGGATTCGATCCCGTGGCTATGCGTGTATGATAGTGAGTCCGATTGCCACTACACCGCATCTCATAGTTGTGTAAGTACCTACTATGACTGATCAAATATCGTAACGTTGATGCCAGATGGGCCACTCCTTTGATGGCATCCTCTTTTAGTATTTACAAATAAATAAATAGATGAACGAAATCACTCATACCACACGGTTGTAAATACACAAGCCTTTGGACCACAACCTAAATTAAAAGAAAGTACTAAGATTTTCCGAGATTGTGGCGAATTCCAAAGCTACATCTCCTTCCATACTAAGCCACCCTTCCCTCATTTTCGACAGTTTACTTTAGCACTGTTCAATAATAAGCACTGGAATGCAATCAGCTAGCTTCTTTTTTTCGAAGTCTGTTTACTGTTGTCATATTTGTTTCCTTTTTCACTTTCAAAATTGAATCATTGCATCTGTTTTTTGCTCACACAGTGTACGGCATACTTCTGTTTGTAACTGAGAAAATAAAAAAATAAATAAATCACATCAGACTGGATTACACGGCATGCACCCTGCCATTATGTGAGATTTACCAATGACGCCATCCTAACCTAAAAACCCCAAATGTCAACCTAACCTTAACTTTAAGCGCGCTGATCTTCATTGCAGCGAATTCTTTCTACAAAGCAGCAAAATGTCGTAAGCTCACTCGAGTCCAAGCCTTTCCCTCAATTTCTCTTTTCCGTTTTTCTTTCTTCGCACTGCAACAAAGTAAACAAGCCTGAAATGGGCGTAGGAAGGTTGATTCCCATGTCCTATACCAAACTGGAGGTTGAAACTTTCTTCCCCTCTGCTGACATTCTTCTCTGTTCCTTCCCTTGACTGCCTCATTCAAACAGGGTTGTACTGGATTCAGCACGATTGGTTTGAGCAGAGTATCAGAGGTGTTGGAAAAACCTAACGCGCAAAGTAGATTGGAGCTCAAGAAAATTTTGATGGGAGAATGATGTCGAAAATGCTAGAGAACCAGTCGATAAACCTCGGCTCAAGGATCACGTCATGCAGAAGCTCACGTGGTGTGGATATAACAGGCGCAGTTAAAAAAAATAAAATGGTATGAGCTCTGACT
This sequence comes from Haemonchus contortus, assembly GCA_000469685.2. NCBI lineage: Eukaryota > Metazoa > Nematoda > Chromadorea > Rhabditida > Trichostrongylidae > Haemonchus > Haemonchus contortus. Next base: position 4,046,179 of record LS997562.1, on the reverse strand, counting down.
TATGGGTCTACTGGTATTCGGCCTTCCCGGGGCCACGAGACTTTATTGAGCTGACGTATTAGGGTGAGTTATGTAGTACTCTGGTACTTTGGGTCCGAGGGATCTTCTGTTTGAGGGAGCTCCATGAATTCTATGTGGCCTTCAGTAAGGACCGATCTCAGCTGATTTTTGACTTTAAGGCTCTGAAGGAGGCAACGAAGCCAAAACCCCAGCTCAGTGAAGTTTTATAATCTCGAATAGGTCAAAGCCAGTACAGTCGTAAGACAAAAATGAAACCATCCATTCAAACTGTTGTGTAGGACTACCGTAAACACTTTTTGTTGGTTTCAGACGAGTTGTGTCGATGATATCAATATCTATCGATTGCTGCTCTAATAGTAAAAGTCACATAGGCCCAAAACTATTCAATAACTACGAAGGCATAGTAGTTTTTCTTCTCTGATCGAACTACGAATACAACTAACGGAAGGGAAAAGATTTTTCTTTTCTAAGAAAAAAAGCCCATTAAATGAAACAAAATTGCGTGCGGGACAGCCCCATTTTAGTGTAATTCACTGAGAGACCAAAATAGATTCAAAAAAGTACTAAAATTGAATTAAGCCGGAACAGTCAATCATTTCCACGGGCCACCCCTCAAGACTACGCGCTCCAGTCTGCGCTTCTTCTGTGGGATCATCCATATATCCTCAGTAGACGAGAGGTAAACTATTCATACTGATCCAATCTCCTTCTAAATAACTCGATCCTTTGCAGATGATTACATTCCGTTGTTATTCAAAATTTGCAAAATTTACACCGTAGTGTGATATATGTGCCACACCGGTGCTCGATCCCGATCTCGGCCTCGAGGTCGGCGCATCGAGTACCGGGGGATACGTGGTATCCCGAGGTGCAGTGGCCTGCGGACCATTGCATCTGACCCGACCTCCTAGTATTTATAGCTGGCTCTCACCTAGGTGCTATCTCACTCAAGTTAAGATTCGTTCTTATTGCTCTGTTTGCTACGTGCATTTACTCTTTGTTTCTTGTTCTCTGTTTTTTTTGTTATTCTCATCGTTCTCGCTTTGATTGATAAAAATATCGTATTCGTAATCGTTTTTAACAGACATTATATTACGCAACTATATAAGTTTTAATCGGGCTCGATTTAAAACAAAACTATCCACTAGACGCTTAAAGTTACAGTAGTCATTTCCAACAATGTCGCTATAATGGAGGTTTGTTCTCGATTTATCATTTAATGTCAGCAAATCCACCCTCACACTTCATAACTGTTGACAATATAGAAAAAGTTCATCAAAAACAGCAGTTGGAGTATTCAAAAGCGAAAATCCAAAAGCCGACGGCATTCAATTCTTTGTTATTACACGTATTTGTGAATTTGCAACCTTGCAGGGACTAGACAACTTTTATTTTTACTTTGTCTTTCGGTCGGTTTATGCTACTCCATGAAGCTTAGTGATTAGAAGTATTAAGGGCATCAAGCTAAAACCATAATTGGCCCGGAACATCCTTAAAGCCGCGAAAGACCGTCTTTGGGAATAGGTAAAGGTAACTCTCCTTCGCGAAAGTTTACAGCACAGGAAATCGGAAAAGTACCAGTTATACTGAATCATACTCGTAGATTTAGACCTTCTTACAACCTAGACCACGTAGGAATCCTTTTCCCTGTCGTATTCCAGCCCTAGAGCTTCATACCTTTCTTGATGAAAGGAAAAAGAATACCAATTCGATGAAATGATGAAATCCCGAGCGCGATATACTTTACCTTAGGACACTGAATGCTTCGTTGGCCAACTTTTCAAGAACCAACCGATTGCAGGTCAGTTTGGCACTAATCAGTGGGTGGCACGGAGAGAAAAGCCTTCCTTGATGGGAGCAAATTAAGGCTATAAATAGGGAAATCGATTTTGGTTACTAAAGAACTCCTTACTAATCATTCTTTACTCGTTCGATGAATTGATTCCTTATTCAAGCGACTTGACTTGAGGACGAACTCCCACTCCCACTCCAGACAATTCAGCCTTCCCATTCGTACAGGGTAAATCTACCAATGATGCAATTCCCTAGCAAAACTTCATAGCAGCATGAACGCACAACTCCCAGACTACTCTTTACACTGCGTTTTCGTCAGCCAGTGCAATCGACCCTGCTAAAAAAACAGACGGCGATTTTTTTTTCTCAAGCCGCTCCTCGTGCTCAAGTTAAAATCATTTACGTCACACTTTTCCCAATCAATCAATGGCCAGATGGTTCTTATTTTACTTACGCTGATCAACAAAGCTTTGAATATCGAAAAGCCTAAGGGAAAGCCTATATATTTCAATCGAAACGCTTCTAGTATGAGAAATAAAATATAAATAGTCCATCGCTAGAAATAAGAAGTCAACTCCTTAACTGCTTTGGAATCTGCCCGTCTTATGCGTATCTTTACGATTTCCCTCTTTCATCCTTAGAAGATCTAATTGCTGAATGGTTTGACCAAATATGCTTTTCAGAGCCTGTATTTCCAGAACAGAGATGTATCAGTACGAAATGGTGCCGCCACTACGAGTCGCATGGTCCTTTGATCAAATCCCCGCTCGATACGCAGCAGAAAAAAATCTTCCATTCATTTAAATTCACCTAAACCGACATCTTATAGGCTCTCAAGTTATTGGACAGGTCAGATAGTACATCACTTGCTTCCATTTTAAACGAATGTATGCACCAATATTCCAAAAAGCAGCAAAGAAGCGAAAATTTAATCCTCTATTATAAATAGTTGCAACCCTTTTGGAAAATTTTCCTATTAACTGTTACCTCTTAGTAGGAAGTTTGAAAATCATGATGACAAAACGGGCGTGGTTAGGCTCAAAAGAACGCTAGAACTTAATCATTCACCTCATTTTTTTTCAAGAATGTACCCATCCAAGGAGACTAGATTTCGCTATGTTCTTTCCCTTCCTTGAATAACTACAATCGTAGTCGAGAAGAAAACTCAGCAGCAATGTATATGTTTTCTACCTCAGCCCTTGTATATCATTTTTCTCTAATACAATCGACTAGATGAGTTTTACTAGTCGCATAGGCTTTTAACCTTACCACAAATTTCATCCTTCCCAAAGACAATGAAAAGGTCTCTACGACAACGTAATAATGTTGAATTGCACCCAAACGGAGAAAGAGGGGAATGGTGAAGCAAGAGAATTTTATTAGCATAGATCCCATCCTTTCAATTTCTCAAAACTTCATCAGCCATGTTCGATTTTTTGTTAGCCATGTCAGGCTTCTAACATAACAATAGTAGTAAGTGACCATTCCAAAAGTTTTCACTTCCAAACTTTTGTTATTATTCATTCTACTACTTTCAAAACATTTGTGATTCACCGCTAAGAAAAAAAAACTCCCTTAAAGTCCAACCAAACTGTATTTTTAGGAAGTTAAAAAAAAACGTGAAGGAACCAAGCACTCTTATGGATAGAAGTATTGCAGATTATCACCACTTAGCAAGGTACCGTTCCGAATTACTTTTATTTTTACATTATTATTATTCAATATTACTGCTACTTTTTTACATATCGCCATTTTCAAACCATGTTTTTAAGAAGGTGAGAAACATGGAGTGACTAAGACCCTCTTTAGACGAGAATTCAGGACTCGCAGCTTATCGTCACTTGACGGAGTTCGTTTTCCTCCTCACCTATCCATCTATCTATCAAAATGACCAACTCGAATCAATAACTCTACCTCAAAACTACTTCAAAACTTCCAAATACCTCAGAACCCTTCCAGGTTGGAGGACCCCAAATTGGACCTCTACAAAAAAGTTTGCGGGTAACCTACACATATTTTGCCTCTGATATTTATATTTCATTTACATTTTCAAAATCGAAACACCTTTTCAATATTTTCAAGCACATAATAACATCTAGAACGTACGCCAAGCTACCAAATGCCTTTCCTTCTCATTCTCCATACATGTACTCCATTATACAGATATACAATCTAAGAGATAATATTTCACGGTAAGCACTAAAAATATTTTATTTTCTTGAAGCCGATTGTTGCGATTCCGCTCATCCCCTCACAATTAGACACTGTTGGTGAAATTTCAAAAGACTAAATACCTCATCATTCAAACTCTGCCTAAAAGTCGCGCAACCCGTTACAGGGTCTCGAGTAGAACGAGCAAATGACCCTATCCCCCTAGTTTATCGGTAACAATATTTCCAGATGAGAACCTCTGCAGAAACCTTGAGGAAAGGACGTTCGTCCTTTCGGCCTACCTGCGGGTCAAGTACAATGTACTTTGGTGGAAACAAAAATCTCGTCCAAAACATACATGGCTTTCATTCACAACGAATTCGTGATTACAGTAACTCTTTCTATTCAGCTAACACACATCAACTCACCTGTCAATCGATAATCATCACGCCCACCTAGGTGGGCCCCCATTGATTCGCACTCTAAAGGAGGATAGTACGACATAAAAGTCAGCACCAAACTCTGCCTTTTTCATACTGCATTCATACTTAAAATCGATGAAGTACTTGTAAATGCACGAATGCTATAGATAGGTTGGCTTTTGAGAATAAGATGGTGCCAAAGCTGTCTACAACCAGGTAGGAATGGAAGGTTGACTGAACCAGATGGGCCTCTGGACACCATAACCCATGGTTCATTTCAGTCGTCACTATAAAAATTACCACAAACGTGCCCTTCAATGCCTTCATACCCTCCCTTGGCTCTTCATTCCCTCTTCTACCATGAACCTTCTGACCTTGACTGCAGCTATTCACTGTTGCGCAAGAGGAGCTCCTTTCTCGGACAACCATCACAAAAGCCTCTGATTGTGTCGGTCGACGAAAGGGGGATGCTGGCTGCCCGGGGGAGGAAAGAGGGCTGCTGTTGCTGCTGCTACTGCGACCACACCGAGGTGGAGCCAACCAGCCGGACGGCCAACACACAGCAGCTACCCAGCCAGCCACGGCGGCCGCAATCGATCCACCCCTCACCCTCTAGCCTCCTCCCTCTCGAAACACGCACACATACACACGCACAGACAGAAAATCCACACACTATAGTTATCCGTTTCGACTTAATTGTTAGAGAAATAAACTAATAAAAACGATCATAGTGTTAAATTATCATAAATCGAGGTATACAATAGCATATAGCTAATCAGTCCCAAGCAGGGATCTCAAAGGGTAATTCCCATGGTTATCTTTAATCGTACGCATGACCCACGCAAATAGAAGCTACAATTCACATCTAACAACCGTTTGGATCGTTAATATTCGACATGGCAATCCACCAACTCCAAATTTCCTATTGAAAAATGTTAGCTTAAATGAAATGAAAACTTCTTGAAATCGGAAAATCATGAATAAAAACGCCAACAAGACGGATCGAGCACTTGACGAATTGGATCAGAAAAAAACTGTCTACTATCACACAGAACGGAACCAGTCAGTTGAAAATGCTGTTATAAAATGGAAGACCTTCGGCTACAAAATTCACGAAAAAAAGCAGTTATCAAAAGTCAATAAACTAGTTGTGTATCTATTTACAGTGACTGCTTATTTGCACATAAAACAATTTTTCCAACGTCAATAAATGAATGAACAAATTTCCTTTCGTTGAGACAATAAGATGTGCATATTATTTAACCCGGGACATCAGAATTAACAGAAATTAGAAGCAATTGGAGGAAAATTGGAGGATTTCAAAGTAATCAAAATAAAAAAGACCAAGAAAAATGAAGGAAGGTAAAAGCAGACCTCATTTAATTTCCTGACACTAGACATGGAGTGCTGTCGCATGCCGCCACCGTCCCGCGCGATGAAACACAACGGACGGGGGGCGGCGACGAGACCAAGCAGTACGTGTTACGGTACTACTCAGCAGTACCACCACCACCACTACCACCACCAAAAGTTGCTGCTGCTGTTCGATGAGAAAGAGAATTCACAGCGGCGAGTGGCGGGGTTGACCCTCACAGGCGGACAGATGGAGGAGCAGACACGACGACAGCAGCAGCCACTAGTAGGTGTCGCGCGCGCGAGCTGGCTGGCGGCGGCAGTCGGCGGCGGTGGTCGACTTCGTCGCGACGATCGTCTTCGTGGTTGCCGAAGATCGTCGTGAAGGCAGCTCTTCAGAAGAGCACAACTCGCAATGCGGCGAGCGGTTGTGGCGCGGCACAGTAGATGGGGCCCACGCACCGCGGCACCAACACGGTCGGTTGCTTACGGCCCAGCACCCGAGTCTTCCATTCGCGAGCACGCGCCGCGAGACGCGCGCGGCGCTCCTCTTCGTCCTTTGCGTCGTGGTGGTGCAGTGCCTCGTTCAGCTCTGCCGTCTGGCCCTCGTCGCATTCGTCGTCACCCTCGTCACCTTCACCATCGGATAGGTAACCGGGTTCCACGAAGAACGCCTCATGATCCGAGTCCACGTCCGAATCACCGCCAGCGTCATCCTGAAATGAGCCATTAAAAACGATGGATTAGACGGTATTCCCGAAAGTTACCCTTTCATCCAGAAACTTTCACCATTTGGGATCAATCCCGTCTCACAATCGGAAAACCCCGATTTACTTTGCTGACTCTTTTGATGCGGCATTTATCTACTATCAAAAGTGAAATTCGCTCAAGGGGTTCAGGGGGATTGCAAGACCGTACCTCTGAATTTTAAGAATAATTCGAACAAAATGGTGAATGACTTTTTCTGACTTGAGAGACCATTCAAGAAAAATTTCAAAATATCATGCCATTATACAATCTAATACAATGGCGTTAACTTTCTCTTTCTGATATCATTGGTGAAAGACCGTAGTATTATGTACTGAAAGGTAAAAGAAAGTAAAAGTACAAAATGATGTAGGGCATTTTGTGCCGGAAATTAGCACTAAATTACTGTTCATTTCATATATAACAACTCTGACAGTTCCCATTTCCCTCCGATCACATCCAGTTTGATGTCCAAAATAGTAAATGCATGAAAAGGAACAATGCAGTACCGAGAAATTGCATGATAATGATGCCTATGACATCATTTGTCATTTGAATTTTAATGAACTGCTAAGTATAACGAGGTAGAGTAAAAAAGAGTAAATTGTCATGAAAGCTGTATCATTATAAAGCCCTCGTTCAAGTAGAATTGAATAGGTCCGCAATAATAGCACAGTGTTAAGGTTTGAAGGCGATCTAATTTTGGAATTACTAAGAATTTGAGAAAATAACTTTGAGGAATTAACAGGAAAAGTAACAGACTAAGCTAAAAAAGTCATATGACGTTTTTTGCTGTACCATAACAAAATCACCCAACCGGTCAAAAGGAGGAAATATATTACAGTACTACAATGCTACGGTAACGCTTGTTCCTATGCTTCTCCAGCATCATAGGGGTCAGCAAAGTATAAAAAAGGGTGATAAAAGGAATGAATTATTACCTCTTCATCAGACTTGCACTCTTCAGCGTCAGACGGTTCCTCTTCCCACTCAGCATCGGAGTCTACCTGAACAATTATGGATGAGATGGACAAACATTCAAAAACATTACGATCGTTAGAACGACTAGAACTAACTTTACTTGTAATGATTACTCACTGTCTAATATCAAGTAAAAAAGCTCACTTCATAGTCAATGTTCTCCTCTTTCGTAGTAAACGGACGACGTCCCGTAATCATAGTACTCCGCGTTCGCCATGTCCCATAGTATGGTGGACGATAGTTGTCGTGAAATTGGAACAATTTCGCTCTCATTGGACTGCAAAAGTCAAAGTGTAATAAAATCTCTTTTAAGAATAGCTAATCAACAACCTATTTCATTTTGAAACATATTTAGTCATAACTTTATTGAACCTAAGCCTTCTTGTAGACTTAAAGCTTTCGGAAACCCGAGTTGAGTAATTATTCTGAATATACCCTTTATTAGGAACAGCTTATAACTCGCTACACTGAAATCGTAATCAAAGAGGATGAGAAAACGTATCAGTAGAAGCACCTCACTGGGAGGGAAACAGTTCAAGTCAAGGCGTAGATGTTTTGGAAGGCCTTTCCGACCCATAATTTCTCCGAACTACAACCTCTCAATCGAGCCTCGACTAGGTTTGCCTCGCGCTTGTTCGTAACAAACCGCTTGTCTACATGGAGAAATGATTGATTGCACATACTACGGGTGAAAACGGATCGTGTATCTGATCTGATAAGCTTCACGGATTGATGATATAACATAGAGAAATGATATGAAAATGTGAGTCAAGGAAGAACTAGGGTTTTAAATTCAGCTTTCATTAGAGCAACTACATTCCTTGGGTTAACCCTTTGACGATAATGCGGACTTCGACGTGACGCACCCATACAACCACTACCCTCTTTCCGCGCGCGCGACTGGCACCCACCGGTGGGTGATACTGTCCCAGGAGAAATTCTTCCACTGTCCTACTGAATTTTGCAGTTGGTAAGAAACAAAAAGGTATGGTGGCACCCAAAATCGGGTGCCAACGTCCCATGCGCTAGTCATAGTGGCACCCACCGGTGGGTGCCATTGTCGTCAAAGGGTTAACAGGACTTCTTTCATATTCATTGCTGAACCATGCCTCATATCCAAAAATGAAGACAAGCCTAATGGTTTTCAAGTCACACGAAGCAACTTTCCTTTATGACATGACTTGAAAATTCAACCAGTCAGCGACTCCGTAAAGAAACAACAGACTCTTGACTAACCTACTTGTAAATAAAGGGGAAGAAGAGATATTAAAAGGAACAGCGAAAGGCAAAGCCATTGTGAGCATACGAACAAGGCACAACCCTGGTAGGCACCAGTAATATAATAAGTACCCCGAGGCGGCAGCTGATTATACAAATCAGAATTCTCCTTTACTCCTACACCACAACGTAATGATAATGAAACATTTTGAAAAAAAGACCCACTTTCTAGGCATACCGACCAGCTTCCTCGGATTTGTTGACAGCGAAGACAAATACGATGTTTGCATTACCTTAACCGGTCACATTTAATCAAACTGATGTAGGTATTCGACAAAGTATACACCTGTTAGAAAGAAAGAAAAATAAAAAACGTGCTGGAGCGTTGGCGGAGCTTCAGCTATACGCTCACACAATTTACTGCCCCTTGAGAAGTATTAAAACAATTACGTCAATGGGAAAACCAATCAATTTCAATCACACTTTGACGCAACCTAATTGCTCAGAAAAAAACCTTACCTCAGGTTGTTGTACGAGAATATTGTCTTTCAGTTGTAAGACAGTTCGTCTTTGGATTGGAGCCAGCGTCATACCATCTTTTATCTGAATTTCTGCTATTTCTTCTTCATCAAAAATTTTGGTACAATAACTTGATATTATACAAATTCTCTTTACTGTCTCTAAAACCCTTTTCGGTCACTTCAAAATAAAAGTTTTTACTCAAGAAATTGAGATTAATACCCACCTCAAACGGTAAATACCAGAGATCGTTCTCCGCATTGTCCACTACTTCTGGTTTTTTCTTTTCGACTTTATTGAAGAAACCCATGAAACGAGCCGATATACGCCGCTTCTTCTCTTCCATTGCCTGAAATAAAACTATTTGGACTCAGTCAATCAATTTCACCACCATTTTTATTAAAATGCGCAGAATCTACATTTGAATTTCGTAATCCGATGTTGAAATCGGTCCTGCTTTCCTCAGCATGAGAGAAAGGGGGGGGGGGGGTACAGGAAAGGTACAACTTTGAAAGTGTAGAAAGGAACGAGATGATGAAAAAGGAAGGCTAAAGGCAGTTAAGATGTCTCTAGGCAACATTAACCGGTCTAGACACCTAGAATTTCAATTGAATCCAACACTCTTCATACAGTTAGGTGATGCGGTTACAGTGTAATGACAACAAGAATGAGAATGAACTCCTCATTCTTTCAAGTAATGCTCACTTTTCCTTACTTTCAGATTTTCACTTCCCTGTTCAGAACCTTAACAACATCGGCTCAAGTATATCCGCTGCGCAGTAATCGCAAACCGCAGTATTCCATCTCCCTTGCAGCTATGATGTGAAGGACGACCAGAGCACTGCTCTTGCCCTTTAGAAATAACAGAAAAAAAAATAAACAGAACTATTCCAAACTTCATTGGGCGCCATTTGTTTTGGCCTAGTTTTTCAATTTTAAGACTCTCTTTTCCACTTCCCAATTCTCATCTAATTTGATGCCTACTGATCTGAAAATAACGAAAGATTCGATGTTAGCCCCGAACATCTCTGCTGTGATGCATCACCCTTGGGCCACTCACTGACCTTATACAAATGGTGGCGCGGCTCCCAGCGTTCTGGTGGCTTCAACAGTACCGTATTTGGGGAGAACCTCACAGCTAATGCGATCATAGTCGTTAAGCCACTTACTTTCATTATGAAGGTACGATGCTCGATAAAGATAGCCGTCCAAACGACTATTTAGTACCGTTTAGTATCGGTAATTACCGTCTTGTCAGCGAGTTTAAAAGGAGGCTACGACCACGATTTTGACGAAAACTCTCGAGTGCGATCAGAGCAAAGTTGTTCACGAACACGATTACAGGAGAGTTCTTGCTCGATGATTCTGCACCAAATGACCGACGACTTCCGACACATGAGTGCCTCAATTGACCAACTGCTCCTCTTCACCCCTAGGGCTGCTTTCATAGTCCGCGACTTGACCCGCGTGAGAGCGGCGAGGGCGGCGCTTGCCCCTTTTTACAACTGACTCGTAGTCGGTTCCGCCGGACGAGTAGTCCAATGTCGCCCGCTCGCTCGCGGGCCAAATCGCGGACAATGAAAGCAGCCCAATTGGAAGGAGTTTCTGCGGGTCATGACTATAACAAAAAGGTAGATGTCTGTATTCTAGAAAGTGAAACTCGTTCCCTTTAGGACAAACAGAAAACTTCTTCTGCTCCTAAGCCAAAACAGCGTCCTAGGAAGATTTTGCGGCGCTTTTCTTAGAACTCGAAAGTCGTGCAAAAATATGAGTTGCTTTCTCAAGGCAAGACTGTCAAGGCAGTTCTCTGGTCAGCTCCGAGAAGTGGTTCATGCAATTGGAAAAAAAACCGAGAAGAAATTCCTTCTATCTTCTGCAAAATACTGCTCGCCCTCATGTCGCGAAGATCTTACAGTTCAGCTTACTGGACTAAAATACCATTCCCCAACCTCTCTATCCTGATCTCGCCCCTTTTGACTAATACCTTTTCTGGCACTCCAAAGACCTCCTGGTCACAAAGAAGGTTGTCACTTTTGGTGACATAAAAGTGATAAGGCCAACTTTTTCGACTCATTTTCCTCGTATCTTTGAAGGCAGAGAACTGATAACTTGGCCCCTCGGTGGATGAACGACTTAGCTAATAATGGTGGTTATGCAGTTTAATGAATAAGAATTACAATAAAGTTGTAAAAGAATTCAAAAAGTGCCTCTGAGAGTCTCAAGACATTGCATAGTCGTTTAGGCCAACCTTTTTTCTTCAGTCGACGACCATGTTCTCATGCCTACATTTATCTAGGCAAAGTTACAACTTTCAGTACACACTGACCCCTGTTCTCTCCAGATCTCTTCTCTCATTCCTACCCAGAAGGTAAGCCTCATCAGAGCCATGCTTGAAGTGAAGTCAGATTTCCGCGAAAACTTCGTTTGCACATGACGTTAACCTTCTGAAGTTCCTCGAATTCTCAACGACATCACCATCACGCCTACACCCTTGGCAGCGGTCTATACCGGAAAATGACATGTTCGGAAGTTCGCTTCACCAAAACTAGAAGCCTGCGTGGGTTTTTCCCCTTAGTCGAACCACACTCAACGGGTAATATTTTAGGATTGTCATAGAAAAAATTTCACAAAACAAACATGAGTAACGTCAAGGACAGCCGGACACCAAAACAACTTTTGTCCAAGATTCGGATCCATACTTACCATACTTAATACTACCATTCACAAACGTTTGAGGAAAACGATCTTTGTGGGGTTTTCAATTATTTCGAAGTATGTATGATCAGAAAATTTGTTCTCGTGCGATCTCTCCAGCGGATTCCCGGATGTTCTGAAACTAATCAGCCTTTTCCTTCCCCGATCCTTCCCCTTTCCCTGCCCTGCACATTCGACATAGGTATAGGCGAAAGAAGGATAATATATTACGTTTGCACATAATTATGCCAAACACTGATTGATGATACTGAACACTCTAGAAAACATACTAGAAAATACAAACATTCTGAAATAAACAAATAAAGTGAATGGAGTATTGAGTGGATGGGTGTCAAATGACATTCATTTCCTTTGTTTTGTATCTTGAGTCATTTTTTTTTACCTTGGCTGGTGATTTTATCATAGTGATCGTTCAAGTACACCCTTCCGACTGAATCCGAGTACCTAACCTACAATTTAAAAGATTCCGCCACTTTTGGTTCCGTCTAACACCCGGATGAGCAATGCGCGTGACGGTGCGATGCCCCTCGTGTGAACTTAAGCACATCGCCACCACTTCACCTCAATATGAAACATGTTCAGAGGTGGAGTTGTCGGTCAGGCGGCGGTCAAAGATCTTAGACACCGGACCTTTTCGGCGGACGCAATCACATCCGAGTTTTTCTTTTCATCTCAGCAGGTCATCTAGCCCCACTGAACCCTTCTGTTCCAGGATTCCCTCTAATTCCATGTATTCCTACCAACCCTTATATTAGCTTATGAGCGTACCAAATATCACTAACACAAGGAGTAGAGACTGTGATTATAGAAGAAAATCCAATCTTTCAGATAAAGAAGTGGAAAATTCGCCGAATTTGAAAACCCACCTCTTCCTCTCTTCGTTTGGCCTCCTTTCGTTCTTCCTCTTCACGACGTTTAGCCTCCTTCCGCTCCTCTTCTTCACGTTTCTTCTGCGCTAACTCTTCCTTTTTCCGCTGTTTTTCCTCTTCCTCTTTTCGCTTGCGCTCTTTTCGTTCCTCCTCCTCTCTTCTTTTCTCCTCCTTCTTACGCTCCTCCTCTTTTCGTTTCTCTTCCTTCTTTCGCTCCTCCTCTTTTCGCTTTTCCTCTCTTTCCCTGGAATATCGGCATTATAACATACATGCGGCACCACTTATTCTGTTAACCGCACCTTTCTTTTCTTTCCTTCTCCAGTCGCTTCTCTTCAGCGATTCTTTCTTTCTCAGCCTGGAAAAGAGCAAAAAGTAAGTAATGAGTCAAATACTGTGGAATAGCACTCATACCTTTGCTCGTTCTCTTTCCTCTTCTTTCAACTTCTTCTGGAGAGCCTTACGTGCCCTCTCCGCTTCTCGTTCCTCTTTCGAAATCTTCGGTGTACCCTTTCTTGATGAACTTGCTGCACTTCTTGGACGCGATGCCGTTGAAGGTGTAATACGTCCTGAACCTTCCGATGGACTTTCCTCCTCCTCATCTAGTGTTATCACATCTTCATCTACCTGCAAATTACAACACTGTTTCAGCCTGACTTGCAGCCTACAGGACATTACCACATAGGTTAGTCATCTTGGAAAGTTATCGGAAGATTAAAACCATTCTGGACTTCTAGAACCGTCCATATAGAATGTAGGCCTTAAACCCAATTTTGTCTCTTATAATCCAGAACATCTTGAAGAAATTTTAGCAGTCAGTTCCTGTAAAGTAGCCCATAGTTTTTCACAAAGGTCAGGGTTCTTCAAAGAAAAATGCTTGCGCATATTATGCATATTAGTGAGCTTTCTAAGCAGAGAAATTCCGCCGAAAAGCATGAAAAGCTTTACTGAGTATTCACTTCCGAGAGTAAAAACCGAAATTTTCGTCGAATGCGCTTGCTGAAAAGAACCGTTCGTTATTAGAAACGCAAAAAGGGAATGATGTTTACAAGGCTTAATGAATTCTGGGGAGAAAACCGAAGTTCCTCAAGGTACCCTCCTCCGTGAACGTTAAACGATAGCATCTTGAACCCTACCCAGTCAAACACTATCATTGTAGTTTTCGCTTAATTAGCTTGAAATCCGACGTTTTGAAGCATTCTGTTGAACATATTGGTTAGTTACTTTCATGCGGTGGACTTTGTAGGTGGCTCACATAGACAGGAGGGACATCAGACCGATTCGCTGAATTCACCTCAATGGGCAGGGGAACACGGTGAATTGGAGGAGATTGGCTCTAATTAACTAGCCACTACTACAGTGTCAGAAGCCCTAAAAAAGCGGCTTTATCACTTCTTAGTCCACAGTGCGCAAATAGCGATGCACAGTACCGCTGCCGCAACGCATGACCTATGCGTGCACTAATCGATACCGGGCATTCAACGGGTCACAAGAGGATTGCAAGTGATTCAAGGGTTTATCTGTACGCTTCACTTTTAGTGTGATATATTATTGCCCAAACGTAAGCCCTTTATGCATAAATGCTACATGAGTGTGGGTCAGTGAATCGAAACTCTCCTCTCGGTTGTAACATAATGGTTGGATTCAACCTAAGGTTACAGACCTTTGACTGATACATTTCTCAGATTCTATGATGCGATGGATATCAGCAGACAGAGTTCGCCAAACCAAAGTTGCGACAAAAAAAGTGATGGGCCTGCATCGTCCCCATGTAGAGGATGAGGAAACAGAAATTAAAAAAGAGATGAAAAGGTGAAAGGAAAAGGTGATCGGGAAACTTATTTGGTCGTGCGTAGTGAGTTTCACCGATTTCCATAAGATGTACATGTTCACAAGACTAAGGACACCATTCTGTGAACTCGATGCAACACTCGAAAGCAATGCCTAACCTTCTTTTTCTTCAATGCATCGGCTTCAGAAGCTGAACGTGGACGTTTGACACCGCGAACTTCACATCCATTGATATCGTTCTCTTTCGTGCATACATCCACATCTGCCATTTCGTTCAGTAGTTAGTTGTCCCAAAATGATATCTGAAACTTCGAAACTAAACTCATACGAAGATAACAATTTTTCTACAATAGACGATCAATACTATCATGATGGGCAAAGCGGTAAATATGCGGTAACCACTGGATCAGTTCTGACTTGATGATTTGAGAACTGCTGCTATTTCGTCGCAGTACGCGATGCGGAAGACTCACAAGATTGGCGAGTTATGTGCAAAACACAGGCCTCAGATGGGATTCGAACTCGTACCTGTGCTTTTCGGGTGTTTTTTATTATTTATACAGACATCGGTTGAAGAGCCCAGCCCCCGCGAAGCATAGGTACGGGTTCGAGTCTTTTCGAGGCAAAAGTTTTACTAATAACTCTCCAATCTTGTGAGACTATTGGATTAGTATTTTCCACCAACTTGTATAACTTACTACGTCAACTTGTATAACTTAATACGTAAGGCTTGGAGTTGCTCGAACACAAAAAGTTTTCCGAAGTACAAGTAAAAAGAATTAATTTCTACCAATATTACTTGTAGCCCCTTGAGTTATTATCTAAACAGTTTGCTGAGATCTTACTTGGATGTATGATGGACTAACCGAAAATATAATTCTTCTTAAGTTCTAAAAAGTAATAAATAGTCTCGACTGAAGCATGAACAAGATTAGTTGGAAAAGTAATTTTCCGTTCTCAGTACGTACCCTACCACATCTGCAGCAATGCAGTGCAGTCATCAGTAAAATTACAACAACAGCGATGCATTCTTCGTTTTCCTGCTCATCTGGATAATGTGTTCATAACTTTATATAAAAATGCCATAACGCTCCAATGTAAAGTAATCGTATTAAATGCAGTTGAAGAAAAGCCACAGCTACGCAGCAGCCAAATTTTGAGTAAACCAAGCACATTCATTAATTACATACACCTAGTCTTCTCTGTTTTATACAGTATATAAGTTAGTAACACAAACTGTTTGGCTAGACTCAAATAATTATGAATAGGCCCCAATAATATTTTCAAGTTTAGTGATCCGTTTCTGTTTTTTTTTGAAGTTCTCTAAAGAAATCTTGTAACTGGCAACTAAAAACATGCCAAGCGATGTGAACATACCTACTCTATTGGAAAGTACACCCAAATAAAAAAAAACTATCACTGGGTATTTTTAGGTAAATTAATAAGGCAAAAACTCTCTAAAGAACATACTTGTTATTCCCGCAGTGTTGATGGGTTCCAATTATATCCATTTGAAAACATGGATAAATTCATCAAAAAATTCGCATCAAATTAAGAGGGAAGTACTATCAGTAAATGCGTGAGATCTAGGGAAAGCCCGAGTTGATCTAAAAGGTTTGGTGCTCAGGTGACCTGTTCCTCAGAACATTTATTACTGATGCCCACCACCGCTTAGGTTGTTTGCCACAACATTATACAACAATTACTTTTCCTTAAGTGAGTGTTTCCTCTAGCTAAAGATGTTCATCTCAATGAAAGTGTCCCTGAAAATCTGTTATAAATAGAGACTGATTTGTCAACAAGACGACGGCTACCATTTTATGTCCCCCCCCCCCCGGATTAGCAAATGAATCCAGGTCGGGGTCGACCTTTTTAGTGTAGATAACTCTAACTAAATTGGCATATAACGAAAGTGGGAGAGAATCTTTGCAATGCCATTGAGTAGTAGTAGTCAGTAGGAGTTATCTTCCGCCATCCAACTCAAACTGTTCCCATTCACTAATTCCTATTCGAAATTTCCCCATGTCGAAGCTACCCGGTCCATGGTTATCATCTGTGGGCAATAATACTAAAGAACATACATCAGCTTATCAGCCACAGTTTTCTTTATTTTAGATACAAATATCTGCACAAAGCTAGCAAAAAAGGCTGAAGTGTAGTGAGGTAGCTTAACCTGACTGATCCAATGACCCATCTCCCCTTATGTTCAGCATTGATTTCTATTTTCTTTAATGCCGAGGAATCAAGGAATTACTTAAGAATACTATTTAATTAGTTTCAATTGCCTTCAGGTTCTAGAGA
Organism: Haemonchus contortus; assembly: GCA_000469685.2. Classification (NCBI taxonomy): domain Eukaryota; kingdom Metazoa; phylum Nematoda; class Chromadorea; order Rhabditida; family Trichostrongylidae; genus Haemonchus; species Haemonchus contortus. The sequence continues at coordinate 4,029,300 of LS997562.1, read as the reverse complement.
ATGGAAACTACCATTTCATTCTATTCTATTAAGATAATTAAGTTAGAAACAAGAAGTATGATACCAACAGCACTAAGACCTGCACCAGATTAGGACGCCATAACCAAGAAGCCCAACCAGCAGTCGGGAATGAAACCAAAAATGTCTTTTCCCACTATGAAAAGACTGAAAAGATGTTAAATACTGAAGCAATGTTTAGCAACTGCTTGGTGTTCATTATACTGTAAATACTGGATGAAAAGATCAAAAAAAGAAAAAACTTCGGAGAGACCAGAGAGATCGAATCGATTGAAGTAACGGCACCGTTTGAAAGCTGTATTTTCGCGCGCGTTTCTCTGCCGAGGGGCGGGGCGGGAAATAGGCGGAGCCGTAAGGGGATCGATGTGCGCCCTCGTTGTCTGCGCTCTCACGCCGTCGTCGCGGCGACTTTCCCCCCTGTGGGCTGCGAAGTCATCGAGAGTGCCATTATACGCACATGTCTGTTTGTATGTGCGTGTATGTATGTATGTATGTATGTATGCGCTATGTATATTCCCTTTCAATGGCCACAATGGCTGTCGTCGACCTTTGACAGCCAGAAAATGTTCCCACAAGGAATTTACCCGTCTATTTCGCTTCTATTTCCGGTTTTCTCCTCAGTTGGATATAAGCACTGGCCTTTGGGAAACCGATGGGTTTGACTACTGCTATCTCTTGGCCAAGTCAAGTTCCGACCTTTAAACCACTTGCCTTCGAGTAAGAGTATGTCCTCTTCGCGTTCGTTCTCTAGCAGTACTTCTTGTGCCTTTTATTGACTTTGCAGAAGACTTTCGGTTCATAACTGAAGGTTCTATTCAGTTTCCATCGAAGTCCCGAGTCATTTACTCATTGTTTCCCCGATATCCCCTAAGCGACCCCTTCAGAATTCCTAACTCTTCGTACTCTGCCTACCGTATCCCCAGACTTTTAGTGTGCCTTTTACAGTCAGCTTTTTTTCCGAAATCTATTTACGCTTCATGGTCTTTAATCAATAGATTATCACCAAATTATATGCGTCCACGAAGTGCAACAGACAGTTTCTCCGATTTATGTGATCAGGTCGTGGGGCAGGCAGCAATGATAACGGCGACGATATCACCCCACCCTTCTTTCTAAGTGATATGCCTTTCATTCAGAGAGACTCGTCCACCCCTAAGGGAACTCGTCCATCGGAGTGCGTGCGTTCACAGTGTTTGGTCATCCGAAAGTCGTGATCGTCTCGTATTTGATGAACGTGACCACCGGCGCTACGCTATACTGTCACCGCCAGGATCGCGCGATTTCCTTTCCCGTTCGTTTGACCAGTTGTCGATCGATAAGCTTCTACTATGTTTCTATTAGTAGGCAATTTACTCCAAACTGCTAAGCTCGAGTTTGATAATATCTAATCAATATCAATCAATATCAGTTAGCAGTCCCTAAAAATATCGCGAGATGTCACTATTTCGGACACGTCCATCACAAGACCTTATCAAGGTTTTCTCGGCGCCGTTTCAGAGAACAACCCATGCCAGTCGACCGAAACTAGCAGTCAGCCGGCTGGCTAACTGCCGCTGATTTCCATGCCCCTCTCTGTTTCCCTGTTATCTCCTTCTACTTCTAGCTCTCTCTCTTCTTTTTTTGTCAAACAATGTGCTAGTGCCGTCAGGGCTTTTCATTGTATGATACCTAAAAACAAACCATCAAATGTTTATGAAAGCCTAAGGATAAGCTCAGCCAGTCATCGGGCGCGAAGATTACGCTGTAGCTGAACCTCAAGTAGAAGTTTGAACGGTTGAAAGCGAGTCCATGGACATTTGGCCCTACTAGTGATTGGCTGCGGAGATATCGGACCTTTCATCACACCTAGAAGCGCCTCAGTACTGAAGTTCAGACTTGGCGCGTCATCGCTATCGTCAGCGTCATTTGAACGGGTAACGTACTCAGCGCTTCTCTTGGTGCTTTTCAGTAGCTTCCAGGAGTTTGAAACCATAAATCCAGGAATCGAAGGAATAGGCATATCCGGGTGGGTCCTCCTCAGGATCGGTCCCCTATCAATGTCTCCTGATGCCTCCGAAATGGCTGTATTCTACCATGGTCTACAGTCGTAGGTTGCGGCGAGAATATACTCGCAACTGCCGCGCGCTTTTGACGCTTGCACGTAGACTGCCCAATCGATATTCTACGGTAATATTCTGTTTTGGTGGAAATTTGAGTGAAAATCATTCGATTCCCTTCACGGAACTGGACCGTATGAAAAGTTAATGTTCAGTAATTCTGTGCCCTAAAATAGCTGTTCTACGTCAGTTAATAATCCAATAACGGATGGTCGTTATGGGACGTTAGAGATTAGAAAAGCTTCGCAACTCTATAAACCCTAAATATAGACCTTATCAATTGCTAGATTAGGCACTTTTTTATAACCTAATCTATAATTCGTGCACGTCAGCGAGTGCGGCACAGTTTTAACGACGTCTGTTTCCAGACTGACCGATCAATAAATCATTCAGCCATTTATTTGAATTCGACGGAAATTTTCGATCTGTAACGATTCATCCAGTACTGGGCGTAACATAGAATATACATACTCTTCACTTTACGATATTTCTATGGCCTTTCCATGCGATCTGCTTGCGATCGGGCCCACCCGCATGCAAACATAGCATGGTTTCAATGGCGGCATTGTCATGTGGGATTCTACTAGTGTACACTCTACCCTTGGTATGTATTACTATGAATTTGTAGCTTTCAGAGTAGTTTATTGGGCCTTTGTCAAGTCCTTGGACAACGACAGTCAGATCTCCAAGGCTTTGATAGTTCATTCCAGGTTATTAGATGGACTTTGGTTATCTCATTAAACACGGCCTTTTTCAAAAGGTAGCATGAGAGGCATAATCTCTCTTCTTAATGCCTATTATGAGGTTTCACTATCAAGAGCACTGCACTAACTCGTACAAAAATGGGCATGGCTGACAATCACACAGGCTAAGGCGGGCCATTGTACCGTGGTTCTTCTTCTTCAGACAGCATTGGATAAATTGTTAGAGTTCTATTAACATAAAGTCAAGTTCAGTTGAACACGTCAACCAGTTTTTTCTCGGATATTTATTTATTTCGAGCTAAAAATAGTGAATGCACCTGCCAATTGCGTTTACTGTTGCAGGGTGGTACAAATTAATTTGAAGAGCAGAGTTCGACTAAATGACGTCATATATGTGACTTATTTTACTTGCTTTGCTGTCACAAAATAGGGGCGTGTAGTTAGTCGTAAATAGTCAACGAGGCGTCATTTTCAATGACGTCATTTTTCAAAACAACTACTCACCCCGTATTATCATACCCAACACCTTTGTTCAACCAGTGTTGTCTTCATTACCAGTAATACCGAAAGCATCAGAGCCAAATCACAATTGAAACGAATCTTACAATGTCCTTTAGTTGTGTGGGGCTCCTATTTCGTGCTTATCCAATTATCCAATTGCGTGCCATCAATTGGAGATTGACGTGAAATTAGTGTGATTTGATTTTCTTGGCCCAAACAGCCGGCAAGCAGGCGAGACAAGTTAGTTCATGTCTGTGCAAGCGTCGATTACTTGTTAATGCAATTTTGGCTAGTTAATACATGATCAGAGAGATGGAATTGGCCGTGTTGTTAAATTCACATCAGGTCTTCGCGCGAATCCCTGATTACGGTATGGATCTTGTTCGCGTGTGTATTTATACTGCGGCAAAGCTATTCTTATTTATTTATCGTAATGGCTTCATCCCCTCTACAGAATCAATTTGAAACACTACAACAGGGATGGCTCGGCTAATACGACCTTCCCCTTTCCAAATTAAAGCCCTATATCCCAACGGCTTTCAGGAAAGCGCACGGCAGGGGGAAAGTGAAGATATGTGTGGCAAAATCGAAGGGAGCTGGAAAATCTCTTGGGATTTACCAGATTATCATCCATTACCACAGCTTTACCACGTTCTCACATACTTCCGCTCTTACCTTAATTACTGAATCGATTCTTAAATCCAACAAGACAACGTTTAAAGTGCAAACGCCCTATATCAGCTGTCATGTGGTATGATCAGTGTAGTGTGGGCGGGAGTGTCAGCAAATCATTCTAATGACTTCCTTTGCTATTGGTTGTTTTTCTTGTTCTCGGGGCTAATAACATTTCCACCCTAATGGGGATATGCACGACCGAATTTTAGGAACTCGTTTTGCAAATAATGTTCACTTTATTCGGATGTCATTATCGTTGACACGTTTTTATGTTGCAGTGGGCGGTGGCAGCAGCGCCTGATGGCATGCTCAGGAGTTGCCCGCCTCCATCACGACGGTCAGTTACTCTGGCAAGATGTGCCGCTTGCTTGGTCTCTAGCGGCACATTCCACTGCGTTTCGTTTCGCCGTGTCAAGAACGTGTGACACGTGGTCCCGACACGAGTGCCTGTATACGGTCCTGTCCACATTGTGAGGCTATACGGGAGTAAACCGATTTCCTTATTCTTTTCAGAAAAGCCACGATTGCTTCCGTACTCTTATTTTCCTACTTCTTGAGGTGTAATTGGAGTAAAAATCGTTTCATCTATCAATTTCCGGACTTTTTGACTCTCTGCCTTTCACGGCCCGTTTTTCATGGATATTTCCAGAAAAATCATTTTCTGTAAACCTTTCGCTCTTGCTAGGCATTCGTATGACGTTTCTTTTCAAATCTTCAGCTCCCTGATACGCTCCAATTGTTGTACGCTCTCTTCCAGGGTGATGTTTACAGTATCATGTTGCTGCTGACATCGTTGATTGGTATCATTTGACCATGATGGCGATCACAGACCTATCGATCTGCTACAGGAACGTCTTCCTCGCTACAGGTCCCATGGGGAATCTCTATCCGTCATTGGTCTAGATAGAAGCAGAACTTTCTGGTAGCCGGCGTCATGCGATGTTAAGAACATTTGTGATAGCACATGCTTCACAGTCAGCTGCTCTGTGGAACATCCTTTTTTTGTGGGTCCGGAAATTCCAATAACTAACGATCTGACTGGATCACGTTGTTTTTCCAGTTCAGTTACCTGACTGTTCACCGGAAACCGGTAATTTCAAGGTGCTTCTTTGCTTAGGTGGATTACTACAAAGTGGTTGAGTGCCTACCTTTGAACAGAGGTTCAAAAAGCAAAAGATTGTTAGATAGTGAATCCAGAAAGTCGATCATTCCAGAGGAGGTTGGGAGAGCTAGCCAAACCGTGAAAGCTGGGAATTTACTTCTGATCAAGAGGTGAAGAGGCTAAGGGATTTCATCGATCAGTCAGGTTCATACTAGGAATTTGGTGGGCGGAGTTTCCACATTTGTTTAGCGAGCCAAATCTATTATAGTTGTTGCTACTTTGAGATTGAATGGTTGACTTCTCGTTCACTCGCGGCTACAGGTATGAAGGGGTCCAACTTTGCAGGCCCGTAGGAGGAGGTCCCCCTCCCTCCCTCTTCCGATGAGTGTCCGTTCCTTTGAATAGCTTTCTTTAGTTGTTTTTTCTTTTGCGATAAGCAAGTCGATAGCATATGACGACATGACGACAACTAGGTTCCAGGCGGTGGTAACCGGTTTGCTGTCGCATTCCCCCACCACGAGTAATGTTGATGTATTACCGCGCCGCATGGTGCGCATTGTTTCTGTTTCTCTGGTTCCTCTCGATCTCCCACATCTATACCCTGTGTTACCTATTTATCATGCAGTTATTTCGATGGGAAAGCCAGCAAAAGCAAAAATCAAAATCACCTGCATTGGTATCGATAAAGCCATTTATATACCGCAGAAGTTATTTCTAATGTGGGTGTATCAGAAGGCATACGATCAGTGCTCTTCAGGTTCTTCAGGAAGGCCCCTGAATGCTGTTTCAGAAGTGTACATACTTCTGGGAAAGCGGAGAGGGTAGCCAGGCTTCGTCCACTTCTTGCTCGTCTACGCCCTCCTACTGAGATAGCGTTCAGAGGTGTTGGTTTAGGGCGGTGGGGTTCGTTTCCAGGTAGCCCCAGATGAAATGGAGATTGCCTCGGAAAGTTTACATTATTTTCAAAGGAGCCCAACGGGAGCGTGTTCAATTCATCGTCCCCTAACGGGTGAGTATGTAATGGGTGGTCTTACCTAGCTTTTTCGATGTAGCGATTTCAGCTTAAGCAAATTCAACATACAAATAGACTATTTTTTTCACCATTACAAATCCATTACATAATAACCGTTTGCTAGGATTGAATGCTGCTGACAACAGCGCAACGTGACCGCACGCGAAAGTGCTGAATGACTAGGCTGCGCGCATAAGGAAACGCTACACACTGTTTCCACTCGAGCCAGAAAAAGAACTGCGAAGCCTTATGTCGTTGAAGCGTTTCTTCCCTAGTGATGAATGAGTAAAGTCATCGATTGTGGCGAATATCTGCGTAGGACCCGCCATTTCATTCCGGATTCAGGAAAAGGAATAGCATGTTTAACAAATTATAACGCCAACGCGGTATTTGTCATAATGCAAGACGGATGGCTCGACCATGGTCCGCTTTCCTTTACTGGAGTGGTTAGGCGGCAACTGTTGCCGCGTGCGGCAAGTAATTCGCCGCGCTCTGACTGTGATTCCGAAATACCCCACTTTGAATTTGGCGCGAAAACTTCTACAAGCTCCCTATCGGCTATAGTTGGCGGCAGTTTTGAGAGCTATTTTCCTCGATTATTCAAGCTTGCTGTTTCCGAGTTTGCGACCCTTTCTGCCGTTCTGATGGTCGACTTTTTTGGCCCAGCAAAATTTTTGACGAGCCGACGTACTTCCAGTCGATGCTCTTTGACAGATGACGTGAATTCGCTTAGCTCTCGTTGGTTTCTTTGTAAATTGACATCATTTTATCGTTGCTTGCTCGCAGTTTTAAATGGATAGCTACGGCTCTGATGGCTATCTTGACATTATTCTTATGGTTAGCGACCATTTATGGCTGTCCCACTAAAGAGTATGTGCGAGATGATGGCAGTTATTTTATTGGCTACAATAATGTCCCCTAAAAAAATATGGCTATTGATTTTCAGTCCATTATGGCTCGCTGGAATGTATGTGTCATTCTGGACTGAAAATCAGAGCCAGAAAATGACGTTTGTGTGGTGTTTTTTCCCTCTATTCTGTCCTATTTCAAAAAAGACTCTAGAATCGCCGATTGGGAAGTAAACTCGTCCAGAAATTCACAGTCTTGAAAGTTTTAGCATGAGAAAATATTCGTGAAATAGCATCAGCCTTTTCAAGAAGTTTTGGCAAGGCGCAGGGTGCATGGCGTATTCCGGAACCTAATTTTTATAGCCTTGGGTAGAGTTTGAGTCATTTATAGCTGCAGCATGATGTGATAGACCACCTAACCTAATACTTTTGACTTTTGGTTGAACTTATCGAAAAGCACCTGGAGAAGGGTTCAACCACCTCGCTCTCATTTCCTGGTGTTTTTCAACTTCCACCGGTGTGGGTCCAAGAATCATTTTCTGGGAATGAAATGACGTAAAAAGTTTGAAGTGGGTGGTACGTCGAAATGGCCAGTTCCATCACGACCAAATGTGCCATAATGAGGCTCGTTGTGCAGCAGTTCGTGTGACGGATGTGAAGTCACTCAAAGCGTCAGCTGGTGACGTAGATTGAGATCGACACTCTTGTGGGACTTCCTTGACAAGTTTCATCATTAGAATAGGCGAATAAGCAGCAGGGAATGTTATCGAAGTGAAAATAAATGGTGAAATATGGTAAAACAGAGTAAAATATTTATGAAAAAAAGTTATAAATCATGTAAACCTAACTGTACTGAAATAAGATGAACAATGAGCTGATCAGTACGAAATAATCATCTGTTTTTGGAAATATAGGCCGATCTTTAAATGGCCGGTTGTTCAGGAAGCTCCGCCTACTGGGGGCGGGACTTCCTTATCAACTGACCTTTCCATATTCTTCATTTCGGCTCTCCCTTTTGTTTCTAACGTTTTTTTTTTCTCGTGAAAAAAGACTGAACTTTGACAAAAATAGAAAATTCAGTGGGAAAATTGTAGTTTGCGTAATCGGCTATTTTTTCTAACAGACGATTTTTCGATGCCGAAAAAAACATCTCCCACGCAATTATAACCTTACTACAACTAGAAAACACTAGCTTCATTACAGAGCAACGTCATACATAGCTACATCTTAACGATGATGACGTAGTTAGTGGGGGTTGCCCATAAACAGAATAACTAACTCACCTTAATCGAGTAGTAATACAAATGAAGTAACATTATAAAAAGTGGCATTCAGCGGAGAAACTCGTTGTCCATCAATGCAACAATGAGGTTCCTGATGAGTTCCATCCCGTCAAAATCCTGTTCAGCCTACTGCTGTTGAACCTCATGGCGTAGAGGCTACGGACGCCACTCGCCTCCTGGACCACCCATAATATCGGATCCTTCGAGAGTTACACTTTTTCCTGTTTGTCTCTCTGCTTTGCTTCCTGTATGCATACTTGTCAGGTGGAATATTTATTCTTCTATTTATCCACCTGCTTTTAAATCCACTAACTGAGTCTTTAGACAGTGTTAGCCCGAGCCACCATGGGTCATACGGGCACTGCAATGCGCTTTGCGTATCCATGGAGGTTCTGAGTACACGGCGTACCCCACAAGGAGAGCCGGCAACCGTCCTTTTGATACGTTCTTCTCTTCGGTTGGGTTCACCTGTGTCTTGAGGCCTCTAATTCTTGCTTTTCAGAGGTTCAGTACATGATCTTTATGCTTATCTGAGGGATGAAAATCCTTGATTGGAACCTTTGCGCTTACTTTTACCCACTAATTAATCGGCTTAAATCTTTTTCTGGAGGGTGAAAATTGCTCAAAAATGCCCATCGATTCGTATTCATTAAATTTTCAGCTGCTGGGAAGTTATTTCAGATTCATGGGAACCCGTTATAGTTCTTTAGCGGTGAAACGCGGTCATTTGGCATCTCAAATGATCAACATAGAACAGTAACCAGTTAGATGTACTTAATAACAGTCACCTGACTTTTGACAATCGCACTAGGTCAACTCTGATCGCTACCCAGTTATTATGCTCTCTATTCTTCCGGTTTTGATGTACCTACCCTTCTTAAACTTATCCTTTCCTTGTCCCTGATTCATCACAACTTCCGTTGGTGGAGCAGATGACTTTCTGGCTCGTTGGTGACCCAAAATGGATTGTCCGGAAGGTATTCTTTAAAGCGCCTGTTCTCTGACACCAGTATTCGATTAGTGTGACTATTCTATCGTTTCTCCTCTACCTTGAGTAGCTACCTCTTTCGTTTACAACCTTGTCCCTCTCCTGGGATTTCCCTCCTGCGAAAGGGAAAGTCTTCATCCGCAGATAGGTCCGCTCTATTCCTAGTTCGACCCTCAGGTGGCCAGAAACTTCCTCTATAACCTATCTATCAAAATCGAGTATATGCGAAATTAGGACTAAAGTATTAAGTTTACTGGCTGGAAAACTTCAGAGAGCTTCTTTTTTGGGGACATTTCAGGGACACTGTGGTGTGGGCAAAATTCGAACCGTCTAGAGTGTGTTTGAAAATTAACGAAACGTGGCATCCTTTGATTTTTTTCTGTTATTCCGTAAGAAGCCTATAAATTTCCGGGGGTAATGAAGGCTCGTACTTTGAGGATTATCAATAGTAGGTGGTAGTTCGTGATTCGAAGCCATAAATAGTAAAGTGATGCAGAGAACCGACGACTATTCAGCCTATAATCTTTCTCAGAAAGTAGTGATAATGTGAGATACGCGTAATTGTCTCATTCCATATGCACTCCCATGTCTATATTTGGATACCTACGTATATGTATCAGATGTTATTTGCCATTCTTGTAGTGGGTGAATGCTCGGTGATCGTCTAAATGCCACCGAAGTTCATATCCGCCCATTCTGTCGTCAGTCGTCGTCGGACCCGTTAACAGGCAGGCGTTGATGACGAAACTGAGCTTCATCGCTCATCAACGACGACGACCTTCTCCTTTCTTTGTGCTTGATATGATCGTCGACGTCACTCCCACAGAGCTCACCATTTATGTAGTGCTCCAACTTGTGCTCCAGAAGTGCCCATGGAGTACATGTATGACGATGGAATGGGGAGACGCTGAGAAAATCGTGTACGGGGGCGTGTCAGTGAGCATTTTGTCGATGGATACGCCGACTGAGGACAGCGACGAGAGAACGCATGGATTTTGTGGGGAAGACAGGAGAAGTTAGAGCTTGTCGGAGAAATCTCTCCTCCCTGCCCATGGTCCGCGTCAACGGCAACGGCAGTGAGTTAGAGCCTTCGTCGTCGGTTCTCTCGTCGTCGCCGTCGTCGTCGTTGATACGTCATCAGGCTAACAGGGATGTAGGGAAGAAAATCCCCACAAGTCGAATTGCTTCTGTCCGCGTGCGTCATCGACCTCAATTAGTATTTTGTCGACTGAGAAAACATGAAAGAAGCAGGGGTGGAACAATGGACAAGTTTACGTAAATCATACATGGTCTTATTAGAATGGAGGAATGTCCAGCCCTCTTCAGCCCCTGTCTGGTCATATATATACCCACTTTGGCTACGATGCCATCCCATTTCTTTACCTTTGCCCTCCGTCTTCGCGTGTCTTCTACCAACTTCTCATTTCCGGACGAGACGTCGCCCTGGAAAACTCGGACGAAGAATAAGTCGGATACTGAACAATTGGAATTTACTTTTTTATAGCAGTATTTTTCATCGGTGAACTGACTCATCAGATAATTTCGGGGACCTTTGTACAGTATACTCTACCCATGGGGATGGGGGATCGCTCTCTGGGTCTTTGATTGCTTCCATAATCTTACCTTCTTTTTTCTTTTACTTTTCGTTTTTTTCACTACATTAATCTAATTGCCTTACTAAAAATAATTTATTCTGATAGCGGTGAAAAAAACAGTCGTTTAATTTACTGACCACTATTAGACTAACAAAGTTTGTTTTCGTTTGTTTATCCAGCGCTTTTGTACGCGATGGTTACGGTATTATTCGTTGTGGGTCCGCCCTTAGCGAGTAGTTGTTTCCGTGATACAGGCGTGGATCTGGAACTCACAGAGGGAGTTGTTCTTCTATTACTTCCCGCGGATCCTAGAGAGGGCCCTTCATAGTGCTCTCCTTCGGGGGGGCCTTTATTCATTTTAGTCTTCCAATCTTCCTTAATCGGTTACTATGAAAAAGGGCGATTTCCTCTCAATTTTATCCCTCCTTATATAGTCTGAAGAGTCCCTGCTTTTCGTTACAGGACCCACATAGCTCAATCCATTCTTGTCGAACTCATAATCGAATAAATCCATTCAGAGGAATTCGAAAGCCTCAACTGTCCAAGCAGATGATGGCATGCCCTCTACCCTTCAAAATTAAAAGAGCTGTCAAAAGTGTTGGCTGACAGTTCTGAAGAACATCATACCCATAGTTGCCCAAACGATCACGCCCTTCTGGGAAAACCCGCCCATTTGCTGAAATCTACATTTACTATCTTTTATTCTAGGAGGTCGTTCGATAAAGTGTTTTCATGTGATGACGTTACTATCATACTAGGCGTTTCCAACGTTATTAGGCGCCAAATTGCTCGTGATATGTGTAATTGTGCGTCGATTCATTTCCGACCACTACTGTCACGTAAATTTACACTTTTTTCATTTCAGTTTGACTTACATCTTTTACTGGTGTGAATACAAATACAACTACAACAGCAATGGGTCGTAAGAAGATTCAAATTACACGTATTCAAGATGAACGCAATCGACAGGTATGTGTGTTTGTGCTAGTTGTCGTTGTGTTCGGTCAGAGACGCAGAGACAGGCTTAGCTTATGTACAGCTCCTACAGAGCTTATGAAGTTTTTGTATCACTTCACTGTGAATAACTGACATTTTCGTAAGCTTCACCCCGTGCGTCATAACTTTGATACCATTACGGTGGCCAAAAATAGCTGTCGATCAAGCTTGTGGGCCAGCACAACAAAAATCAGCTGAATAACCAGAAACACAGAAAGAAAATTGTGAAAAGCCAAAAGATTGGAGGTTGGAAGCTCGTATCAAGGGTTTGGGGAAAACCCCTCCCTTTCTCGTCGTCGATTGGGTTATTGAATTGAGAGTCATCATTGATCTGTAGATCATGTTGCAATGGAATGCTTAAGAAAATTCCGAGTGAATTTCGGTTTGTATTGATCGATATGGGGCCCACCACGAAAAGTTGTCTTCTATTCAAGCCGTTGTTGGCGTCTTTTCCACTAAAATACCCTGAAGTATACAATTCGACACGACAACTCGTCCATTTTGGGACGTTTTGACGTCTTGCACGCGCTCTTGATGGGGTTTCGGCTTTTTTGAGTATAGAACTTAATATAAAACAGCATTTACTCAGATTATGTTGGGAAATGCCATCTGTCTGCACTTTCCCGAAACTGTTATACTGGCAATTTCTTCAGCTCCTAGCTACCGTAATTCAACGAGAAACATTTTTCTTAAAGTTTAAATAGCTGGATGCACTTGCTATTATGGTTTCTCTGAGAATTATTCAAGCGCAAATCATATTCGTCTGCTCTTTATTCCAAATAGAAGCTCGCTTTTTCAAGGAAAAGGGCCAAGCAGATTACGAAGGAACAAACTTTACTCATCCATTTGAGTCTATTTATTGACGCTGTATCGTCAATCGATTGATCGATTTTCTTTCGGCAACAAGGGTGTGAACGGAAAGCGTGATAGGAATGCCAATAAAAAGGTGATTCAGTGATAAATTGCCGTACAGCCAGCCATTTGAGCGGTGTCGGGGAAAAAATGGGAAAGCAATCCACCCCTGGACACCTGGGCTTTAAAACGAGGGTCGAAATCAATATATCGATCCATCGGCGATACTGAAGTGATCTCAAATTTGGGATAGTTGACAATGGACCGGTGGGAAAGTCGTCATTTGAAGAATTCGTCTAACGCCTGATTGACGCCTTTCCTCTCGTTGATTGCACTTTGAATACTGCTGACGTCAATGCGTCCTACTAGGCCTTTTTTAACCATGTTTGAGTTAAATTTAGGTACGGTAATCTCTAGGATCCTCGTGTCCCTAGGGCATTCAAGCCCGTTCAGGTGAACTGTGGTCTAGGGTCTAGCTATAGAAATCAGGGCATAATTATAGAAAAAGCCTCGTGGTCATTATCACGTCATATCGTAAATTATATGATGATATGACGTGATAATATCGTAATGTGCTCATATACGCTCAGTACTTTGTTGGCCAATGATTAGGCTATTTGATCGTGTGGATAGATGGGATTAAGCTGAATGGAGCAACCCTCTTAAGCTGTCACAAGTAGGATCTCGTCAAAGAAAATCCTAATTACATATAATTCTTATTTTATTTACGAGTCTTTTTGAGTATCCCAAGGTATTCCCATGCTCAAAAATCATTCTCGGCTAGTTATCTGTCCGAGGGTCTGGTTAGGACTAAGTTAGCATCAGGTTAGGAAGGTATTAGGGTGAAAATGGCGTGATGGGAATGATTTGTGGGTTTATGCGAGTGCGCGGCACTTGGTTATTTCCCATACCCCACAACGCAATTGTAGGTTCATTTCTGGACCCAAGGATCACCCCTCAGGGCAAGATCTCCTCGGTAGGTTCAGAGCACGGCCCATTCCTTATGTTGACGGCTAGAACGTTTCTCACTATTGATTTTTTTTCTCGATTTTTCGAACTTTGAACCTTCCTGATTCTCCTTTTGACGTCAGCAGTTTTCGATTTTCTCATTTTTCTTTCAAGGACCTCTTGGAATATTCCCTGATGGTCCCTTTCCAGAAAGTATTCAGAGGAAAAGTCAGATAAATAGGCCAATTAAAAGTTTGAGGTGACGTCCCCAGTATTGATTCAGGGTTATAGAAATCACTGATGTGTAGTCCGATGAGGACGAGTTAACCCCAATGCTGAACTTTCAATCTAGCCCTCATCGTTTTCCCTGACATTTTGTCAGAGCCATCATTCACAAAGGAAGTTCACAACATAGCCCTGCCCAGGCTCCATCGGGCATGGGCATAACCAACATGAAGACCCTAACAGGGGTTGAGACTGGTCAGAACTTGCAACGACCGTGACTATGGCCAAAGCACCGAGTCTCGGACAGGATTCGAACCTCTCTGCTGGTGTTTCCCCAGCCTCTACTCCTTAACTCTAAAATCTATCCCAGTTGAGATTACCGGCAAGCTCAAATCTCACTTTTCATTCCGATTTTGCTTTTTCAAGGTCGCTTTCGTCCTTTATTACTTGATTAATGAGTTTGAACGTCTATTCGGCTTAGACGAAACCATATCGCTTCAATATTCATTTTATTTTGTTTTCTTCTACCCCATAACCCACCCTATGATGCCGGCTGGGCAGCAGTGCAGGCGTAGGCGGCTGGCTATGTGCAATGATTGAAAAGCGGCACCTTAATCGCTCAAACTCTCAGTGATGAGTGTGTGAGCCTTTCTCTCGCTCACTCTCAACCCTTCGTTCATTCGCCATCGCCGTCGTCGTCGTTGTCGATGTCGAATCGATGTTGGCATGCCCACTGCGGCAACGGCTGACGCTGCTCCCCTCTCAGCTCCCCCCTGACGACCTACGTCATAGCCGACGGCTGTGTCGGCAATAGGGCTCAGGCAGGCGCACATACCGCTGGACGGGGTCGCCACCGCCGCTGGGGGTGCAAAAGCGAATTTATGCGGCAACAACGACGACGACGACGACGACGACGGTGTGTGTGCAACGAAAATACATGCGGTCGGGGGCTATATTTAGCCGGGTTAGGACAAAAATAGACTCATGAGGGGAAGAATCGGCTGAATCGACATCTGCCTACTGGTAAACAACTCATAAGCAGATAACGTGCCTGAGACCATGTTTCTGACAAATTGATATCATTAGTGGAGTGGCTTGTGATATCTCCGGAATCCGCTGGGATTTCTGGGGATTTTTTCCAGGTAGGATAGGAGAATAGAGCTTTCTCTGTGTCGTGGGAATAGATGGTGGTGTGAGAAAAAGCCTCTGTTACCCATCCAGCGAAGGAACCCTAATAAACCGACAGATATGGTCAATTTCTATCCGGATGGGGGTTGGGTACTTGGATGGGTTGAGGTTGGTCTGGATTCTTGAGGCCAATCTTGAATGCGGTTTAGACAACGAGTGAAGTAGGTCTAGTCGTTACTCAGTGTTGTTTATCCATGTGAATAAACAGTGTTTACATCGGAAATAAACAGAAGGGAGGTAGGTTGAGTCGTTGATCACTCCAGGAATTGGTCCCTGGACCGTGCACGTGATAGTGCGCTAGTTGGCACTGCACCATGTCCACCTTCGGGAAGTTACTAATTCTGACCATATGTGTTTTTGGATGCCAGGTTACTATCCTTATAACAACTCCATTGCTTCAATTCCGGAAACTGGCGAGTCTTACCAATCGGGAAGCTCCCGGAAAGGATTCAATGATGAGTCAGCGTGAATCCTGATTAGCAACACTTACGGCTGATGGTTCTAACGATCTAATCCCCTCTTCTTCCTCCATGTCTATGGCAATCGTCATCGTAATGCCGTCATCAGTAGTACCTGAATAGTGCTGGTGCGTGTGTCGTCAAGCAAGCGGCCAGCTGATCCGCTTTCAACGTCGAAGACGTCATCAAAGACGTCTCACGTCTATTTCTGGAAAGGGCAACGAGAAAATGACTGATGATCCTTTTCGGACCGAAGAACGCACTTTCCTTTGGTCTACTAACTAGCACAGTACTACTACGAGCAAGTCTTTTTGAAAGGGAAAACATCCTCAATGAAATATTTTTAGCTACAATATATGCAGCTGTCATTACTATCTTATTCAGAATCACGTCAAAGGTCATATTAGGTAAACGGACGAGTTTTCATTGTCTCATAATGTTGAACTAACTAAAAATACTCGTCGATGACACACATTTTCATAGATACGAAATGCCCAGATGTGGACGTTTTTTTATAATTCTGGATCATATAAATAGACGAGCTTTCATGGTACAAACTGATTCTGAATTGTCTGAAAGGGCACGCTGATTAAACAAACGGACGAGTTTCTCTAACTCAGGTGGCATACGATTCCGTTGAGACAGTGTGCCTAGGCGTAGACATTATCTATTTCCGGGTCATATAAATGGACGAGTTCTCACGGTCCTCGACATAAATCTGGCTCAAAATCAGTTTGACATAACAAACGATACATAGACTAACTTGGATTAATACTAGGGTAGTGTTTGTCTCTATTCGTAGACTTTTCTAGGAAAGTTTCGCTGAAGACATTTATCGTTCCATTGGACGAGTTTTCTCGAGTTTCAGGTCACATTCACTAAGCGAAAATTCGGGTTAATGAAGAAGGCGTACGAGTTATCTGTGCTATGCGATTGTGAAATCGCTCTTATAGTCTTCAATTCGACAAATAAACTATTTCAGTGAGTCCTTTAACTTGAGTTTTCACTTCTTCCTCTTCTATTATTGATTTTTGTCGCGAGCAACCTTCGTCGTTATCGATTAGTATAGACTTGTCTTGTAATATCCTTTAGCAATATTGTTTTTCATTATTTTACAGAAAAATTTCTGTGGAACTTTAAAATGATGGGATATTCTAGATTGGTCTGGGTAGCATTCCTGACGCAAACACCGTCACCCGGTAGAGGTCAGGGTTTTGTCGTGAAAGGAAGTGTGTTGACTGCGGAATTTTGCGTCCATTGCATTTTATTTCACGGCAAGGCCATTGTAAGACTGTAGTGTTTGTACAGAATTTTCCTGTGCATTGCTAGATGAACTTTCGAGTTCCTTTTCTCTACTCCATGAAGTACCTGCCCGAAAATGGCCAGATCTATCCACAACTACACAGCACTAGGCATAATCCTCACGAACTTCTCAATTTTCGATCGGCTCTTCTAATTTAAGCTCACATTTCAATACAGCATCTACGTAATCGGCACGTTCTCCCATTTCACTGCCACTTTAGTTCCGGTCGATGTTTCCCCATGTATTTGTGGCTTGGGCAACCAGTCAGCCACTCCTATTTCCGGAAATCCGGAAACAGAAGAAGCCATTCCAGCACGTGTGTGTAATCCCTATATCTAATGAAAGTAGTAATCGCCTACCACTCAGGGACCCAGCAATTTTGAAGGACTTCTCGGGTGGGGCACTGAGGACATTCTTATACTTAATGGCCCTTTCTGGCCCTCGGATATCTCAACCAAGCGGGCCATACTTTATTGACACATTGTTGCGTTCCGAAGAAGCAATGGAGTGGACGCAATAAATTGGTCGTGCGCTATCGTTATCGTGCAAACATTCGTGACGGGACCTGCTCGCGTAATAGGCGCTTGTATGTGTTTTTACGTCCAATGACCCACTTGAGTATACGAATAAAAAGGCAGCGATCAATACGTACCTAAATCATTAGCGTACCTCTCAAGAGAACATTAGCCAAGCGTACTTGCCATTTCTCGAAGTGCTTTCCTAGAGAGTAAATTCGACATTTACCATTAATATATCGATTTCGTGGGGCGGAGGTGGTGTAGTTGCAATTGGCGCACAAGCACACAGGCGCGGTCAAGGGTTCGAATCCGGGATCGATATCCCTCTAGGCCAGCCGAGGCTTCCATCGGTAGACTCGTCTGGGAGGATGAATGCAATAGCTTGCACATCAGCTGGCCACCGTAATTCACTGTACAGACCAAATAAATATTCATACGCCATTACGATTCTGAATGGAGTCGAATGCATGGCCCATCCCTCGGACGAGATTTATTCTCGCCCGAAGGCTCCATCCTGTTATCCTTTATGTCGGTCTCGTAGAAAAACGATCAAACACCTGTATCGTTCTTCAGGGGTGGTTTATCTAGACCGAACTTCCACCTGGGATCCTTGACATCAAGCAAGTTGAAGTTTAGAGGTTCGACGTGAACTTTCAAGCCAGATAGCCGAATATTCGGAAATATTCGTTGGAAAACCAAAGTCTAACAGTACACGCGAGTTCAATGGCTTTTAAATATTTGCTTAGTCGGCGGCGTCGGTCCCATGAAAGCAGTCGTTGTCTCGCCAGCCAAGGCGAAAAAAAATCCGCCACGATCACGCACGACAACAAACTACCAAAATAGTCGCCCTGATGACGTCATTGTGCCTGAATTATTGACAGTTTCAAATATTCCGGATGTTGTGTGTAAATGTGTATTGCTACTGTGGTGATTCTTGACGTCGACCGGCATCGGCCTCGCTCTCGACACGCAGGCGATGTGATGGTGTTTTCGTCGTTATCGCTCGCCAGCTGGTCGCCTTGGCAAACGGGAAACTCTCGGGGACAAAATCAGCCCCATCGTGGTGGCTGGGCTGTGACTGTTGCTGTTGCTCCTGAAATTATCGATCGCCCAGAGAACATTTTTCGGACATCTAGCACTTTTTGTTTACTGACGACGACGTTATGTTGGTCGTTCTTCAAGTTTTGGCCATAAGTACTTGTAGTTTATGGCAGAAAATACCTATTCAGGCTTATTTATACCAGTTAATGACGTCATGGGAGGCGTTGAGTGGGTGTTTTCAGCGTCGGGGGTTGGTGCCATTGCACTAGGGCGATGTAGCGGGCGGTGAATCGAGCTGAAAACAATCTACTACGTTGATGTCAACTACTCAGCTAGTCAGGGGGCTCTTGTCTAATGAACTGACAAGTAGAGTAGATATGACCAGGGCATGTTAGAGCTCACATTACAGGACTCCAAAAGGGCGCTAGGGCTCCATTTGGGTTCAGAATCGATTCCGAAGTTTACGTCATACATCACATAAAAGTGCAATGTCTATGTGGAAATTGAATCCTTGTGCTTCTTGGCTGTTGGGCGGAGCAACCACGCTGTGGTCGTCCGTTCTGGGAATGCCCACGAGCCCAGCTAATCGTAGTTATTGAGAGCAGAGAATGCTCCTTTTTAAGATTCTGGGTTTATTCGTCTGGAAGGGGGAGTGGGCGGCGTATTCCACCTTGGGCGCTCCAGAAGATCTCAAATGAGATGTGTTTTCGAACTTCCAACTTCATCAGGGAGCCTTGGGAAAATGTCCCAGAAGGACAACCTGGTTCGCATCCCTGGCCAAGCTGAAGCCTGAAGCTCAAGCGTAGTTATTTGTCGAAAGCCTCAGCGAAACAAACTGTTTCTGTCAAATTACTGCTTTTCAAACATGTAATTCTTGTGATTTTGAATGGAAAAAAACTAAAAACAACTGCTTGTGGGTGTAAAGGGATACGGTAATTTTTCATGTCTGCAAGTACATACTTTATGTGTCTTTACCAGCTGGCTAATACCAAGCATTTTTCGCATCCAACCGGAAGAATCGAAAAACTTTGGCTTCCAAGAGGCCAGAGGCAGCGCAAATGCCATTGCCCCATCAAATTCTTTCAACTAATGCTAAAAACAAACACGTTCAATTTCTGGCTCATTGACTGATAGGTGGCAATGTGGACGCAATAACGGCCAATACTCAATGACTGACGAGGGTGGGCCATGTGTCATGCCCAAGCTCTCGGTCTGTGTATGTGCCGTCCGCTATGTCGTCGTCGTCGTCGTCGTCGTCGATATAGCGCCATAGCAACGAAACGATCACACCTCGGATAGGGCGATGACGGATGATAATCAGCCGTCGAGTCGGTTGTTTTGGTCGTGATCGCATAAATTATGCCTATTTAGAGGTTGCATACTTGGAAACACACCTAGCACTCCATATCTAGTGAAACCTGGCATTATCAAAGCAGTGAAGAAACAGTAACGAATGTAAAGTAGGGATTCTTTCCCTACAGTAATTTCGAAAGCTACAGTAATTTGGGAGCCGTCGGAAACAAGTTACTACCACTAAATAGTAGAGGCTTTTGTGTAAATTGTGTAAATACGAACAGGACAACATGTGTTCCGAGTAGCTTCTGAGGAATGGGGATCAAGCTAACAAAGCCCTTTCTTACGGTATAAGCCAGATCCAGTTCATGTGTCGTATGGCACCCAACAGATGTGATCTATGGTCCCTTGTCCCAGTTTAGGGTCAAAGTGAGGATTTCGGTGAGGATTAATGTTGCTCAGAACGCCATCTTGACATCCACTTCAATTTCGAGGGCAGTAAGGGAACCTAGGCCCCTGACTAGGAATGGTCCGTACCTGGGATTGAACAGGTCGTCCTTCAGTAGAAAGCCGTTATCTCCCCGAGGCTCTCAGAGGGAACTGGGTAGGCTCTGTAATTCAACCACCTAGCCAGAAAGGCCAAGTTCGGGAGCTCCTTTCCCCCTCTAGATTCTTTCTCGTCCCTTCAAAAGGACAAAGCACTGAGTTGTTTCCAGCTATCCGCGATTTGCCCCGGCCATCTCTCCGATTTAGAAGCTGCCTTTGCTTTCACATGTTGTCGTGTTGATGGTGATTTTTCTGTTTTTTCGCTGGGGAATTGCGAGCGATCGACGGAACCGAGCCGTTTTCCGGTCGGGTGGCGACCCGCGTGGCTATCAATTAATCATCAACCGCTTCACTGAACTCTTCGACGAGTGCTTAAGTTATGTGTTACGCTATGCATAAATGCATGGATTTCTGCGATTAGACCAGATTGTTAGAGGAATAAGATCAGGAATTCCAGGTAGGACCTTCAGTTCGTAGGGTCCCCAGTTCGCGTCATATGGTCCTTTAATTAGGAGCGCTCGTTCTATAAATGGCTTGTTTAAATCCATACTTCTTTCGATTTTCTGAGCTTTCTGCTTGACAGATGGTAGCAGCACCGGTCCAGACGGAACCGAGCCGTTTTCCGGTCGGGTGGCGACCCGCGTGGCTATCAATTAATCATCAACCGCTTCACTGAACTCTTCGACGAGTGCTTAAGTTATGTGTTACGCTATGCATAAATGCATGGATTTCCGCGATTAGACCAGATTGTTAGAGGAATAAGATCAGGAATTCCAGGTGGGACCTTCAGTTCGCGCTACGTGGTCCTTCAATTAGAAGCGCTCGTTTTATAAATGGCTTGTTCTTGTTCGAATTTCTTTCGATTTTCTGAGCTTTCTGCTTGACAGATGGTAGCAGCAGTGGTCCAGTGGATTGATTTTGGGACTTTTGAAGTCTTTTCGAGATCGAGTGGGTCTTAAGACATCTGTCGAACCTCTTGAGGGTGTTTATTCGGTCCTAATCAGCTACTTACTATCCGTCGTTGCTCTTTTCTTCCCGTCACTCAACGATTGCCGCTTTGACATTGTTTGTCAAGAGTGTTTCGCTGCATATTCACGTTTCTAGCATACCATCTCAATGAGTTGCCCCACCAGTTGATCGCCGGCCGCCGTTGTAGGGACGGGAAAAACCGCGGTTTGAATGATGAGGGCAAGGGCACAGCTGACTAGGGCCTTGATTCCTTTACAACCACACAAGGTCTTTATTGAGTCGATCACGTACATGGCTGATCCTCCCCTTGTTTATTGCGTATTGATTGATTACCAGGGGCTTTAATCAGGCCTCTGGTTTACCAATGTCCGAGAAAGTTTCAAGAGTCAGAGTGTAATAAGTGAGCTGTTGAGCTTCTTGACTGGTTTCTCCGGAATGCGCCATATGATCCATATGCAAGGAAGGTTTTTCTGTGATTGAATACATAACCAGGGGTTTATGATGTCCAATGCTGTAATATGGCTGTTCCCGTACTCTGAAGGCTAGCTTGTTGTCAATAGAAACTTAAGAACCTGTGGACCAAAGCAAAGGAGCCATAACCACATTACGGAGGTTTACAAAGGGCATCGTTGATCAGAATCCCTACCGTAGGCCGTACCGTAATGGCCAAAAACCGCCTGCAAAATTTATCCCAAGAATTCCATTGGGGCGTTTTGATTGAACTCGTCCAAATATGGGCACCTAGCCAGGTCCAGGCTGCCCACGTGAGCTCCCTTTGCCTCACCCACTCGGTAATGGCCAATAACACTGAAATTGATTTACGATCAGTAAATAATCAGTATTAGTGGAGAGGTATTGATCGATTTTTGAGATTATGGCCAAGCCTTATTTAACTATGACCACAAAAGCACAAAAGATTAGCCCCGAGACAAGACAACGGCTTAGCAACGGACTGTCCGCTATCGCCCAGACACCAATGACCAGAAACGGTCACACTTTCCCTGACTGTTTATTACGAAGGGGCTCAGTTGCATTGATGTAGTGGCATCAACCGATCTTAGTGACATATTTACTGTAAATCTACTCCGATGACTCACAAGAGTCTACTTTGGAATCTGGAAAACCCCCGGGGGAATGGATTCAGCGCGAGCTCCAAGTTGGGCTCCTACAGAAGTACCCTGATACAGTATCCACGTGGGCGGATTTTTTTTTTTGGAAAGTTCTCCCATCACGCGATCGATTGAGCAGCTTGGCTGACCTGGAAGGCGTTGTCCTCAAGGAATGATTGATCGTAGATCAAAATCACTGATCAAAACAGGCAACCACAACAGTGCACCGGGTCCGGATTTGCTCCAAATCCTTGGAATATAGCCCGTTTTCGAGTTTGTCGATGTGTTTGAGAGGATGGACTATGGCTCTGCAGGTTCTTCAACCAGTAATACCAGAAACGATATAACAGTAATAATCCGGGTGATATTTATCAGGATGGCTAAATGCTCTCGTTCCTCCTAAGTCTCGTTAGATCAATCCTATTCAAGTTACTGTCGTCTCTAGAATCCACCAGAATCCACCCTGCAGAGTAGTTTCGGTTAATTCCCGATCGGGATGGCCCCTTAGCATTCATAGACCTTAAATACTTCCTTAGCCCCGGCCAAACAGGATGGCCCCACGCCTTCATCTCAGGGATAGCGTCTTAACGGCTGATAAGCTTAAGATCTCAAAAATGTTATTTGTATGTATGATAACGGGGCAATCAATTGGCTCGGAGCAACTGTCGCTTGCGGCGGTGGAGGAGGCAGCCGTAGCCGTTGAAAGAACTAGCAGCAGGAGCAGGCGCCATCATAGTAGTTAAGTGGATATGTGGACAGAGACAGATGAATGAAGAGAAGTCACTTTTCATGCTGCGACGGCTGTTCAACAAAGATATGCAGGGCTTTAAAGAAATCCGAAGATAGTTTTTCTCTCTTAGCGCCTACATTAGCAAGCGCGCTCATTCCATAGTAATCAGTGAAGTAGAGCCAAAGGAATTCGTAATAGGTCGAGTGGTGAGCAATCGATAAATGGTAGCTGCGACTAATCAATAGAGAGAGCAGCTTGTTCTCAATGAGACGACTATAGTTTAACCCTTACTGTGATTCTGCCGCTCTCAAATAGGCTACCCAACTCCGGCTAGCAGTGCTGAGGGACGAGTTGTCCTTTTACTTACTCAGATACCGATTTCATAGAACAAACAAATCTATAGCTTTATTGCTTACTTCATATTACTTTGCTTATCTTATTGCATTAGTTTACCTGCATTACTGCATTGTTGTTTTATTGTCTACCTTAACTTGTTTATCGTTATTATATAGAATTGATATTTCCATATTATTGTATTATTTTACAGATATGCATCCACCGATATGGACAAAGTGTTGCTCAAATATACAGAATACAACGAACCCCATGAAAGTCGTACAAATTCGGATATAATGGAGGTGAGTGAGGACTTCATTAATAATTT
The DNA here is from genome assembly GCA_000469685.2 of Haemonchus contortus. NCBI lineage: Eukaryota > Metazoa > Nematoda > Chromadorea > Rhabditida > Trichostrongylidae > Haemonchus > Haemonchus contortus. The sequence goes on along the minus strand of LS997562.1, from coordinate 4,005,638 downwards.
TTTTATATTATTTTATGCATAAGGGCTAATTTTGAACGAAACTATCCTGGGCTCAGTGGAGTGGGTTGGTAATTGTAGTCAGTGACCTTTGAAAGCGAACTGTAGAGTTGAGGTGGAGCTGGCGCCAGCTCGGCGTAGTTCTCATTGGTGAGTTAACGAACTGCGCGGTACCCAACCAATGGGGAGTATGCTGAGCTTACCAGTTCTACCCACAACTTGGAGACTGCTGCTTTGAAAATGCCCATACCCATCCTCTCTTTTCAGGCCCTTCAACGAAAGGAGTCGAAACATGGTGGTGGTGGCGATTCAGACGACGACAGTCCTGGTCCTTCAACTCCTATGAACGGTCATGCTTCACTGAATGTTAACGATCAACAACCACCTACAGTTGCACCCCAACCGCCTGCTGCCGCCATTCATCCGCTCTACACCAATCTCTTCCTTCATCCACAATATCGCCCACGCCCTGAACCCACTAAACAGCACATCGAATTTCCCACAACCAGTTCATTTCCATACGATTCATCAAATACACCATCACTACAGCAACATCCGTTAGCGGCTGCCGATGCCGATTGTGAACTCGTAGCACCACGGTCTACAGCTGATCAGCCGTTATGGGCTGCTGCACTACAGCACAAGCCACCGCCTCAACAACAACAACAGCAACAACAACAACAGCAGCAGCAACAACAACAACAGCAGCAATCCCCGTATGTTAAATTAGAACCTCATAGTCCACCGGAAAAACGGCAACGTTTAGCTACCGCCGCTGCCGATTGGCGACCACAGCAACTGACCTGAACACCGTCCAATGGCTCCCTCAAGGGGTGGATTTCGTCGGGTTCTGAACATCGTTCTGATCACGCCCACCCACATATTGAAGAACTCTCGGTAACTTCTCCCCGGAATGGTCGATATAACCCCTTTACAGTCAACTAAGCGCTTTTCATTTCTTCGTTTGTTGTCTTTTCGTTAGACTTTGTTCATCGTCCCCGTCCCCCCAACAAATACCCACCCACACTGTATCTTTCTACATTCTCTGGGCGTGTCATCAACATCATCATCATCACATCATCAAATCTCCCACCATTCTCATTTTTTTGTATTGTTTCTATTTCCCTAGCCCTTTCCTTAGTAGCGCCTCCCTCTCCCCCACAGTCCGTTGGCAAAGAACCCCGGTCTCCCTTTTTTCCCCATGGTCCCATTTCCCACATCATCCCGGTATGTGAAATCGATTCTATTCCATCTAGTAGGTGTTTACATTTTGTTTGTTTATTATGTATTTGAGATAGATGTATCTCTCCCTCTTTCTCTCTCTTTCCCTCCCATCTCTCCTTCCATGTATAATTACAATGCTCCCGTGTCCAGTATATTATGTGCGAGTGTGAAAAATTATAAGATTATTAATATAAAGTTTATCAAAATTATTCTTCAATTTCAATGTATATTGTATGTATACAGAGAAAAATAAGAGTGAGAGAAAGAGAGATAAAAAAGTGATAGACATGAAAACACACCTATGCTGACCAAATACACAACATTTTAACCTCATCGATTGGTTCGACTTTGAACTACTACGTTACAGCATTATCCTTCTTCATTTCTTCCAGGAAAAAAATCAATTAATCAATAAATACAAAGAGAACATACACGTGTCAGTAATCAAGGAACAGCGAAAAATAATTGGAACATTATACATGATACGGATCTCACTTCCCTCACACACTCACACACAAAAATACCCACAAGTACTCTACCAATTACAGCTAGCGTGAGGAAGTATGGCAATCGATTTTTCTGGAAGGTCTATTCGCACGCGCACGCACGTGACCGCCCAGAAAATCGATCGGATTGGAAAACAAAACGAAACAACCTCGCACAAATACATAAACAACTCATTAGACTCTCAGGTAACCTGTGATGTTATCAGAATCTCAGCTTCGCCTTTTCAGCAATCGTCATATCAAGCAGGGATAGGTCTCGGCCCTAATTCGGACGGTATTGATCGTTACGTTTAAAAATGGCGCGAAGGGCGCCTTGCGAGCATTAGTAGCTACGTAAAAAGACGCCGCCTTCTGTATTGATCGCCACGGCTCAAAATCACCTAGTATAAACCTCACCCAGTCGAATAGGAGAAGCCAGGCAGAGCTGCGATCAAAATAACATCACAGGGGGACATGCAATCTGGTAGTGAGTATTTGCCCTAACGAAACAGATCTATTTATACAATACAGTAACAGTACTCAAAAGAATGAGTATCAAGACGGAAGCGTACATTTCATCGGAAGCTCAGACACCGTTTCAACCGGCTACATTCAGTACCAAGACAAACTAATGAAGTAATATTAATACAAGGTGTTTAAGTTCACTGAGACAACGGAACATTACCACCACTGCCGTTGTTGTACTGGGACTGTTGAACAAGCGACGCCAATACTTGCTGCAGGTTCGATCCCGGTGCGAACGTCTGCTGTTGCTGTTGTGCTGCGGGGGCAGTGGCCGTAGCGTAATTAAACGACAAATTTGCTGGGTTGTTCGTCGCTTGATAACGTCCAAGCAGACTTCCCAGTTGTTGCTTGTAAGCCGCTGTGAACGATGCACCCGCGTTTAGAGTTGCCGTCGGAGGTGGTGGGTACTGTGGACGTGACGCAGCCGGCTGACTCCATTGCGATTGGTGGTAATAGGACAACGCACCACTGCTGTTGTAAAGACTCTGCTAAAAATATAACATTGGAACTAAATCTTTTACGTTGAACACTCCTCTCACACTTACTTTATTTTCCTTTCATATTCGGTGTTAAGTAAAAACCCTAAACTCAATCGAAACTCCCAAAGACGTCATAAAGCTTGTTTCAGAAATTTTGACTGGTCGGAGCAAAGGGTCGTGATGCAAGACAGCCCCGCGGCTTGGCAGCCAACCCACCTTGTCTCTCTGCTCATGGTTCTTTTTCACTGCGTAATATATACGAGGGGTTGAGGGTATAAAATCAGACTGAATTGTGCCGTAGAAGGAATGTGTCGTCTGTAAAAATCTGCGTCCGTTGCATTTTATTCCGCCGCAAAGTCACAGTAAGCATTGGGTTCCCATACGGAATCTTTGTCCCTGGATATGTTTACGGTTCTAAATCATTGACCCTGTTCCCAGAACTGGTGTCCTTGCCCCGGATCAAGTTAACTCTATCAACATTTTTGCGATTTCTAGTCTTTTAAGCTGTTTTAAGCCTTTCCAAGATTTACAACTTTATCCAGCTTACGTTTCGGCCTCTTCGCCTTCTTCAGACCCTTGAACTCAGAGACCAACCACTAGGACGACCACACAAGAACGGATCTTCAGCGTATTTCTAGTCACTTCCCAATGGGAGGGATTTAAGGATTGCTCACCAACCAGCGGATACTTATTCATGTAATTATTTTTATCAAATAATAGAGCTATTCGAAAAACTATTACCAAGTAACCTACATGACCAGCAAGTACGTTATGCGGCTGAATTGTAGGCACACGACTAGCCATCACACCATCACCGTTACTGATTGTCATTGTGGACGTTGGTGGGGCAGCGAATGTGACCGAAGGGGGCTGCGTTGAGATCGATGGTAACGTCGATGAGGCGTGTGTAGATGTCTAAAGATGATCTTTGAAGTTCTTCTCACTGATCATCTTCCAATGAACGAATTCTTTTTCTAACTTTTAAGTTTATAAAGTAAACTCGATTTCGACCCCGGAGAAAACGTTTTCATCCAAACTGATGCATTCAGAATCATGGCCACTTTATCCAGCCGCCAAATATCTGTTGCCTAACTGTGAAGGAATGTCGGTCCTTTCTGGCAACTCATGTGCCCAACTGGTAACATGAAGCAGTTGCCCGCAAGTAGACTGGCGGACCCAGAGTACATGGCTTCGCATGTTGGTCAGAGTTCGAAAGTACCCTTTCAACTGTCTAATACGGCTCTAGCTTCCTATGGATGCCGCCGAGAGATCAAGTCTGATTTTCAGAGCTGTCCAATTCTACTACTTGATGCCAAGGTCGGCACATGGAGTGGGCGGAACTAGCAAGTAGCTGAACCAAGACTCTGCCATTCTGTGATTGGCTGATAAGAGTAGCTCACCAATCAAACGCCTGCAACATGTTTTATGAAGGAAGTCAGTGTCTGGTTCAATTTTTCCCATTAAAATGTCGTTCCAGTACACATTTCTGCAGTGACTGTCTATGCTGGACCTTTCTTCATACAGTTTAGCATGTAGAAAGATCTTCACGATGAAAATACGAAAACGAGAGCAACCAAAAGCGTGAACCCAAAAATGGAGGTCCTTTTCACCCCCTTTCCAATCACTTTTCATCTTGAAGAATAAAAAGAAAACCATAAAACAATACTTTTATTGAAAACAAGATGCTATCTATGACTCTGCCCGATACTTAAGAAGCGATTTTCAATTTTCCACTTCTCAGGCACATTTCTTGTCTTACCTGCAAGCGCCTAACTTTACCTTACCATTTGTGTATCACGAAATGAAATACAGGAAAAACACTCACATTGTTAGTTGGTGCCGGGGCAGCAGGAGGCGGTGGCCGTGGAGGGCTATCATCGTCCAGAATTATTATAGAACTGTCCCGAGAACGAGGCGTCGGTGATACCGGTGGATTACCCGAACGAGTTGTACTGCTGTCAACCATTGAAGCGCGAATAGCTCGTTCAACTGCTTGCTGTTCATCGTCATCCGAATCAGAAAGCACTGAAAATATCAATGTAAGGTACATAACTCATACTAGTAAACCTTAGACTTACCGATAATGTCATCATCGCAGGTAGTTTTCGGTTTCGATGAGGTAGCACCCGTTCCAGAACCGCTAGCTGTACCGCTGTTTGTGCATGACTTTTCGTCCGTATCATCCGAATCCACATCAATACATTCAGATTTCACTGTTCTATAAGAGCCATCCACCAACAGCTCCACTTCCACAGCACCCGCATCGACATTTGACAGGACATCTTGGAAATAACTAAAAAAAAAAGATAAATCAGCTAAAAAAAAACATATGGTCAGTTACTGTCTACCGTATCTGAGGTCACTTAACCCCCCTCCCCACTCCTATGAATATTTGCTCCTGAACCCCTCAACAGCATCGTCCGTTAAACGTTTTAGATAGAAACTGTATTACATTTAGAGCATAGTACTTTCCATAAAAGTAGCCAATGAAAAATTTCCTTCCCACTAGTCATATGTTCAACAATCAACAGACAGTTCGGGCCATTGTGTTGGCGCAGGATCGCACGAACTATTGAAAAACTGATGCATCAAATAATCGACTGTGGAGAGGGTTTCCCTTTCACAGCTGTACTTTCAAAAGCACTGAATGGGACGTACCTTTTTTAAAATAAACCCAAAATAGACAACCCGTATCTTACTACTTGGATGTTAGCACTAGGTAGAAAAGCAACAGCAACTATTCCAAAACCCCAGACCCATACTATAAGCTTTTACTTGGGTGCCCAGAACAACACGACCTTTTTGTCTCTTGTCCAAAATCCTTGGCATTAACTAACCCTTCCATTTACTAATTAGTTTTTATTCAAGATGTTAACCTGCACGTTTATTTACTCCTCCGCCTACCTAACAAATACTCAGGTGACTAGGTGTTACATAAGTAACTTCCCTTTTACCAGCAAGCAAGAATTTCATCTCAAACCTTTTGCCTTTACTTCTTTCCCTTTTCCTCTCCCTCTCATTTTTATGCTGACTAAAAAAAGAAGTGCTGCTCTTCAAGCCTTCCACCGCAATAATTTTCATTCAAAAACAAGACTTATTTACTTTTTTATTGATTCAGACCCGAACTCTCGTGATATGCAGAAACCTCTAAGAGGGACTGAATTGAGCTCTTATGACCAATACCATATAAAATACAGTGCCTGAAGGTCTCCTCTGGTAATGGTACCCCTTTCACACCCTCGGGGCATCACCCCAAGACGTAAAAGAGGCTGAGGCTCTTTGGGGTACCTAACACTTTGATTACAAATTATCACAAAGCATTTTGATTATCTGACCTCACACTCAGTTAACTATTCAAAACAGAACATCATTAACTGCTTGAAAGAGCAAAATCGTCGGTTCGCTCATCCTTTTGTGAAGGTGCCAACAACCTCGTTGGTAATCCATATCTTGTCTGCTGTTATCATGACAACGCTAACGCGCATCAAAAGCATATACGCACGAAATTACTATTACTACTACTCTGACAACACGTGACATTATAGCATTCGATTCAGGGAGACAGTGAAAACGGGATGGGCCACTTGGCCTTTTACTCCACAAAGACAATCTAGCCAACATTGCTGACTAGGAAACATTGCTGGCCCGTGAACTGGGGCCAATTTTCATCACAGAAGTCAGTCAGTCCTTGCATCGAATTGAGCCAATTCTAAAATAATTATCCCTGATGGTTGCCGATCAAAAAACGGGCTTATTCCAGTGGGAATTTCGAAATCGCTCGTGACATTTCCCATATTTTTTTCGCTTAAAAAACGAACGCTCAGTATTTGCTCTACACTACACTCCGTATAAGCTCTACGGAAACAAATGCCAGATGTCCACTATTGCCCTTTCTCTGCAGACTTGAACTTTCATTATGCCTGCAAAAACACCGGCCCGTTACTGTAAGATGAACTCCAAATAGAATCATCTGACATATTTGTAAACTTTTGTCAGTGTTTTAAATAAGACCTGAAATGCACAAATGGCACCTCATGACCTTATTGAGACCAATATAGAAATAAAAATGAAAGTACATTTGTGTGCAAAACTGCAAAACTTAAGTGCAAAACTAAGCCCTGCTGGACAGGTCAATACTCTACCACATTCCTTCATAAAACTTGGACCTTGAATTGAAGGAACCGCTACGGTATAGATCAGAATAAACACCTTTACACCCCTTTCTTTCACCGCTTTGCCGAACTACTAAGATACTTTATCTACACCTTCCTAATCCTAAGTTTGCAGACCAAAGCATACTCTCCTACTGTTTCGCCTTTGAAGGGTCACAGCGTTACTTCAATTGATCATGAAAAGCCGAACTCTCAAACAGTCACGACTTTCACCTCCATGCCCAGTCATAGAAGCAACTGACCGCCCGTTGTCCACGATGAACTTGGTAAATCATGCCCGGATTGTTAGAATCCTTACCGGCTCAGGTGGACTGGTAGTGATAGTGGGACTGTTCGTTGACTTTGTTATCAAAAGTACAAGGAGAGTTTGGAAAGTAAAACCGCTCCCAATCCCTTTTCCCTCTGGAGTGGAAAAAATGTCAAGTTCCTCCTTGATGCTAGACCACTACAGCTAGACTCTCGAGCCTTGCGTAACTAGCCGTAGCAGTCCAACAAAAACATGGAGCTTTGTAGCTTTCTCAGTATCCAACAGAGAGAAAGGATCAAAAGCTGGAAAGATTTCAAATTCACTTTAAATTATTGTTTGAGCAGAACTTTGGATTTCAGGTAGGTACCTTATATACATTTACAAACTTTTCCTACACCGCAACAAGAAGAGGAGTGAAATGTGATTCCCATCCGCAACCAGTGCTCGACCCCTGTGTTCCAGAAAAACCGTACTCTGAACATGCTTCTAGCCAACAGCTACTACTTCGCAGAAACCCCTGCAGCTACTTCCCAAGCCACTTCCTCTGAGGACGATCAATTATCCATCTTACAAACTTCAACGTCCGAAAAAGGATCGTCCGTTACTATTTTGATGTATCCCACTGTTCCAACGATACCGCGCATAGTGTTGAAGCGGCTCTGCTATGCCAACAAACGAAAACGATTGGTCAGCCGACGTCGATGATCGCCGAGAGAATCGCATTGCTTTCTGCAAACACGCGTGAACACACACGACTTGTGGCCACTGTCATTGACGCGACTAAGAGAGGAAAAACGCACTTATACCATCTCTACACGTACAGCAAACGCACGCACCAACAATGTCCATCGACTAGCTAGCCAGCTAGCCAGCTCTGCACCGTTTTGCAAGCTCCGCTGTTGTAATAGGGACCAATCGTTTGAAAAAATGATACGTTAGCGTAGAATAATGAAAAACCCTATTTCTTGCGGTGATTGTGACTACAGGTGCCAGTGATCTGCCCAGTCCCGAAACCACCCAAGCGGATGATAAATAGCGCTTCACCGTGGATTTCCAGCAGTTTTTCATATAGTAGCAGCAGTAGCAAACGGAGAACGGTGCTTCCAATTCATAATCAATTGAAGGGCTATGCAAACTTTGCTTGCAAGCCTTACTTACACATTCAACCAGTAACCTTTGCCTACAACAACCTTTAAATTCGTTCTGTTATAAACGATGAAATTTTGGACGCTGGGATTTATCAGAAACTGTCATCAATCTTACAGTAACCCTATAGAAGACAAGAACCATTCCTCTATGAACTGATCATGACCTCTTCAAGTTCAACTTTATCACCCTCAACAAAACAAAGGAGCGCACTTCTCAAACTTCAGTCTGTCGAGACAGCCTGCTCACCTAATTTCTCATTAGGCCCGGTACCATGCCATCACTAACACAACATGCTAACTTACACCCTAGAATTACTATAACTACAATTAATCTATTACTCTTCGAATCGTTACAATTTATTGAAGTGCAGCGGCAAGCGGCGATGTAATGCACACAGAATTCATGAATCTCTGTTAGTCGCCAGAACCATTCTTCATGCCCTTCCATTTGATGACGTTTAACTGGTACCAAACTTCTATAGCAAAGTAAAATGTTGCCTTCTACATTTCTTTCTCAATTTTACACAGTACTGAGATTCCCCCAGCATAATACAAAGAAGAGCTCATGATGGAAGCATACTAGGGAATTCGCAACGTACTCGGAGATTCCTGATCGATAATGATAGCGCAAACATGCTTGCATTGAGCGAGCCCTCATCCATTTCATCGATGAACTTCATCGACTGAGATTGGTTCAGTTATTCCAAGGGATCGGTTCTTTGAAAAGGCCTCACTCAATATTAACAATCAATCCTATTCACATCTATTTTTTCACAGAAACCTTACGGGCAGTTGCGTTGAGGAGCTATCCTTTCCAGATCAATCTTTTTCAAAAAAGAACATCCTTTCAAAGAATCCTACCGCAAAAAAAGCAATAGATGCAGAGAAGCTCAGGGTACTGCTAGAAGACCGCAAAAGTGAATCTGGAACCTACAAATCACTACTCACCACCTCAACACCGAATACTCCCAAATTCAAAGAGCATTCCTATAACTGATATTCTCGCCCCCGGACATCTTAGACTTGCATGCATAAATAATCGCAGCATATTAATATAGTGGTAGTCAAGAAAGACATCAACTTGTGTCCGAACCCCCAGAGTGCTTCGTGAGCAAACAGATTGTATAAGCATAACTTTACAGCGACGAAAACGTGATCGTCTCTGCAAAAGCTTGTTTTTACAACGAATAACAAAAACCCGGCATTCCTTAGGAACCTTGGACTTGAAGGATTCTGTAGGACGAGAAGCGTCTGCCTTTGTAAAAATGAAAAAAAAGTAAATAAAGAGGTAATCAAAACAAAGCTAATGACATCAAAGCTGTGTTATCGTCTACAAACAGACATTAAAACACATATGACTATGAAAAGGGGTAAAACAATACGTAAACGTGAAACTCACGCATCAATGATCAGCAACTTGTACGGTGCCCAATCGCTGCACACTGGACATCGCCATGTTGCACGTTTTTCGTTCATTTGTAGATAGTTATATAAGTCGAAACATTGCAGATGAGGGCATTTCTTGCACCGGGCTGGTAGAGTGATTCGCTTTCGCGACAGCTGAAATTAAAACTAGACTAATTAATAGCAGTATATTGAAACAGACGACACAGTCTCTTCCAAAAACTTTCCCGTTATGGAGTTTCAGTTCTGGGCTCTACTTCAAATCGCTGAGCGTAGGTTCACCTTTACAATTCCGCCAAATACAAGAAGCCATTGGTGTCCAGTTTTTGGGGAGTATTCAGTTCTCAACAAAAAGTCAATTCTAACAGTAAAGCTCTACACCAACCGTATAGTCTTTTGACGAACCACAACAGCAATTACTGGTTCTATCAACTTTGCAACCAAAAAGGTGCACATTTAGCTCTTTCTGCCCCTCAAATCATGCAAATCTATCACCTTGAAATCAGATCAGTCATCTCAGTCAATCAATATCAGAAAAAGTGATTTTAACTTCCAACATTTTTGATTTTTGTTTGAGCTCTCGCATGACTCACACCATATTTTCAACATCCTACCCATCTATAATACATTACAAAAACTCCAACGCATTGTCATGCTCATCGTATCAACGGCAACAAAACTTCTCCAACAGAAAAACCGGTACTGATATCACTAGCATGGACGGCTAGGCGTCATTGTCACATGATCGGCTGTTATTTTACCAACGCTCGTGACAAAAATAGCGCTACGTTCGCTATAACGGGGAACGGACAAAAATACATCATATGGATGAAATTTTAATTTTAACATTGCTTAACTAATTTCATTGAGCAACAAACGCCGAGATTGCTCTTATTAGGTGTGGACCAAGATTCAACAACCCCTCCTTCTCGGGAACTCTCAACTTGGCAGGTTTTCTGGCATAGACCGAATTCGCTTCTTTTTCATTATCGGCCTGATTGCTTCCCCTGTAGATTTCCACTTTTTCGGTATGTAACATGTTGTCTATGAGTTATTACTTCTAGAAGAGGTCCAGTTTTACCGAGCTTCATTTACATGCGTGGAACTAGACCTCAATCTCTGAGCAGTGGAAGTTGGTAAGTTCTTTAACTATTAAGCCATTGAAAAGTTCCCAAAATTCTCAATTCAGCAGAACTGGCGAAAGAGACTACCAATTTTGCGAATTTAGAGTTAACATTAGTGAGTGGGCCACTGTGAGCTCGCATTTCATAATCCGCCAGTTTTTGCCAGGATTTGTATATAAAGAGAATCTCCTTTATTCAATACAATTGAGAGAGAAGACTGTCTAGCAATCTTTCAACGCCAAGCGACTTCTCAAGGTCTCAAGGTTGATCGCTCACTGCTCCTATGGTTGATAAATGGTCTTGTTATTTTTCCAAAAACGGATAGAAGAGAAAAGTACAGGTGTGTCTCGTCTAAGGTTAACCAATTTGCTAAAAATGCAAGCCTAAAGATAACGGCTCCACTTAGTGAGTACAAAAAAGTGAATGGCAGCAAAAATGAATTTGATGGGTAACCGACACTGGACTTCAGTGTTTCCAAGAGCAAATTCAGAAAAGTCGTCACTACGATTCATGCGAAACTCCATGGAGCAGTACCTACCCATGAGGTCGGTTACTGATATTAAGACGAACCAAAATCAGGCCAGTAGTTTGTATTTGTTGAACATTACTTTGTGTAGTGTATGCAGGAATTTCTAGAAATTGTCCCGAGTAAAGAAATCCTTTTAAGTCAGGTTTCAGTTGCTTTTAACACTCCCATCTTTCCATGGGAAAGATCAAGTTACAGATCCGAAACGCTAGTTTGAATCAATCTGAAACAGATCTATTCTGTATCAGCCTATGATAATTCATAAATCATGATAGACCAAATTGCTGAGCCATTACTCAACACAACAAAATACCCTATCTATCAGCAATACCAGTCATAGATTACTCTTTACACTACCTTCTCCAAAATCATAATAAGACGGAGACGTGCGCCACAGCTATAGCCAAGGAATACTCATTATTCACAACTTTTCTCACCTTTCGTTGTAATAATCTCATAAAAAAAACTAGACCGACCGAGGGACCCATCAAAACGCCTCTCGAAGAGAAAATCTCCATCGTGGCCCATTATCTGTTATATATCCACAAGTTCATCCTGTTGACTTCAGTCCTCCTGGGTACATTGAGACCAATCAAAACCGGAAATCTCAATTGCGATTCTGCTGGCGCAATCTATTCGCTTTTCGAACTGAAGGGACGTAAATCATTCTATCTATAGATATCCCTATAGAGTTTTTCACACCAACGACCACCGGAAGATAACTGTGTCAGACCAACGACCAAATCATTACACTTTGAACCCTATGATAAGAAACTCTTTACGAACTAGTGAACAGAGAAAGAAATGTGATTACCGATGTACGGGGCCCGAAAAAACTGACTTGGTATCCTGACCAGACACTTTCTTGCAACAGTTCTTTAATGATTTTCCATTTCCGATATCATAGTTAAAAAGTCCTACTCTGTAGATACCAAATTCAAGGGAAAGACAGTTTTTTGTCCCTGACACAATTCCCAGTGAAGAATCATAGCCCTACTTCATCAAATGAACCAAGAACTCTACCCGTAACAAGTCAATCTAGTGAATAAGCGACAGGATATTGATCCAATTTTATGTTACTTGCTCTAGTCCTGAATTCTATTCAGGAGTATACAGCCGAATGAAAAGTATACGAAACGTGAGCACGAAATGACAGCAGCAACGGTAGGACGCATACTCCCCGATAGGGAAACCTCCGATGCATCTAATACCCATTCCCCTTCACAAATGTCACATCGCTGAGTCAGGTTATTACATTTCCATGAAGTCCAAAGATCTGTGTGAAACTTGATACTTCTATCTTAATTCCTCAGGCACCAGCAAAAATCTCATTACAGTAACAGCTTCAAAGCTGTTACAGGACCGAATAAGCTCATCCGAATAACAAACAATAATCTGTACACCAAATCGGCAAGACAACTCTCAAACTAATGAATAATCTTCAATGATGTTAGGGATCTCGTGGACCTTGTTTCAAGAAGAAACGACGAGTATTCTACTCAAGCAGGTTGGAAAGATTGTCACTACTTCCCTCTGAATCCCTTCGTAAGTAAACACGACCCTGCAAATTCCAGATCCAATTCCAAGAAAGTTCGAAGGAGCTTAATGAAGGACATAATGTAATAATACTTCAGTCAATCTCAACAAAAGCCTCCCAATGCTCATCGCTGGCATTTAAACTATTACTTATCTATCCTTAGGCATGGTGCCGATCCCCCTCCCCCTTCTGAAATGATAAATATGGGTCCTATGCAGACTTCTCAAATCGTGACCGGCCCTAATTCAATATCTCGCGCAGAGAAGCAATTGGGATGCATTAGTTTACCTCTCAACTAGGACAATGGCACTAAAGGAGACCGATCTAGCCTGATCCAATCTGTGACTATTATCTTCTTTACCATGTCTTTAAATGCCGACAAGAATAGTCGGAAATGAAACACCATCAAGGAATGACTGAGAGACAGAACGCAAGTCCCATCCGAAAGATACAAAGTATCATCATGTTCGTCAAAGCTATCAGCAACTAACCACTTCATCTGCCAATGGTTTCGCTCCAGAAATGCACATTCCCACACTGAATCGAAGTAAATTGGTTCAGCCACAAAGCAGGGCCTATTCCCTTACCCAACTATACCACTTCAAAAACCGCTTTCCAGCTTTCACGATAGTTATCTTTTTCAGTGAACCATATTCTAGTATCGCAAATCATCCGCAATCTCGCGTCAACTTGCTCGTTAGCAAATTGGTAGATACATTTTCTCGTGAAGGCTACAATCCCCCGGATTTATATTCGAAATCCTGACTGATCCAGATTAGAGCTTCGTAGCATTTCCGTTGAATCCTTTATCTGGAAAATCCTCTTTCGCCTAGCCCTGATACAGTCGTCTACGTCTGGAAAAAGTCACAACAATCCAACATCAAACACTCCCGACTCATCTCTGGCCTTTCCTATTACCAAAGATCAAAATCGAAACCAATAATCTGTTGCTCAGCGATGCATAATGCTCTCCTTTGCGGGATTTTGAGATGTAAGGGAAATAGCAACTAGAGCGGAGTTTTGAATCTACTCGATATCTCGATTAAATGGTCTCATGGACATTCACCGCGGTGACCAATGTACACGAAACGTATTCAAACTGGCAGCTAGCTGTAGCATCGCTTGAACAAACAAAACCGTAGTGGTAGAGAGGGCATCGCGAGTCACCATTTCCACTGCAAACACGCAATTGTACGTCATGAATTGCCAAGCCTATCACACATGGACGTTTGTACAAATTCGCTAATCCCATGCGTACCAAGAGGAATGTAGGAAAAGGGACCAATCATGAAGACAGCGGCTGAGCCCTAATTCTTCTAATATTACTTCACATACATGAAAAAAAAACTTTTCAAAGAGACAATATTAAATTTAAGTATTATAATCGTCGCGTAGTAGGTGGGATTGATGCCAACTTCACTGAAACAAAAGCCGGGGATTTGAAAAGTCATGAAAGGAGAAATTAAAAAGCCCTGTGGGCAGCCAAACGCATTCGTATCATCGAACTCTTTTAAAAGCATCAGCCGATATCTCGTGTCGGGCATGATCTGTGAGTTATAAGAAATTGCGATTGGCAACAAGGCTTTGTAAAACTGGGCCTACAACAATGCGAAACAGAGTAAGCTCATGGAAGTATGAGCCGGGTATCAGACATGTGCACCAACATGAATGAACGGAGGCTTTAGAACTTTGCCGTCTCATTTTTCAGCTCGAATTTACACATTTCAATTCAAGATACTACTTCGATTCGTACTTCTAAAACCCTTACCGGACACAATAGACTGATCTTCAACTGCGCCATTGCTATGTCATCGTCGTTCCCTCCACCAAGTCGTGTTCTGATCACGTCCCTAGTCACGTGCTCATTTTGGTGATGATCCTAAAGATAAATTGAGGTTAGAGAATATATAGCTCGATCTCAACATATCATTTTTTTGATAGTGATTTGACACTCGAAGGGGAACGGCGAAAAACATACCACTGGCGGTTTGTTACCATACGTCGGGCCGGTATAGGTTCCGATAGCTCGATCTCGAAGAATATCAGAAGTTACCCGGTACACCTAAACAAACAAACACTTTAAGTAATCGAAGTAAAACTTTCCTGCTTGTTGACATCGATTACAACTTAGTAAAAAAAAGCGCAGAAGAGAATAACTCACCAAATATACAGCAACAGCCCAAACTCTTTTGTCACCGGTCCATTCAATAAGTAGTCGCAACGGCCTCGAGGCATCACGTACATTCAAGCACTGTTGTGTGATATCTACAGGCCGAGATGGTCGTTTCGGTTCAACGTTCGGTTTATTCGTTGGAATGACAGCCTTCAAATGAAATCATTAGGTACAAATACAGCGAAAACAAAATGTTTGGAAATTGCAGTACAGTAATATGGAGATGCAAGAAAACATACCGGCAACTGCACTATTTGCTCTTCCAAGCGGACCATGCAGTTGAGCGGGAAATCGTCGGGTAACTCTTGCGAGTTGTAACCTGCGGGCACTTGGAAGAACCTGAACTGGTTGCTTGACAGTACATCAGACGAGACAATGAAAACTGAAAAACACTCAACCGCACCAACACCTTACCTGAGCTGAACCTCAAACCTTGGCAACGGTGACGTTGGTGTCCAGTTGGCGAAACGTTCTCTTGGAACAAGAAACGAATACGACTGCTAAAAAGAAGGTTTTCAAGCCTCCATGTTGCGGAAGCTGCATAAAAATAGGGGAACTTACCTTGCATGGTGATTTCACACCAGAAATTACTGCTGGCAACTCCATTGGTTCCAGTAACGTTTGATGATTATCATAGAACGGAAGATCAATTGGTACAAGATTTCTCAATGGACGGCACTGAAAATATTTACAATTCTTTAAATGTTCCAGCCGAAGCATTTTGTAGTTACACTTCATCTGTGGTAACGAGAGAGCATAGCTGCTTTCAGACTTCAACGATTCATCCGTGCGCCCGTCCGTCGGACGCGTTGCGTGCTTACGACGGCGGCCCCAGCCACTTGTTCACATCACTGGATCACTGGATCTCATGCCAACAGGTGGCTAGGATCGCACGCACGCAACATGGTTGGACGGACGGACGTCGAAGTCTGTAAGTAGTCCATGCCCTCATACGCATATTCTCCACTTGTTTCCGTTATATTTCCTTATGAACTGAACCAGATGCCGGTCCGCATTAAAGCTCATCAGAAAAGCTGTAGAGCTTCATCTGAGCGCTGCACCCTCGAAACGGGCTAGCCATCGATATGCTATAAGTCTCATCACCCATTGTAAGATTCGAACTCCAGTTCAACCCCATTTCCTACCAGGGTAGCTAAGAAAATCACATCCACACCATTACTGCAGGACTGTGGATTTGATCGACCGAGAGTAATGACCGCTGTTCATGAACTCCGGTGGCTGATATACGCGCTACTTCCACCTCAGTCATCAGTCCTGATCCAGGAATGAATCTCTATCGAGCTGTGCTTGTAAAGCCCACCCTTCATATTTCGCACACGGATGTTAACATCCATAGTGTCAATGCAGCAGCAAGTCTTTGCTTCCTGCTTCTGCGATTTGAACAACTTTAACTAAGGGTATTCGAGCGAAGAGCTTTTAAGAAAAGGAACTAATTTGAACCAACCTGTTGATGTAACGAGTTTTGCATTGGGGGCATCATTTGGCCACTTCGATAGCCACCATAAGCACCGTTATTACCGTTAATCATTCCACCATTCGACATGTAACCCCTGAATATTATGCAATTGCTTTTAAGAATGTCATCTAAATACATCGATGGCGTAATCGACTATTTATTGCAAGGCGAATCACATTATACCTGTCGATCCAACCAAATTCCCCCAACTTCAACCACAAGATCATGCAGCTCAGAATTTCTGCATTCAATAGCCCTAGTTAATGGGAAGCAGTAGCCCGATCTTTCGTATTCGTTAACATTGACTCATTGAAAAACAACCCTACAGAAAAACTAAACCCTTACCTGACAGGGACAGCGTAGGGTGCGACCCGGGTGCCCTTTCCAATCATAAGTTTTACCTGGAATACTTCATTCATTATGATCTTCTCAACCTTCTAGTCGACTCTTGAACAACTCACCTGATTAGCAACTTGCATTTGTACTGACGGCGAACGTAGCAGATCCGTACAACGTTGAATTAGTTCCTGTTTCTTACCCAATTTAGGCATTTTGAACATCGACAACACGGTTTGCAATTCGTTCACCCGCATTGACGCTATCATACTCTAAAATGCAGACGACTACTGCGAACAAGAAAAACCTCGAACTCACCGCCGGTCAAGCGCATCGCAGAAGTTCCACGTTGCGGCTCAGCAGCATTTTTAAGGTTGAACAAACTATATACAATCGAAACACTCTTAATGTGGAACCAATGGCACACATGTATACAAAAACTGCCTACAGAACAACTGCTACATAACGCTCGATACCTAGGAACTTCAATCGATACCAAAGCTTCCTGACATTAATAAAATCAGAAACATGCTTGCCCTCACTTACCTTTCCTTCACGACGACGGGTTAGAAAAAGAGGTATTTCCGATACTTTTCAAACAGTAAATGGAGTTGTTGTAAATGGTGTAAATGAAGACACTTTCACTATCCCTAATTAGCACCGAACCCGACTCTTAGTGACAAAAGATTTTGGAGTAAAAGTAATTAAAAGGACACATTTCCGAAGCGGAGAATTTTATAGTACGAAAATCGAAACTTCGTCAAGGAAATTTTTAGACTGCTAAATTACTAACTTCTGAATTGTTTTTTTTTTGCCCGAAGAAACTTTTATACGGAGCTGGCCAACCGTTTGATACCCTTATACAGCTTTGAACTTGCCCGTACCCTTCTAATGGAAGACTAGGGACCTATAAGGTATTAATACCCTACAAGTGGGAACATGAAAGAAAAGGATCACGTGGGTGATTCGTCACTCAACGGCAATGGGCCGCCACCTTCAGGCGAATGACAAATCAAGGTAAAAATGCAAAAATCATTACATCAGTATCCATTTAGTAAATGGTTACCGAAGGTGAAGCTTCAACTGAGTTATTTCCCTGAGACAAAAAGTCGCGGACTTCTCAAGTTTGCTCACGTTCCCAAAAAATACGTTTGCGGGGGAAAAGAGTAAATTGCGTAATAGAGGAGTTGGAGTTGCGACAACGCTCTAGATCATTGTTCGAAGGCTGTTGGAGAAGCCTCTCTGACCAGAATGTAAAAAAGAAATCAATTTTAAGCCTCCGTTTAAGATGGTAGGAGATATAAGAGACCCACAAAATCTTCCCATGCCTCACAAAAAAAAACGCAATTGCCCTTGCTACAACCACCAGAAGAGCAAGAATATTTAGTGGGTTGTTTTTCCAGAATAGATCATTGCAAGAGGCCTATTGGGATTGTTATAAAGATCAAAATGATTAGTTCCTTATGACAAGACTAACTACTATTTTTTTTTTATGCCACCTCCTCTTTTTTCCGCTCTAAACGGCGTATCCCTTTCAAACTGGTAACCCTACAGATGAGGGCGAGTGCTATTCTCAAGGTTCTCATGCCCTGATCAAGACGAGCTTCGCTCCCCACTACAGAAACCAGGCAGAAGCATTTTCCAGAACTACATGTCGCTCTACTTCAGAAAAAAAGGCATAGCGCCTTTTTTCTGAGAAACAGCAGTTTGACTTCAAAATGATATTGGCCTTTTAAGCTTTTCTAACGGAGTTTGGTCTCAATCGCTGGATTCAAGCAGCCTCCATCACAAAAATAGACAATTGTACAAGCATGAGGAGTAGATACAAAGAGCATTACAGACATAAGGACATCTGATCGTAAAATGATCGGAGATCTGATTATTGAAGAATCAGTGAACAATTGAAACACTATTGAACACCGAAACCAAAAAATTGAAGACGCACGACAAAACCGTCAAACCGGGTGTAAGATAACATGATCAGTAACATGAGCAAGCTCCATTCCAAATCTCAGTGCCGGGTTTTCATTAGTTGAGTATGACAAGCGTGTTACTTTCATCTCTTAATGGGCAAACGCTAAGGTTTCGTTCATAGTTTGTGACATACTAGCTGCGATGTGTAATCTGCGAAAACAAGCTCACCGCTGTTGCCAAGGCCGTGACGTGATCGCAACGTGTATGGATCACCTCATGTCAAATTTGACCTCTTGAAACGTTTCAGCTCGTCTGTCCCTTTCCAAACCCGTTTCTATTGACTGGTTCATCTATCGCATTGATTGCTCAATTTGGTACTGACTACTGTTAAACTGCGGAGCCCCTGCATGTCCTATGCGGAATACGGGTCCAGCGAGCCGGATTTCTAAGTGGGAACCGCAGCGAATGGCTGCTTTCATAGTCTGCCGGCCAGCCGGCCAGCCGGCGCGCCGGCAGACGTAAAAAAATTAGCTCGTGTAAGAATCTACGTCTCTTGCATTTTATTTCATGGTCAGATTATTTACGGTCGGGTTCTAACCGTGAAAAAAAATGGAAAAGACGTAGTTTTCCTACACGAACTAATTCGTTTTACGTATGTCGGCGCGCCGGCTCGCTCACGGACTATGAAAGCAGCCAGTACCTTCTCGTCAAGAGTGGAGCTATTCTACTGGCTACCTGCCCGTCCCACGTAATACAAAGGAAGGTCTTCTATCCAATCGATAAACATCACAGCTAACCCATTTCCACAACGAACATCCTTTCGAGACGTGAATTAGCAACCAGGTGCGTCGAATTCTTGGATTCGGGGCTGCCTAAACTAGAACAAACGACGATAATAACGAACGAGACTTGAACGCTTCATGCGAACCGTGAGTTAGAAGCATTGTTACGTGGATTCTCCTTGGAATCATTGTCAACAGGGACATATTCGGTCATACTTCGTGGAAAAATGGCCACTATAGGAAGAGCTAGGACTGACAGACGAGCTGAAGCGACTCAAATTTTCTAACCCTGGCATAATGGTATACATACAGCAACGATCACTGCACGCGCGACTCACCCAATACGGCAACGGCAGAGATGATGTGCTTTGTAGAAAGCGCACCGCATATAGCACATTGCTAACTGGAAGCAGCCCTACTACAACTCTTATGCCCAGCTGTTGTTGGCTCGTTTCTTTCTTCAGTTCGGTAACAGATATAAGGAGCTTGCCCACTTCAGACCCGGGTCAACGACCGACTGCGTATCTTCACTTGCGCTCAGACAGAAACCATGACCTTACGGTTACTTCATTTCGAACCATTTTTTCAGAGTAACACATATCACCTACATAATCAACCAATCAATCAATCAATCATCATCAATGAACCACTGCACCTTCAGAAGCAACCCTTCTATCTTGTCTGAGCGCAATTGAGAGGCGATGGTGAATGAATTTCAGTAGACTACTTTCTTCTCGAGTATATGGTTTGGTTGGGTCTCACACTCTGTAATTTAATTCAAATAAGTGATGCTCAATCCAAGCGTGTGCTGGACGAATGCCTGCACGACCGTAGCCGTGTCATTACCCCAACGACCGGCACGATGTGCAAACAGAGCCACTCCTTTTATCAGTCCGTCACAATTCGGATGGACATCAGTGAAATAATCTAATTATCTTCAAAGTCGACATCTCATTTCATTACTCGTGATTTTTACGTTCTGTGAACAAGTTCAATGATGCAGTATGCCATGATCCTGTACCAATAAGATGGATACTGCTCAAGAATCCCTAAGTATAATACAAACGTAATGAGACCAACTCCGACAAAATGACGTGAAACTAATCCCGAGACTCGTGTTTTTATTCAAAAATGGAACTTCCCTACTACTGGGCTTCCTAGAAGCTGAAGAGGATCTTGGGGTTCAGAATTGTGCACAACGGTATCATTCCAGAGGCAAAATTTCCAAGCCTTCGAGCAGGAAAGCGACATAAAAGAAAAGAGTGCTAATCAAACCATGCAGTTACAGACCTAGTCATCAAATCAAACTAAAGACCAATCCTCTGCCTAACGCTGTACCTACGACCTAGACTAAGCCCTAATTTTTTGTTTGCTCTTTTACGTTACTGCTGCCACCCCTTTCATAAAACTTATCAAGTCATCAAACCGGAGACGTACTACCCAATGGTAGAGAGTGAGAATGAACGCCAGCTAGCACTGTGGTGAAGAAGAAAGCGCAAAAAGAAGTTGAAGGTACATAAATAAAAAATTCTAGACGATTCAGCGTTTTGTGACAAAAGCTCAAGTTTTGTCTGCTAACTTAACCAGTGCGACTGAGCTTTTATTTTCTCTTATTATCTGCAATCCCCTACGGCCAGGCCATTCCGTACTATTATTGGCGATTCATCTCACACCCTTCATTTAATCGTAAAATGGAACGCACCCTGTTGCAAATCGAAGTTCGATGCGAGAGGGCGAAAAACAGCCCTGTCACGGATCACTGCAAGTCCCTATTTCACCCCGTCTACGACACAACTTTCAGAATACAATAATGCTAAAACCCTTTAACACCACGAATACCAGGGGCTCTTGAGCAACACCATCTTAAGGAGCAAAACGAATCAGGCCTAATAGGCAACTTTGGCACTACTTACCCTTTACTGCCCCACTTTGTCGAGAATGGGCTGGATTTCTATCGATGTTTTTTTTCAAGAAGATGAAACCGACTAAAAATTTGCCTAGAGGGGTTATTTGACCGGTACAACACGAATATCGCATCCACTCGTCATAAAGATGCCTGGCGCTCGCGCCACAGGCGCCAGCGCCAAATGTAGCTGGGCCACCAATCTTGCTGAAAACTTGCCCCTGAGTAAGAAGTACGAAGTATTCATGACGAATGGATGCGATATTCATGTTCTACGGGTCGAATTACTCCTTCAGGCAAGTTTCTAACCGGTTTCATCTTCTTGAAAAAAAATTCGATAGAAATCCAGCCCGTCCTCGGTAAAATGAGGCAGTAGAGGGTAAATAGTGCCGGCACCTCTTTCTGCACTTAATGAAGCATTTTCCTTCTACCTCCGAAAGTTATCCAAACTTAGAGCCCATTTCTTGAAAGTAACGCTAATTTATGAGAACGGTTACTGTGTATTTCATATTGATCGTTGCTTCCGATCGTAAAAACAGATGCTAAATATGAAAGCATTCTGCTTTTTCCACACTTGTCCACTACATTCTGGATTCCCGTCTCCAACCCCGATCGACAACTCCAAGAACAAGGAGATCGTAAATTTTCATCTCAAGTAAGGGACGGCAAAACTGCTTAGATTCCAGCTTCGACTTCCATGAATCCAACTCTTGCAGAAGTCATGGATCTTCCAGGATGGAATTCAAACTACACATTGCGTAACCTTCACTTGAGCCGCATTGCCGAGACCGATCACGATCTCAATAGTAACGAAAATCGCAGGTGTGCGCAAAGCATCGAATTTCTGCAGTTATACTATCGAAATTCTTCGTTAATCTCTACAGTCTTCAGTTTTTGAATCATTCAATGTGTCTACCGTCGACTCACCCAAATCTAATCTACTGTGGGGTGTACATTCACCATCACCTCTCGCCACGTTTCGAAACAATCAATAATACAAAACGCCAATCTCATACCCGAATACAAGTGAAATCACACAATACTTTGATTATCGATGTTTTTGCAACTCGGACTCGGGCTTACAATAAATATAACTACAACACATATTAGAGCCAGATATTGTTCCGTTTGTAAAAAGGTAAACACTCACCTCGACGTAACGCAGTTCCGATTGAGGAAACTGTTCGCGATCCATGTTTTTGCTGCTTAATGCTATAGATGAACAAGCTGTTATTTCCAGTTTGATTGATAAGCAAAGGAAATTACACGCTAGCGACAACTCAGAGGCCTGCTATTATGGCATCCACAACCTGGAAAAGAGAAGAGATAGCAAAATTAATGGTTATGAACATGATTGCATACACATATGAACGGGCACAAACAGCCCTCACGGGCTAATCTTACACTGCAAAAAATGCCGTTCTGAAAAAATGGTTATCGATTGAGCATGGAAAATCAATTATCATTTCAAAGTGTTCGTGCTAAAGAGGTGGATTGTAGTGTGAAGACACCACTAAATGGATACCATTCAGAAAAGTGGACGGTAAGGTTTCGAGAAACTGCAAGGAAGAACATGTATGAAATTGATTTCAGTATGAGGGACAAATAGTAAATAGGAAGGATGCAAAGAGAATCAAGGAAGCACACAATCGAAAAGATAGTTCTCATCTTCTTCAGATTCGAAGACGAGTCGGTGCTGTGGCAACCACAAAATCATCAAAAGGTACTCGTATATCGAATGAAAACTTTATAACCTCGAAATAATTTCCAAATAATCTACTACAAGACGTCACGACGGGACTCCCGTGTCAACTAACATACAAAAAACCACTCTATTAAAAGCATACACAGCAAATCACTATCCAACGTGACATTAGGTGACAGTGCTATAATCAGCCCGTCTATCGCCTGTACCACAGCTGTGCTTCACGCTTCCGCTTGATTTTCTTTTGTAGTTGCAGCACTCCGTATAGCAAAGCCTGAAATGTTTTATAGAAACAAATGCCGAGAAAACAAGAGGAACATCGAAAATTGGAATACTCCTGCTTTGCCGGAAAGCAATGGACATAAAACCTACATTTGATTAACCCACAGCGATGAGGTGACTTGTTCATATGTATGGTTTGTCAGTATTAATCGGGAAGCCTTTCATTAGGCCCCTCCCGCTATTAAAGCTGCAGAAAAGGTAGCTGGAAATCTGCTCGTTTATACAGGGCGGAGTTACCTGATTTTTCTCTTTTTCACAGACTACTGAACCAGAAAAGTAGCTTCGAGCCTATTCATTTCCTCATCAAGTCAAATATTGCCCAAAAACGAACATGTGTACAGTGCCAACAACGAAAGCCTATGTGATGAAACTCTATCGGATAGCCAATTAAAACAACATTTACCTCAGCAGTTGGTGGACATCCAGGAACATATATGTCAACTGGTATGACACGATCGCATCCACGAAGCACCGAATATGAATAATGATAATATCCACCTCCGTTGGCACAGGAACCCATCGAAATTACCCATCTGAAATGAGGAAAAGTCAATGAAACAACAAAAACTGCCGCAACGTAAACCAGCTTGCATACGCAAAGAAGGATAAAATATGGTTCTAGTACTTAGTAAGAATTAGACATTCGGTAAAAGTGCACCTTTTTAAACAGATATTTTCAAAAGATTAGACTTCCTAGGGAACACCCACACTGTGCTCTAACTACGAAACCCTACAGGAAAGCAATTTCACGTGCTTTTGAACGCTAATCCCTCCTTGAAATCTGTCGTAAAACACTGTAGCGCGCAAATCATAATCAATTCTTGCTAACGACCACATCGATCATAGATAAACCTTTGGCCCCGGCTACCTATTGACTTTGGCCTTATCTTGACTTGAACTTCACAAAAAAACCTGATACTATCTTACGAAACGCGCCTATTTTTGCATACCCATTTACTCGTAACGTTCGCTTTGATTTTGCTTCTACCTTACTTTAACTTGTGATACTCAAACCCCGTTCAACTTTAAAGACACAAATAAGATTAGCAAATGTACTTGGCTGTCGTGAAAAAGAAGTATTACACAACAACTACTCAGGCAGTTTTCGAGTAGCTAAACAAACTCAAGAGCACAACTGCGAAAAAAGTTCGCAAAAACGCGACGAAACAAAAAAAACAACTTTCAAACCCGATCAATAATTATCCATTGAATGATTCCAATGGATCCGCAAAATTCGGGAACCGAACACAAATTCTCAGACCTTACATAATCTCATTATCCATCTCATTTATGGCACAGTAATTTCAGCGCTTACTCTAATTAGTGAATAACTACTGAGCTGAAAGGTAGTAATCTCAAAAACACTTCTATTTCGAAACAGAAAATTCACATCTCATTAAAAAAAAAACAAGAACAGTTGCGAAAACGGACAAAACTGGCATTCTGCCAAAATAACCTTTCAATAGTGCGCTAGACTGGAGAGGTCTTAATCTGGTTGGTTTTGCAGAAGATGCCGTAAAAACACGCCCGATTTACATATCAATCAATATTACCTTGACATAATGCTCTCACATTTCTTACAGGTCGATATTTACTGACTACTGGTTCAACCAATCTCCACCCACATCAAGATGACACTCTACAAACAAAAAAGAAATAACGCCTGAATACTCCCACTCATCAATTTGATCAATACGGGCCCGCCCGCATCTGACAAACCGATCGATGGTGCCCCTGTTCACAGGGCATTTCCAACATATTGCTGCTAGAACTTCTTCTATCGTTTACTAGAGTATTGGGAAAGGTTTGAAGGAGCTCTGAAACAGTACAAAGCCAAGGACTCAGGGACGGACGTCGACAACTGGGCGCGCCGGCGAAAAACTACAGGCGAGATGCGAGTTTCGATCGATATTATTGATTGCCCTGCGACGTATGTGACGTCACCGTCGTCGGCCTAAAACACCCGCCCCCCTGCTGACGACGAGCTGCTAGCATTACCTCGATGCACCACCGACACTTGCCATCACCGCTGCGCCAGCCGTAATCGGGGAGGGATGCGATTTAACGGCCCCCAAAGCCGGTAATGACCAGTTGCACTTCCAAAAAACATACCGATTGATTCATAGGATGGGAAACGATTTCATAGCGCTATCTCTGATCCTACTGAACTGGGCATATTGCCAAAACGGAACCAATGAGCACTAATACTACAGTAACATTCAAAATGGTTCCTGGAGGACGTTCGAACAGAAATATCACGTGATAAAAGGGCGCCGCAGCTTCAACACCCGTGCAATGACGTCAATAGGTCAATACGTATCCTTAACACTTGACATCTGCCCTTACCTTTGTAAACAACAAATTCCACTATGGCCATGATAGAATCCGAGATAAGCCCCTGCAAACCAGTTTCAAGGCAATTCGTTGCACCGATCAATAACTACCCCATCTACAACCAGTTATAGAGCTGGAACGACTGTCAGTAACGAGTCGAAAAGCCATGGAGATCATCTGCAATACCAGGGATTTCCAAAACATACTTACTGATCTGTGGGTTAGGAATCAATTGAAGAAGGTCGCCTGGGGCTTAATATCACACAAACAGCGGGTAACTTCATACAGGCAGCCCACGGTACCCAAGTTGGCCCCAGGGTTGAACCAACCACACGACGCCCACAATAGCATAAAATAATGTTGCAAGGTGACGTGGCATCACCCAGATCTTAACATGTCGAGAGCGAAGACGTCATCGATCAATAAGTATCTTTTGTACATGGCGGCTACGCGGGACTATCTCAGGGCATCATCAAATTTGGCGCCCATAGACTAGTTTATCATGTTGGATCGTAAAACTAATCACGAATGAACATGTTATAACAGGATGGCGTCACGTATTCGATCAACAATTGCATTTTTCACGATGTTTGACGCCCTATTCGATCAATAAGTACATTCTTTTCTACTGACACATTACTTATTGATACGCTCAGCTCTGCTCCAATCAATACGCATCAACTGAATGGGACAAAAGCAATGCAAAACAAAAAGGAAAATTATAATCGAACTAGTCAGATCCGGTAAACTGCTTCTTAGAAAAAAAAATGGAACAAAAAGGATCTCAAAAAACTGTTCAAGAAAGATCTCATGACAATTCAGGCCAACGTACGAACTACTAATTGTAAGTACCTGAGGTTAACAATGTAAAGCAAGCCCTTTCATCATAAACGAATAAGGAAGAGCTTCATGGATAGGGAGAGTACTTATAGCTCTCTGAACTAGTTTACTCAGTTGTCCTAAACTAGGCTGTACACATCTGCGATTACGACAAATCTCCATCAGAATAACTGGCCACACAATTTTTTTTCAGTTTTTTGACCTCAACGGTAACATTCTTGCGGAACCCTTTATTAACCTAAATTCTACAGTATTATCGAGTAACATTTACAATTAATAGGCAACCGCGGGACAAGCCACGTGAAAGTCATAAGGTTTCGACGAAAACCAGAAACGACCACTGATTCTTCGGATGACTGCGCCCCTTCACAACCAACCACTAGCAAAAATCAATAGCGGCTAAAAATAGCTCCACACCTAGACAAATAATACGTTTCGCAGCTAGGCCTAAAAATGCCTTCCGGGAACTCTTTTGCAGTTTTTCCCTTACTGGTTAGGACCATTTTCATTCTGGATGTCTCAAAACAATCCAAACCTCCTCGAAAAATTTGGAAAGTTTTCAAAACAATCGAGAAATTCAAAGGGAACTTGTTCTGCAACTCCTATGCCCGCCATATTACCCCATTTCCAACGCTTTGAGTCCAGGAATGAGCGAGAGTAGAAACTCCCAAGACTGCACGAATCAAGGGCATACACGGAACTTGAGGCCTTCCCTGAAAGCCTTACCACCCTTTTTTTGAAGCAGATTTGCAAGTTCAATTCTCATGCCCTGAATAAGCCCTTTCACGAACTCAGCAGGTTTTTTAGACCGATCCAAGGCAATGTTTCAGAGAAGTGCTGGAAAGGACATATTCCTGCACCACTTTAAAGGTGTTAGCAAAGTAGTAGCAGCCAAATAAGCTAGGTAGTAGATGTCAAGAAGGAATGTTCCAGAACCATGTCGTACTTCTGAACCTTCTTACACCAACACCGTTAATAAGAATCTTCTCGTAATGAAGCACCGACTACCGACTAAGCAGTCAACATTGCGCCACGCATCAGACATCCATTTGGAAAGTGGAAACAATAGGATATTACCTGACATGAATAACAGATTGAAAGCCCCTTTTACACTGAACCGAATGGATCTTCGGGCTCCGTGCCCAGTTCTGAATGAAGTCGGCTAAATCGGTAGCCGCCATGCGGTAAAGAAGTCACGATAAGACTAGAGACAGCAGGAACTGATCCAGCAGTAAAACTTTCGAAAAAAAGCTTTTATCACTAAATCTGTGAGGACATCAATAGACAAGTGCCTATTCACACAATTAGTTTGTCCGTTTGGTCAATGTGCATTTCCCCAAATCAGTTCCGAGGGCCTTGTTTTACGGCGCGGCACGAGTTTACGGCCTCTTTACTCATTCCTTCATGGCTGATGAAGTAATCCCATACCTCCACCTTCATTTCTAGGACAGGGGGCAGGCATCGCTTATCCTGTCGATAGGAAAGCCGGACGACACTGCTGCTGCCAGTGGTTGCTTCCAATTATTGAAAACACGGCAACGGCTGGTTTAGAGAGTTCGATGTTGGATCCTGTAGATTGCTCGAAAGGGTTTTTAGACGGGATTTGCCATATCTCCATCATCAGGGCTTGGACTTCAGACAAGCGCCCTGTAGATTTCGATCCAAAAGCTATGTGAAGTCGCATTGGGAACAACGCAAATCAACGGTTGGCTGTTTGTTGTCAAAAAATAAGTTGTTTCGAAAGTGCTTTTCCAAAATATGGGCTCTCCAAGTTCATCCCTGAGTGTTTCACACTAAAAAGTGAAAATACAAGACAGGCTTTTCCTAGCTGGCTGCTTTTTTTTCCGGGATTAACGGACCAGACCTTCCAGCTTTCATGCCTGTCCAACTCGACTAGCCGGTTCCATGTTTTACAAAAGACTTCGAAACAAAAATGCGCTTTGTTTTCCACTCATTTGTAGCGAAACTAGCTTTCATATTTTCAAGAGCCCTAGAACAACTCGTCCAAATAATGGATAGCATTAAGTTGGAAAAAGTGAAGGGTAAACTACTCGCACTGGTATTTCAAAATTCATATGGAAGTAATTTTTAGACGTGGTAACAGCAAGTGCAGTTGAACTGACTCTTTCTAGTTGAACGATTTTCAAGTAAATCAACAAAGGTAGAGACTAGCGTGCCCTTCTCCAATCTTGACGCTACGGCTTTTTCACAATCTGATGGGAGGCAGACCCAGACCTGCTAGTAGACCTTTTTCAGATTCGCCATGCCCTCAGGACTGTAGAAGCATCTGATTCAGTGGAGTTCGCGAGTTATTGAAGAATTTGAAGCAGCGGAGCAGTAATACAATACACATTTCACAGCAACAAACAGAAGTGCCAAAAAGGGTTCCAGTGATCGTTCAATAGTGGCGAAGGATAAAGTTGGCAATCCCTGACGCGATTGTCGCATCGACCCCCCCCCCTTACTACTGACTCCTTGCACCCTTGAGGGTACGGGTTTGCTACAATGCGGAGCCAAATCGGATGGGCTTTTAAGAAGACCAAGAAGCGAGCAGGTGTTATGCTGTTAGCTGTTATGCCAAATCCCTTGATGTAATGGAACTTGGATACATGATGAAATCACTCGCGAAGTTTCCATTCCTGGTCCACAGGGCATAGCGATTTTTCCCCGTTTTTCAAGCTCTGTGCCATTCCTATAAAGCGCGCTATTCCCATGAGTGAGTACTATAGTACAAAGACTACAAAAACCAGCTTTTGACAAAAGTAATCTTCGGAGTTGCACTTACTCATAATAAATGCTATGTTGTTAATCTATTCAGCAGAACAGACCCCAAGCCGCTCCAAGTAAAGCTTAATTGCTACCGAGAAATGCTCCATTCTTGCTAACACTGCAGACCTGACTAAAATTCCTCGAATGTCCTTACTCCATGGCTTTTTGCGAGCTTTCATTACGAGGAACTCGGACTCTCCAAAGAGCTAAAAGGGATTCCTGGTGCTGGAAAAGTAGTCCGATTGATCTCAACAGGAGGTTCTCAACATTGGTTGTTGCTTGTTGGCATTTGACTGCGTAACTGACCTATACAATGACTTTTGGTGAACAACCGATGAAAAACCGCTAACGCTTTCGTCCCCCCCCCCCCACCCCAAGACGTGTTCGGTACCAACTGGTCAAACCCAGGAGGGAAGAAAACTAGGATTGCCCGGGCGGCTCACTAAATATCAAGAGGAAAAAGAAGAAGAAGCTGGATACAGCATTTCTCGAAGGATCGTCACCCTTGAAGTTCTGAAACTGAAATTTGTTTTCATTCACAAGACATTTCCGTTGTTATACCACGAAATAATATGGGAAACTCCGTGGTTTCTGGGAAAATTACGGAGAAAAAGTTCAACGAAGATTCTAAAATACCCTCGACAACTGAGCCAATTTATCAATCAAAAGAGTGATCACAAATATCTTCCAGTTCATTCACAAATGACACGCCATCAAAATCTCTCAGTTACCAGTTTAGTTTAATAATTACAACCGCAACGCTAAAGTCATTTATCATCGGCACGTTCATCTTTGATCATTACTTCCCCATGAGGTTTTGTATTCGTTTAAAAGGAAAAAGGATCACCAGACAAAGACTTATTGGCGAAGACGACTCTGCTACGTGGAAAAGCATCAGGTCAGGGGAGACAGCTTCACTAATATGACCCTACCTGAGACCGATATGATTTTCCTTCGAAATCCTCAAACCCATCCAACCGCGAAGACTTCATCTGGGTAAAGCCGGGGAAGAGGGTTAGAAGCGATTTACAGCTCTTACCTTCCTGCCTAGCTCTGTCCCAGAGGTTAAGGTCAAAAATGTTTCGATTTGTTATTCAAGACGTCCCTTCTAGCAAACATGATCCTTTGCTCCCGAAATGTCCAAATAGAACCTCACCCTAAGCTTAAACATGTCCATGTAGATTTCTGTTGCAGATCTCCCCCGTCTTAGGCAATGTACGAGAAAACGATCAGTTAGTATGGTTTTCGTCGACTCCAAACTCAATTAAGAAACTCTCTATATTCTGCTGAACCCATGAATTGTCTAAATTTTCTAACCTCATGCGAATTTGACAATATGGCTTACATTTAACCAATAAAAGAAAATGAAAATTTAGAGGACAGTTTGGCTTTTTCAGTTCTTCCACTGAAGTTATGTGGCGACCAATCAACCCCTTTACAGCTCCATTTTTCATTTTCTTCTCGCACCTCTTTCAAACTCGTCTCACAATCAGTGCAAGCTCGAGTGGGAGATTCTCCCGGTAAATCCCCTTCACACGCATGAACTTTTGTTTACTAACTAATCGACAAAACTAAACAACAGGGTAAAGCGGTGTAAATATGTGTGGCATCAATGATTACTCGCTTTCTTGTTTGCATGATGCCACACAAACACCAGTCCACCGGTAGAAACACACTAAAAAAATCACGTGTACTTCACAAGCTTTCCAACACATACTCAGTGGTGGGCGAAAAAAAAAACCGGAAGCCACGCCTTCGGGGTTACTCGAAACTCACTGAAGCATTAGAGTAACTGAGGAAAAAATAGATCGGTTACTCGGTTAAATAGGAAGACGAGGGATCCGAATTCCAACAAAGGATATTCTAAAAAAATCGTTACTAAAATGACATAACAGGAACAAGAACGAAAGGAATGTAGAACTCTGAGAGCACCAATCAGCATAGAAGAATACGGTGTGAAACCTTAATGTTGCGAGATTGGAAGGCCAGTGGCCTGGCGAATCAATTGGTTTCTATCAAACCTTTCCCACGATTGTCCTAAATCATAAACAAAGTTTGTTGGAAACGATTGAATTCGACTATAGAATAACCCTTCAGCGATTTCAAATGTGTTAGAAAAAAGTTTGACATATGGTTATGGTAGGAGAGTCAGGTTGCACCAGGTTAAACATCATTTCGAGAACTGATGCGACTGCTGTAAACAGTGGCAGAAAGGAAGTACCATCTCGACCTGATCGTTTGATGCAATTCAAAGTTAATGCGGTCTAGGAAGAAGGTTTTCTTCAAATGGCAAGTAATGAAAACGAATAATTTAGCCGGTGAGCAGAAATGGGCTAATGGTCAAAACCTTGGAACGTTCAAGCTCCTTCCTGACGACATTTGTTGCTTTCTCCTACCCTGGATCAATGACCACTAAAATTAGCGTGATTAAACAGAGAAAGCTCGTCACGCGAAACGTTTTCGGAAACGAATTCGTTAGATTGCAAGAAATTTTCCACGTCAAGAAGCTGGATTAGTAATTGCAGAATTTGAAAATTCATTTCTCTATCTTCTGGACAGTAAATCGCGTTCATAGTTTTCATGATTTTAATGTCCAGCTTCTGCTTTAGCATCGCTTAGAACGCCGCCACGTACTCCGCGACCGGTGCCAGAAGAACGCGAAATAGCATCTACTTGAAGGAAGGCTCATAAAGGGCGGAGATCCCCTGCCGTTGCCGGACGCCGAGTCTGATCACAGAGTGCTTCCGGAAAAACCGACCGTCTCGATCCGCGGACGCCTTGTGGCGACTAGGTGACTTGAAGTCCAGGAACAAAGGCAGTTGAGCTCTATCCAGCAGAGTGATGCTATCCAGCGTCAGTGACTCCACCCTTCAACCGGTGTCGGCAATTTAGCAAAGAGGTTTACGACTGACCAGGATTAAATAAGAGTACAACAGGAATCGCAACAGTGAAAATGACGCTAACAAAAGACTTAGGTGACATCACTGAATTAAAAACGAGCTCATCAGGGATTGCACCCCACTCCTTCTTCATTTCAATATAGCTAATGGTGCGGAGTAAAGCAGCACTAATGTAAATGCGCCGAAAAAGTATTGCAAACAGCAAACGCGTATCGCTTTTCATCTTAGTTTTAACGATACTGTTCACTTCGAGATGTGCCGAAAACTGCACGATCCCAATCCCATTTCTGGAAAGCTTGGAAGTTTCGCTGGATTTCATGCGTTCAAAATCCAGCAAAAAGGAAGAACGACAACAAAGGGAAAAGAAAAAAAACAGAAAACAAGCTAACATCAATCCCCAACATCAACACGTCAAGCACTTTGTGAAAGAACATTTTACTTTCCTCATTCATTTCGGGACAGATTAGGTGAGGCTCCTACTTGCTGCTCCCCTTCCTCTCATTTGTAATCGTCATATCAACATTATCATTGTTTTAAAAAACTCGCCCATACAACCAAACGAAACATTTGTAGTAGCATAAAATGACTGCTAATGCTCAAATGATGCTGTGCTAAACGCAACAAGTTATAAGCTATAACCCCTTGACCTTATCCAATAGGAACTCAACCGGTATTAAACTTTAACAAGATTGGCATTAAACAAAAGGATCATACTAAATAACTATAAGACGATAACGTATAAAGACGAAAATACATCTCTGCGCCAGCTAAAGAAGATAAAACTTAGCTTAGTGGCTAGACCCGTAGTAGCTGGTAGCCCCTAGTATTCTCTCAAGGAAAGGATTCGTGTAAATCTGCTCCGTCACCCACTACGAATGATTCGCAAACACTGCGCACTATTACGACTTAAGGAGACTAAAAAGGAAAAGTTCTCAGTGATTACTCATGAGTTCATAAGCAGTTCCGGCATACTACCTGTACGCTATTCCTGTGAATCACAAAAAAAGCCAAAAGAAGTAGAAGTTGTACGACGATTTGGAAAATTCGAAATCGGTACTCTCTTCAAACCACCGACGGGAACCAGTACTCTCCTTTCTTAGGAATTCGAAATCGGTACTCTCTTTTCTTAAGAATCTTGACAGCGTTGAAGTCAAAATTGTAAGAAAAAAAAGAAGAATTAATAATTATTTAGGAATTCATAAGGACAAAAATGCCTTAAAAGTTCGAATATTGAAAAAAAAAGAATTAAGTCAGGCACTGCAAAAGAATAGATTAAGGTTGCAGAATAGTGTGCAGACAATTATGTCTTAAGAATATTTCTAAAGTCTCTTTAAAAGAAACCAAAAAAGATTACAACCGGGTTTTAGACGATCACTACCATAAACGGCAAACAAGTGTAGTCTTCGATTACATTCGATCAGTTACCTACCAAGGTAATAAGAAATCTTCCTATAACAAGATTGTATTGAAAAAATTATTCCACCTCCTGTTGTTTTAGCTCAGATTTGAGGGA
The DNA here is from genome assembly GCA_000469685.2 of Haemonchus contortus. Taxonomy (NCBI): domain Eukaryota; kingdom Metazoa; phylum Nematoda; class Chromadorea; order Rhabditida; family Trichostrongylidae; genus Haemonchus; species Haemonchus contortus. Next base: position 3,971,842 of record LS997562.1, on the reverse strand, counting down.
AAAAGGGCACTGTCGCATTTTGCAATCTAAAATCAATCTCTTTCAACATTTGATTTCCCATTTACCTTTAAAAAAAACACCTCATGCAGTGACCCAAGCAACAATCTTGAACACTTCAGTATATTCTATGAATATCAATGAATAAAAACACTATGCAACCCACAACAATTATCTACGAAACTGCGTCTGGGGAAAACAATTATCACAAGGAAGAAAATAAACAAAAGTCTACTCACTTAGCCTCAGGCATTTGATCGTAAACTCTTCGCAAAGCCGGTGCCATTTTATTCGTCACGGTTCCGGCAACGAAGATCAGATCAGTCTGAAAAGAAGTTGGTGGAGAATACGGCAGAAATATCCTTGAGGAACAACGACTAGTTCAGTTCTGTCTACGGATTTTACTCTCTTAACAAAACAGACAAAATTTCAGTCCACTTAACCAGGTGTAACAGAAGGTCCATCGAAACAAACACAGAAAGCAGCTTATAAGATCAGGTTCAGGGAGCAACCGAACGATCTGAGGGAGCATTTCTTGTCATTACCTTTTAGATCTGGTCTGAGCCATGAACTTGTAAAAAGATCACACGAGTAACTCCGCAACTTCTAGGCAATAAAAAGGATAGAAATATGGAAACCGGGAGAAACTGTAGGAAAGTGGTAACGGAGAGCTGAAAACAGTGGTAGCATCGATGGGCCACGTCACGGTCTGAATCACCCTAAATCAAAATCGAGATTCAGAGCGCGCAGTGGTACAAAACGTAAGTATTGAACGAGATTCTTTGAGAAAGAGTTTTTAAGAGAAAATAATAGGCTAGAAAAATGGATTTATCACCACTTCTCACAGGCACGTAGCTATGGAACTAGTTTAGATGCACATCCATACACCAAACAGCAACAACAACAATTCTGAGCCGTCATAAGATGTAAAATGGATTCAGATGACACCATGACTGGATCACTACTGACTTATATTGAAAAAATATGAAGTAATCGGATATTTTTGCAATATAAGTCGGTACTGATCCAGTCATGGTGTTGCAATTAGTCAGATTTCAGCCATCAGTTCCTAATCAATCAATTTAAGATCTTCTTACCTCACCGATTTGATATGCTGTTTTTGACAAAGGAACAAAATTCTGTGATACTACCAAAATTTATTTTTCCCTGGGATTCATGAAAAGTAATTGAGAAGTCAAATCGCTGTACCTGTCTTGGTGAAGCACGGAAAACGACACCGTAACGATCCATATCATAACGAGGAGCGGCGAAATGCATCATTTCAATAGCACAACAGGCTAAACCAAAAGTGAGCGGCCATAGTGATGTACGCTGTACCATATTCATCACATCGTCAAGACGAGCCAACGCATATTCGGCTTTCGAAGACGTGTCCAAAAACGGCGTTCCTAAAAGAAATCTATAAGCTGAAAAATCAGATGAAAACTTTATGGAAATCTAAATATAAAAGGCCATCGATGCAAAAGCAATATGAAGGCTCTATCTCGAAGCTTTCGCTGAAACTTTGTAAGGCGTGAGAAAAGACAAAGGCGAATCACTTACATGGATGGGAGCTCAATACAAGAAAATCCACACATGGATAATAACTGCACAAATGCTTGATTGAAGCTTGGGACGGTTTTTGAAGTTTGGGTCGTACATTTCGAATGATTTCATGAGCACTAATGTTGAACGCTGTTTGAGCTTAGCACTTTGTGGATGGAGGTAAGAGGGGCTTGTACTCGAAAATGACCAGCTCTCTTCGCTAGGGCCTAAAAAGATCCACTAAAATGTTACAGAATCACTTGTCTTCAACAATGCTTGAAGTAAGTGGAGGATTAAAGATAGAATGGGATATCTGGGCCTAGCGCAGTGACTTCATGATACAATTTTTACGCCCTGGATTTGTTCAATTTCAGAATAAAGTAACCAAAGCCACCACAAAGTGGAGCACTATGATAGTCGAAGGAATCCAAATCTTAGTTCACCTGTTTTAGCGATTCCTTTTGGAGCTGGTGCCGGCTCCGTGGTTATACATCTTACGGCGATTTGACGAGCTGGCGCTGCGGTTACCGAACGCAGCACTGATAACATGCCTGATAAAAAAAAGCTGAAATTATTGTGAGAGGAAATTAAGCAAAAGGTCGCGTGACGTGTAATTGCTATTTTCGAAGAAAGATAGCAACAACGAATGAAAGGAAAGTGGTACGGTAACATCTCGATGCTATGCTGCTATACACGATTCGCTAAGTATGTCTGTTGGTATTTGGGTGCGCTTGACCGGGAATATATGATTCTTGTCCCCTTACAATTGGAGCGATTTGGAAGATTTTCAAGCAGTAAGTTGGGAACACTGATAGTAGGTAGTAGGAAGTAATAACAGATGATAGGGGTCGATAGGGAGTCTCAGAAAGCATGAACCACAGGATTCCAATACGCCCTTCGAGTGATCAGTGTAAACATTCCTTCGTATCTGCATGGATATAAATCATTGGTAAGGTGAGGTGGGGAACCCGCGCTCTGTAAATTTGACGGCTTTTGATTGGGCCATATCAGTAAATCTGACTATTTTCTGATGAGGACAGAATACAGGAAATACTGATTGGAGAGAATAATCTGTAGTAAGGAAGAACCTCTTTCTATTCTATTTCTAGGGTCATATACTTGAACACCGGTCGTGCAACGATAATAAATAATAAATAAAAATAACAAAAGAGGTCGGTGACACAATAAAGTTGTATGAAGAAAAAGGATTCAATCCCTAAAATTCTTTAAGTTTCCTCCCCATATCCAAGATGAAAAAGTAAAAAGTTTGTTTAATAATACCGAAAGTAAATCTTAAAATGAAGATTTTTTCGTCAATGAATCAGTCATGTCAACAAGAAACATGCCAAGGTTTTGCCAAAGGTTATAACTAACTAACTAATAATCAGGAACAAAAAAAGACCGACCCTAGTTGGGCGATCCGACTTGACACTGAATAAAGCAGAGTGAGTCACCCAGGATTCGAAAGCGAAAGGCCTACAATACTGCGTCATATTCAACGCAGTCAATTCAGGAGTTTTCAAAAAACGTTGCCGGACATTACCTCCATGAAATATCTAAATTACTATTAAATACAGCTACTACATAATTTAGTGCCCATCAGACGACGCTCTAGGCACTCATAGGCCACGGTTCTATGGGGTAGATTATCTAATGCCGGAACAGTTTTGGGTACAAAGTAGTTTTGACAAGCGCTGCTAGGAACTCAGGAAGCGATTTAAGGGGGAATGTCCACTGAGTGGCGTCGAGTTCCTAATTGAGGATGAAAAAAAAATTGTAGCAAATACATAGCTCAATACTTGACTTCTCCAAATCTGTCGTGGGCTCTGAATGAGTCGTCCTCGAAAGAGTAGCGTCACTTCTTTACTGAATTTTGCCTTCTACAAGATTTTTTTCCAAACTTGTCAAAATTGCTAACCATCTCCCAGAATCATCCGGAAAAGTTACATTTCTATGACGCACTACTTGGTCACCAACGTACCCAATTTCGCTAGTTTCTCTTAGCTACACGCAGCCCCTTGCTCCCTGTGCTTTTCTTTCTATCCTAACAAATCTGAAGTTTATTTCCCTGATATATTTTAGTTATGCTTGACTACATACCTTTAGCAAGAGCATGATAGCTGAAGGTCATTAGATCCTGAGCAGGAAAAGCAAAAAAGTGAACTCTGCTAGGTTTGACGCTCCTCTCAGAAGCTTTATGCCAGAGATTTTCTTACCTTTTTTCTTACCTTCGGCGCTTGATACAAATTTGCGTATTCTTTGAGTCTGCCTAGTTCTAGAACCGCTGAATTTTTATTAACAAATAACATTAGGATCGTTTGATGGGAGTGGAGGGAGGGGTGAAAAGTTAGTTTGACGACCAGGTTTCACTCCGGTGAAGTGATTTTTCGGGGTTCGACAAATTGACTATAAAGAAACTCCTTTATAAATATGTATAATGAGTAACCATTTCAGGCAATCGCATCCCGCCTCGTTAACGAGAAACACTTCCGCAAGAATAAGTGGTAAACCAGTTTGTTCCACTCATATATCTCTCTCAATGATAACATGGTAACTGTTAGATGGTATGCGGGAAACTGAAGTAACGAATGTAAGTATGCAATTCGTGTTGCTGTCGTTGAATAAAATATCCGGTCTGCAAGAAGATTCTGCAAACAGCAACACAACCCTTTGGCGCAAAGAGTGTAAAAACCATAAAAAATACGGGAAGAAATCAAGATGGGCAGATAAACAAAATTGGAAACAGTCCACCCAGCCTAAATCTTCCGGATGATACGAAAAACGAAAAGCAGCAGAAGGCGAATCAGGTGAAATAAGCCGAAATTTAGATTTTTTTTCGATAGCGTTCCATGCCTAACAAAAAGCACGGGGACCTTTCTGAAAGCAGTTAATTTAGTTGTTTTTACACTAAAGAGCCCTAGTAAATATGCTTTGGGAGCGCAATACGTTACGGACTGTCCAAATACTTCGTTTTTTAGCGATTTTTCAGGAAAAAAGCTGAATATCCGAATGTTATGAAAGGAACGGAAGAAAACCTGGCTGTTATGTTTATTTGCTTCGGATACTTGGAAACATAAAACTGCGAAAAACCTCCAGGTGAAAAAGGGTTTGGAGAAAGGTGTCTGGTAATCGCGTACCTGGGTATCATATGCGCCAAAAGCAGGTTGAAATTAAATCCTTTTGATGACGTTAGAGTAACGTCAAAAAACTTATAACACAAAATGATGATTGAGATTTACAAAATCGAGAAATGCCAAGTAAATTTCACACTGATTTTAAAATATGGAAATGATGGCCGAAGGGTTAAAAATTAGATAAAAAATACAGAGTGGAGCACAGTTCATCGAGGTTAGCGGTTTTAACCTGGAGGTACACTGGAAGACGTCAAGGGAACGATGAAGACCGATTTCAAAATCTTCGTAAAACGAAACCTCCTTGGACTCCCGAGCCGTTCTTTGTCGTCTCGTTCGCAAGATTTATTCAGATTAAGCCCAATATCGTCAGTTAACCTCTCTTCGAGAGTTCTTCAGTCAGGGAATGCTTTTAAACAATTCAGGATTCATAGGAGGTCTAAGTAAATACCATCATTCTCGATTTGCAGGTGATCGATCGAAATGGTCAGTGGTGTCTGGTGTTTAGCGTACGGTGGCAGGTCGTTGGGCATATTGGGTGGGCGCCTGCCTGCGTCTCGCGCTCTCTCGCCTCGCTGACACTCCTGCGGCGGGCCGGACGGCGCCAGCCGTCGTCGCCGACGCCGCTGCACACCGTTTCAAAGTCGTGTCCGTCTCCGACTGGCTAGAAATAGGCAGCCAAATTGTTTAACTAATCATCTAAATCTCTTTATCTGCTTGTAATGCCATCTGAAGCCTTAGACGTCGTGGTGGCAATCATGGCAATACCTTCTGTCACTTGTATATCACGCCTATATTCCGTTTATTACAACTTGCAATGCGTGGTGCTGTTCTTATTGCCAGCAAGCGGTGCTCAAGCCCTCTTCTTCCGGCTAAAAGTAGTCGATTTTCAACATTCCTCTGATCAAAATCACGTTTTCGCCCACGGAAATTTTCTTTTTTTCCGAGCCATTTCGCAAGGGCATGCCACGACTCTCCTTGTTTTGATTGCATTTTTTTAAAGTTTTTTTTTCAAAAAACTTTTTCTGCTTCCACCCCTGAGCGTGTTTGTAAACGTGGTTATCCGTTAGATCAACAAACGACATTTGTCACTTTTGTAGTTCTACTGAATTTCTGTATGAGACCAATTTTTGATGACATCGATGCGTGTGTGTTTTGTCATCAATTAGTTACGCCATAAAGTAATCCATATGATGTTCAGATAAGTTTTTTTGTTTGAACAAATTCCCATCGCTGCAGACAAGGACACTCTGGTTTTCAGTATTTATTGATTCATCGGAAATTCCTTTTGTTTCCCCAAGTTCTCGTTATTGAGAGCCATTTATTTTAATTGGAAAAATAGAAACCTGCCCCGTCATATCTTCAGAAAGGGCCTAAGACAGGCCTGTATTTTTGGCTGAAGAACTTCATACTTCGTTGGTGTTCCTTATTTTTGAGACGAAATTGCTCTGTTTTTCGTGTGGTATTCATTTTTCAATGGTATTTGTTGTTGCGCTGACTCCATTTCAATCGGATACCGTAAACAGCCCGAGTTTACCCTTATTTTTGTTTTTCTATCACCTCTTCGATCGAGTTTGTTGTAAAAATTTTGTTTTGTAAATAGATTTTTAATGAATTTCCATGACTACTTTACGAAGTAACCATGTGACTATTCTGTGGGGTGTATGGTATATGCTGAGTATAGGTTGGTATCTCATTTGCGTTGCAGTTTTTCGTGACCAAGACTCTTCGATATGATTTCGCCGTAAGAGCCGTGGAGGAGGCGATTTTTCACATGCCGTTTGCGAAGATTAATGTCCATCCTCAGATCTGATGATTAGAACGATTTCAGGCGTGGTTTTCTATGAAGATGGTCCCAGAACCAGCCGGTGGTCTCGTGGCGTCGGTGATCACGGCTTCACCTGAAGCATCCCCATCAACGTCACGAGATGAGTGCTGGTACATGGAAAAATCCGGCCGACTTTTTGGTTACGATGAAATCGTCGCTCCATGGTCAACGAAACGCTATAGTCTCTCGATAGAAGGGTAAGTACGTAGGCTGTAATCGTTGTATATACCTGGGAGCAGGAAACGTTAGACGGAGCTCTGGTGCCCGTAGTATTTCCGGTTTTCTCTCGTTCCTCGTCGAGGTGCTGGCACGCTTGCAACACCGCGGCGGCGATGATCACCGCTGAACAATGTTTGCTCGCGCATTTTGAACGATAATATTGCTCGGAATGAGGGCAATACGGCGCTTTAATTTGGTTTTTGTTCAGATTTCTGACGAGCTTCATAATGGTGGTGGTCGTTCTATTTTCACCCTTTTAGGGCTTATCAGGAATAATTCGTTGACAATTGTGGCTTCTTATCATCAAAGCTTTCAAAAAGAAATCTGGTTTTGGGTGCTCGTCTTGATACTTCTGGGAACGATTTCCTTGGTTCACCTTCATTTTGATGCCAGGAAAGTCTACCCTTCAATTTGACAAGGTTCAGACGGGTGACGCCTTCCTTCGACCTTATATACGTCAGTCTCCCACTCTATGAAGGAAAGTCTCTATACTTCTAGTTTACCTGGTTACTTGATGGGATCGTTCGGGAGAACACAATAGGGTCCTGATAAGGAGATAATACCAAAAGCTCCTTAATCCCCATACTTCACTTTTCGCAGATTCCCATAGCCTGATCTATCCACACAGACAAACCGGCTAATTGTGGTCTTTTATCATCGTTATTGGTGTGAAGTTTCTCGTCCATTCATTCGTCGGCGTTAATAAATGATAAAGAGCGCCATCGTCAGATTCCTTAGTGAGACCGTGACGACGCCCACCATTTCTAGGTTAGATTGCTCCAGAGACAATCACAGATAAAACAACACCCAAAGGAGTCCCAATAATACCGTAATACCGAGCAGTTCAGGTGACACAAAGAAATAATGTTGTTTACTATGCTGGTGATAGTAATCGATCGAGTGTTGGCGATGTCTCATGTTATAGACAGCGCACGAAATAGTATGCTCATAGAGGAGAGGGTAAAGTAGTCTTCCGACTATCATTACGTCAATCAAAATCGTTATCGCTTCACATATCTGAAGTGTCAGGTCTTTATGAGGGATTTTTCATGGGAGAAATTGTTTTGCATGAAATATGAGAACGACAAGATTGTTTACTGAAGCAGCTCGGGATGATCAGAGACTCTGCGACCGCTTTTCTTAGTATAAATGAGAAATAATAAATATTTGGGAAGAGAAATCATAAAAATCTCTTTGGTAAAAAGTTTTATTTCAGGTTACACGAAGAGATTAAGGACATATTTCAATGGTTACGACCGTGTCGTTTAGAAGAAGCGGTACGGTTAGAAGTGTTCCGGAAGGTAAGTGTATCCATTTCATTTAATTCATTCGAATATACTTCATTATTGATTGCTTTTTTTCTATTTATATTGGCTATTATAAGAGCTGATTCTGGTTTGACCAGTGATTGCACAGACTTGTAACCTCAATTTCAAGTTTTACTGGTAATCTGGAGTCTGATGATCAATATGCGAAAGATTTATTTCCTTTTTTTCTGTTTAAGTGCCTGTTTTTTCAACCTGGTGGACCACGTTTACTCTTCTTCTTTCCTGCTGATCTTAGTCACCTTTCTTCCCGTTCTCTTTTTCTTCACCTTAGAGATTACTATGTATTGTTCCTACGCATCCTTGTGGGTGAGTAATTGAAGCGGAATGAAATGTAAGCCTGACGATATTTGTCCATCATGACGGGTGGCTGATGAAATAGCGGTAACGTCACAACGTATCATGGTCATTGACATTCGTAAAGTCGACAGTCGGATTTGTCCATTGAGGCCGAGCATTTGAACAGCTGCTGAGTATCTGAGCAGGTTTTGGATTTTTATGTCTTCCGTCAGTTAACCTTTTTCTGTTCAATGAATTTCTTCACCGAATTTAAATTTAGTCTCATTGCAAAGTACGAAAAAAAAATTCCCAAACGATTTTGGTAACACATATCCCGTGTGTAGACCAGCGAGCTCCATCTTGTGGGCCGTATTCTTTCTTCCAAGTCCTTCCTGAGCTTCACAGATTGAAGAAGTAGCTCACAGCGTAGGGATGATAGTCTAGGTCAGGTTGTACTTCGGTTTATCTGTTACCATTTTATCCTACCGATATCCTTCAATCGTACATATTATTCTGTGCCTGTACGGTAGCGTACTGTGTTCTTTGTCACTGAGCGCTCATTAAGATGGGAACTTTGTATTGATTTTAAAGAATAGTTTTTTTCCAAATGTTGATACCTAGTTTACACGCACCTGGGTAATGCTTGGTTCGACTCCTGGGCAGTAGCTGTACATTACTGGTTGACTTGAGGTTAACATACAGATGGTCCACCATTTTTCTGCAGGTCAACATTACCGATGACACGCTGAGACGGCTGAGACACTCATACTTAAGAATTAGCACACATGAGCTGTGCTATCGATCTGATCCCGTTGCTTCCGACAAGCGCTTTCCCGAGAAATCTAATGTGAGCGGGGACATGGTTGAAGTATTGCCGCTGTAATGACTAGCCAAAGTCTGGTTTCGACGTATTTCGTAGTTTCCGACACATGAGCCTGTCAACAATGGCTTAATGGTAGAGTGTAGGTGCAATTTTTACAAAAATTCAATGTATTCGTTTGAAGAACTGGATTTCCTGTGAGCAAGTTTGTCATTGGCCCCATACAAATATCTCTTAGAGGAGAGTGATCGCATAATGTCGAATACCGAAAAATTTCGTTAGACGAAGTACAGTGGAGGCCAGAAAAGTAATTTAGCTGACTTGAGAGGATTCCGTTGGGAGAGGGAAGGCGAACGGATAGCTCGGCAGTGCTTGATGTCCCTTTTAACTGAAGGAATGCATAGGTGGCGTGACTTGAATATGAAATCGATTTCGTTCATTCTATTTATATTTTTATGCATGCATATAGTGGTTGCCCAGGGTGGGTAGCCGGAACTCGTGGCGAAGTGGGAAATATGAATTATTGATTAGTTCGTGAGCAAGGATGTAGTGAGGTTAGATTACTTTAGGGATCCTAAGGGGTTGCGATACGGGAAGGGTGTGGAGGAAGGTCAAGTTGTGCAAGGTGACAGTGGGGTTCCCGCGGACTTGGGCACGTGCATTTCGTATGGCCCATAAGTCTTCGAACGTGAAGAAGGTATGAACGTTAAAATGAAAAACGTTGACGCGTACCTTCGCATGCAGTGTACGTTGTAAGGGCCAGAATGACGTATGACATTGAAAAGGTGCCTCAACGAGGTAAGTAGGCGGCCTGTATGCGAGATCAGACTTGCGGGGAATAATATTGATTTGATAGTGAGACCTCAGGGCATTCGTTGTTCAGATCGGGATTTCTCTGATTTCTGAAGCCTAAATGAAAACTAGGGGCCGAGATCTGGATATTTGTCATTGGGCGACTCCTGCCCTCCTGAAATTGTCCTGAGGAAAATGCTTCTGTGTATTTTTTATTCCTAAGCTGTGCGACCGGGATTTGGACCGAGACCATCTTCAGAAGATATAACCGAGGAAAAAATGCTGAAGTTCATTGCGAGTAGAAATTGGACAGTGAATAAGCTGGTTCTATCTCGTCCTTCTGTCTACGTCTAGAAATCTTGTGGTCTGAAAGGAGTCAACCCATTGTCTCTGGTGCTTTCTGCTCTGAGTCATTACAAGGATTAGTATGAGTTAATTGGTTTTTGGAAGGCAAGCCTGCCAGCCAGCTTTGGCCACCTCGCGTATCCCAGCCAACAGTTATGGTTTAAGGCATCGAAGGAGTTTGTCGTTGACCGAGCACAGTCTCTGAGTCAAATGGGTTAACTTTCTTTTTGTTGTTTTTTGGTTTGTTGAGCAAGGAGAGAGATTTTTGTGACACTGGGTGGGGCTACAATTGGTAGGTAGGAGAAATAGGTGTGCAGTGTCACAAGTGAGAAGTGCTTCCCGAGAGTTTTTATCTGGAACTATTTCGAGTTTTCATGGCTTTTTCACCAACCTTATGACTATTGCTAGCTGTACGCGAGAGCGTGGGTTAGTTCATCCCTTTGGATTGAATTAGCTGAATCTTAAAGAGGTGGAGTGCTGTGAAATAGAGGAGGATCTAGAGTTGGCGTCCGTGGTGCTTCCGATAGAAAAGTTCAGGCTGAAGTTCCAAATACTTCCCTGTTGGAGTCGGTTCTCGAGTTCTTAAGTCTTCCGACATTGATCGATCCCAATTTGGAATGCTCTCCCAGCACTCGACTTCCATTCAAGATTGTTATTTCATTCTGTATGCTTCTGTAGCCTATACCATGATTTGCTATGGCCAACCGATGTGTAATCTGAAGCTTTTCTCCTTCATAAAAGTGAGGATCCAATCAAAAGCCCTGAAGGAGCGAAAGGCTTGCTTATCTAGGTGATTATCAGTCTCGGATCTAGCCCGAGACCAGGCTGTGGTTGCGCGTCACTTCGCACTACATTACTTCCTGTTGGGGAACAGCATGGAAACCAGTACTCCGCCCACGGATTGTTTTTGTGGGATTTATTTCCTGTTAGGACTCAGGCCTGTTGAGGTGTGTAAAATCATAGTTGATCAGTTGTGATCGGATCAGAATATTGGCCAAAACAATTTGTCTAAATGAACATTAACCAAGTTTGGCAATGATCGGCGTAGTCAGGGAGCGATCTCTCCCGAGCTGTGACAACGGTTCCCACATAGGAATTTATTCATTTTACTCGTGGTATTTCAAACTAAACGAGAAGAGGTGGATTTGCAAGGTTGAATAATTGCCGCCCATGGTGAATGGCAGGTGTCCCTGAACGGATTGTTTTTTTTTTCAAATTGGTTGCTTGAAATGTTTTCTTCAATCACCCCTAAGACTCCGGCACTAAATTTAAAAAGGGAAGAGCGAGGATTCCTACCGGACGAGTGACATCGCCACTTTTTCCTCTTGACTGCCCTGAGTTCGGTTTTTTTGATGGTTTTTAGAAATTTTCATTATGAGTTGCTTCGTTCTTCTCAAGATATTAAATTGCTCAAAAAAGTAGTGAAATACGCGCATTTTATTTTTGATCTGAGTGTGAGGGCAAGTTTTTGTGGGTAGCACCCAAGGGCAGTTTCCCGTTCGGCGCCATTGCGTTTTTTGTAGAAGCGCTTCCCGGCAATTGAAAATGCAAGATGAAAAGTTTGGTTTCAGTGTTTTCCCCTGCGTCTACTTTTTTCGAATCTAATGATAGCAGAAAAAGCGAAGAATTTTACTCGAATAATCGTAGTGAAGAAACTAAAAAAGATCCATGAACGAAAAGGAAAAAAGAGAAATTTAGAGTTTCAGGGGTTTGACTTTCAATGGATTTGATTTATTTTCTCGAATGGCAGTTACCAATTTTTTTTTTTGTAAACTTGATGGTGTGGAGTGTGGGGTATTTTTAGGTCCACCTTTCCCAATATAAACACACCAGGTTATAAACTTATTCTTAATGACATTTAAGATTTTAGGTTACTTCGCTTTGAATTCCTTTGGGTTTGACTGGATGATTCATAAGCAGCAGTTCAAGACCTATCCTTGATCTGAATCAAAATGAAAAATGAAAGGAGCATACCAAAAAGTTCTTTTTGTACTAATCGATAAGCACTTTTTACACGATGACTTATTTGGACAGGATTTTTTTAGACACTGAACTCCACATCACCCTGATGACATATGATCGCAAGTTGCGTGTGAGAAATGCATATTGATTGGTGTAAGGGCGGTACCTATTTAAAAAGAGGTTGTTGTTGGTCCATCTCGTTCTGCTTTTTTTTTCAAACTAAACCGGTAAAACTTCCCATCAGGCGAGAGTAATCAGTGCAATCTATTTTCTACTGTAGCAAAGTTTAGATGTTGAAATGCAATTTATGAATCTTTCGGTCAGACCCTACATAATTAGACCAGCAAGTGCTCGTTGCTGTCTCAGGTCTTCGGGTTTTCAAAAATTGCTATGCGACTGGGAGCCCAGGAACCATTGTTTTAAGTCCTACTTCTGACTAGGCGAAATCGATACGGACAGTTTGTGTTGTGGTTGTGGGAACAGTATTTGGTATATTGGGTATGGTATTGGGTACAATCAGAACAGTCACGAGTATGTATGCAATGGGTGTGATTGTTTGCTAGTTCGTATCGGTGCGCAGGAAACTGAATTAGAATCTCTCACTAATCATCACAGGATACTGATAAGGCTTCTTTTGTGATGTTTGGTCTTTTCGGGGTTTTAGAAATGAGTGTGAAAGCTCGGAAAGCATCTAGAGGCTTAAACATAAGTACCGAGGAGTTAATCAGGATTACCCATACCCCATGACTCATAATGGATACTGTGAGTCATAGTCTTAAATTTACTGCTGATCGAGCCACATTTTTCATCATAGAAAATAGCAAGAAATGGCGAAAATCATAGAAAAGAGCAAGAAGGCAGTGAGGTTGGGACTCTGGTTGACTGTAGGATTTTGCTGATCAGATTCATAGGGATTTTAATAATTTGGGCGTCCTTATAGAAACGTAGGGGCTCTCGAGGTACTGGTAATCATGTGTTTGGAGCATGCCATCAGAGATAGCGCTCATGATAGCCTTAAAGCCCGATATCAACTGTATACTGTAAAAGAAGTACGATGATTATGACTTGTCATGAAAAAGATATAAAAGCCTGAAAGTAAAAGGAAAGAAAAAGGCTAGAAATGAGGCCGTTATCCAGCCAGTAGAATATCCGGAGAACGAATTGGAAAATTTCGATGAATTCGTCTCTTCGAGAAGACGATCATCTTTCCAGATCACATTATTTGCATTGAGGGCCAAGTTTGATTTTACACATTTTTTTTCTTCTTTTTATGGCTAGAGTCGTTTGCTTGATGACGTGAGCGTTATCGTAAATGTGACTTCATCGATGGCGCTGATAAGACTGACTGACAATTTTTTATGGGCAGAGATGTTTCAAAAGAATACTGGGGAGTAAGGGTTTCAGAGGGGATTTGATCCATAATTGATTTTTATTAAAAATAGATATTCCAGAGGCTTGAGATTTTATAATGTAAATAAATAAATCAAATTATTTGAAGGGAAATTATTCGAGAAAATGATAGTGTTGTTTCCTATTACCAAGAGGTTTACCCATCACTAATGAATGTGTGACAGGCACCAGGTTTTGCCTGGAGGTGAAGGTTCATCCTCATGTAAGAGCGACGGGCAGCTTCACATTTTTTTTTCACTTTTCCATGGTCATTTCGGGTTTCCTTCAATTTTTTGCCATTTTAATAACACCACACGTTTTCCTATTTCGTCATCCTGTGCCCGCTCCAGTAGGTCTTTCCCTTAAGTCAATGTGTGCTGCTGAAAATGAGCACATTTAGCTGATAACTGGTACATAAAACGCCACTCACGCAGCCCCTCAGGCAAGCTCGACGGCTCCACCTACATTCCTAATCAGACCCTGCTCCAAAATGACATTCTTTCATTACCAATTACTTGCTTAGTCATTCTTCTGACAGTGTTCCCCGTTCTATCCAAACACCGACGGATCCCCGTTAGAGAATTTGAAGTTTTTGTTTTCTATTCTTGGTTTGCACACCCTTAACATTGCTTTTTACGATGTGACCATCATGCTACGCTCCTACTGAGCCCCAGATTCCTTGTAAATGGGTCATGGAAAATGGGTTAGTACTCGAAACCTTGCAGTTGGTCACGCTTTCGCTTTTTTTCGCTAAACCTTCAACAGTGTCTCATCCTCACTTCAACTTTTGAAAGCGACTAAACATTTTCTTGATCATATAGATGGTTTTTACAATGAATAGCATAGGTATTACAGTGAAAAGAGTTCTATTGATTATTGGTAGATGTCCTACTCACTGAGGAAGGAATTTCCTGTTCTACTATCGCCACCTAGCTGATAGTACTGTGGTCAGAGGTTTGTGGATGTAAGAATTATCGTGGTCAAGGGTTTGGGAATGTAAGGCGTACATACATATACTTGTCACAGCACTCATGCTAAGGGGTCTTTTATCGCGAGGTTTGTCCGACATTTGGCATAATCGATGAATTTGTTGATTACGCAAGGATGCCTTTTTACAAACAAAGTAAACTATTTCCTGAAAAAAGTCTGACTATTCGAACTATTTTAAAACGGCATCAGTAAATATTTTCCCCTTTCCCTGAGCATGGCTTACTGGATTGATAACTAGGGTCATAATCAGAGAGTTCATACTCACAGCTCACTAAGATAAATTGAACCGTGTAATTCGATCTTCGATATCCTCATCTTCAGACCCATCTAGAACTTGTATGAGAGTAAAATTACTGACATCAATTGGAGCCAACAAAGTGCTGGTTTAAATGTTTTTGTAATTGCTAGCAAGTGTCAAGTGCATGGCCCACTCATCAACACCATCAATCAGTGAAGAAGACGTTTTTTTGTTCTCGTCATCAGTGGAAGTGAATATTTCATACAGCCGCTTTGTTTGAAAATCATAGGCATCCAATTGTTTGGCAATAACGACTGTGGTGAAAAGCATGACGCACTACTATTTCCATATTTATCGAAAACAAATTCATTACTGGAAAATTTTCTATCGTCAGACTGGCAACTTTTGTGTGATGGATGGTCTTGATATTGAGTTGCCCTGTTTACATTTTACATTATAAATATACATCATTTTATTACATTTGACATGATAAATATATATTTTTTGCAAAAAAAAACATGGGACCATTGTTAGACGTAAAATTTATGATAATTTCAATCTAAATAGCATTTAATTTTTTCAGGTGAAAAGTGCTATAAAAGAACGTTGGAAAGGCAATAATGTGCGGGTGTCGGTGTTTGGAAGTCTACGAACTCGTTTATTTTTACCAACGTCAGATATTGACGTATTGAT
Source organism: Haemonchus contortus (assembly GCA_000469685.2). Taxonomy (NCBI): domain Eukaryota; kingdom Metazoa; phylum Nematoda; class Chromadorea; order Rhabditida; family Trichostrongylidae; genus Haemonchus; species Haemonchus contortus. The sequence goes on along the minus strand of LS997562.1, from coordinate 3,956,289 downwards.
CGAGTGTGATGAGTGGAAGGACTCTAGTGTTATGGTAAGAGTAGTTATTGATTTTTCTTCTAGTTATTGGTTTAGTTTTCTGAATAAGAAAAAATACTATCGCGTTAGGTTGTAAATGATGGTTTGTAAAATCTCTCCTCTTTTTATCCCCATTTCATATTTTATTTACGATTATTTTTTCAAAATTCTATTGTCTTCCGTGGATGATATCGGAGAGGTTTTTTGAAAAATGACTTATAGAAATTGTCTAGGGACCAACGGAGCGATGTAAAAGTCCGGCAAAAGGGGCGTGGTTTCCCCCAGTCAGGAAGGAAAGACGGAATTTCGGGGAGTGGTGATGATTAAATAATCAGCCTACTTGAAGAAAATATAACATTTTAAAATCAAACAATTTACTTTTTGAAAGCACGAGGAGAGGATTCCTGCAGAACAGTAATTTGCAACAATTTACTCTTGTCATTTGAAGCCATGCCGTATCTGGAATCGTTCTTGAGTGAGAGAAAAGGAATGAAATTAAGCGGGCTTGGGTTTTCTGGAATTTTCTTGGGAAGTGTAGTTTGCTCATTCTTTTGCTCAATCTTAAGAGGGGACAAAATCGATTGCACCTCGTTTTTTCTCCCGAGAGAGACGACGAGAGCTATTTCGACGAGCTACCCTCACGAAACGAACGTGCCTCAGAATAAATTAGTAGCGTTGCAAGTGGATTTCGATGCCGATGAGATGGGCGATTGAGATCAAGGACCACTGACGTGCCTGACTCCTGCCGAATTGGAGTGATATAATCCTCGGGATATTTCGTGGGGTGTCTGATGTTTTTGCTTTAGGGATCATCCTGGCAAAGAGAATGGCTCTCATCAGTTCTTCCTAGGCGGTGTCATATGATTGCATCGAATTTTTCATGTGAATGTATCGAATTTCATCAGAAAACAAGGAAATCCGGTTTTGATGTGGGAAATTTCGAGTTCCTGGAGTCGCACCCATTTGGTAGACACCCATCAGTTGTTTTTTAGGGATTACCTTACAGTCCAGTTTTTTTTAATTACTGCATTGAGTAGGTCAGGAGGTTAGTGAGTAAAGTGCTGAGACAGATCAGTTACATTAACGTGTGGGCCTGCATATAGGGGAGTATCTTTGGGAGATTTCCCAAAATTTCCCTATACCAATTGAATAGGAGAAAACTTCCTGGCAATCAAACTCAGGCGTCGCACTGTCTGGGTTATCTGGGTGACTCGAGAACCGACCTTGAGAGACTCTCCGTCACTCCAAATATTCCTCTACCATTGCAAACGAAAGCATGTTTTTGAGTACATTGGATCTAATGAATATTAGTCTAAATATGTGATTGGTGAGGTAGGACTATGGGAGCCCTAACCGTGTCAAGATTACCTTGATCCTCTCTAACGTGTTCGAGGGAACTGGCACTTCCTATGTTTCTCTCGTTTTATAACTTTATACCAAATCGCTGAAATAGTAAAATTTGACCGCCCATTTGTCTCGACATGGCAGGTTCTTTGAATTGGTATTTTGGTATTGCCAAAGAGGTATAGTCGGGCTATTTATAGAGAAAATGGCACCAGCACCACGAAAAATGGTAAAAAGTCAAATCCTTTCTGAGAAACCAGAGTGGTCGGATGTGTGGTGTATTCCCAAGTGACCGTTAGAGGCAAAGATCACTCTTGGGGTTGTGGAACATTCGAGGCATACAAATGGGTCAGCGTGCCCTTCTTCAGTAGGCGACAGTTGGTTTAGGTACGAAGTTTGATGTCCTAGATGTCTGAAATTCCTTGCTTATGAACTAGGGACACTTCAAAAATACAGCCTAATTTGTCATTATTTTGAAAAATATAAATAAAATAAATGAATTTGAATGGACTGGAGTGAGGAAAGACTGCAGAGAACAATTAATGTTCTGGTTGGAGCGGTCCCCAAAAATCCAAGTATCCCAAAATAAGGGATTCAGTAAGGGCTTCTTAGGCATCCGAAGTTTTGTTTAGGTGGAGCAGATTTATACCTAGCAGGGGTGCAGAGGGTTGTATGTATGTGTTTCTATCGCTAAACAATGGCACCTCTTCCTTGTACCCATCCCTGTCACCTAAAAACTTAGTGTATCATGGGTTGTTATACTGAATAATACCAAGATTACATTGTCGATTTTACTTCCTTCCGTCCGGACTTTTAACGGTTTGTCCAGGGTGGCCCACTTGGCCTCATCAGCTACAAACGCCAGGGTCATCAAGATACATTCATCGATAAATAGAAAATCGGTTCTTTCTCGCGGGTACTTGGTTCAAAGATGCGGGTACTTGGTTCAAAGATGAACGAACAAAAGAGTTGTTTCGAAAGTAGTGGTTCCAGTTTTTGAAGGAAGGCAGTTCGTTTTTCGAACTGTCCGTGGGGCCATATCAATTTGTGTTTTTTTTTTCGGTGAATCGCTTGACATATCTGAACCACACCCTGGTGGCTGATCGATGGGGTGTTTTTTGTTTGGCCTCGTCTAACTGCTTATGTGGATAAGAGTTTCATTCGGTGGACAAGCTATAATATAAAATGACGGATGAAGCATGGCCACCCAATTAGAATGAGCACCCAGGCTGTCCACTTGGTCATAGCTGAAAACCGAGTTGATTGATTGCTTCAACTTTGAATACCCCTCATAATTTCTAGTATTTCTAGGAAATGGATAAACTCGAAGTTCTAGAGGGTTGCCTGGGCGGTTGTTTGTGCGAAGTACCCAATTTTGGCTTTGGGCTTAATCTTGTTAAGCTACTGCTAAGGTTTTTTTCCAGGGTCTGAATAGTGGGAAAGTCAAGCGTTGATTCGATAGGCGATAGGATTTCAAAGAATGTAAGAGCAGTGGCTGAAAGGGGATTCCATCCTCCTCAACCAGTCATGGGTAATTGGGAGCTGAGAATTGAGATTAGTTTTCTGAGATGACTACACTTTTAATGTGCTCCTAGGAGTCAATCTTCAGGCCAAGTATACTTACAAACGTTCCTATTAATCGGAATAGGAGTGGAAACCATGGCGTATCCCAATGAACTTAAATATGTCGCTTACTTCCCCATCTATCTTTCGAATGTCTGGCTGGTTCAGTCCTTACTGATTTGTGGCATTCGGCCTCCAGCAAGGCAATCTTCCTACATATTCTCCGGGAAAACCACGCCTGATTCCGTTGGAGAGTGGCAATCGTATGATTGTTTTTTTTATATCTGGCTCGATGGCTTCACGTTTTGGAAACGTCGGCGAAAGGAATGAATTGGAGCCGATTTTATGAGCCATCAAATTTTCGATATTTTTTGCATGATTTTGTGATTTCAGGCTCGTTGTATGCAAGAAACAGCGAACCATTTGGAGGAAGTCGGTTTGGCAAAATCTGTAGCGGTCTTTTCGGATGCATTCGTACCGATTGTAAAAATGGTCGAGAAAGACACGCTAGTGAACGTTGACATTTCCTTCAACACTGCTCAAGGTGTGAAGGCCGCCGATTACATAGAAAAGGTGAGAAATGTTCAATAGCTTCCGGTAATGCCGCCTATTCGTTGTCGATTCATTGAATTGTAGCGAAACAGAACTGGTCAGTAGTAGTAGGGATTGGTAGTTCCTCCACAAAGAAATGGGTGCTAACACACAAACCAGTTGCTTCGATGTTTCCCGCATTTTTCTCATCTTGCAAATAGGTTTTTTCCGGAATGCTCACCGGAATTTCTGCAGAATGGAGTGCCCGACAGGTGATGAGACTGAATTGTGTGAATAAGAGCTGGTCATACGCAGTGAAAAAATATTTTGAACTATTTACTAAGTACACCTGAACATCATTTGGGGTTGAATCGGGATGGGAAGAATCTCAAAGGGTGGAGAGCGCGTGGGAGACTTATGTGCATGCTTTTTAGCCCGTACCTTGTAGGATACCGCCGGCTCAGTTGAGCTATGTACTAGGTATGGTCAGTCAAGTGTAAGGGTGGAAGTGAGACGGTGGTACGGGCGCTCTTCCCATATCCGAAATCATTGAATCGCTTTTGACCAATCCCGTTCAAACTTATCTTCCCCTTTCACCAGATTAGCCTAGGAGGATGGAGGTGCTGACAATTAATACGGCGCCCCAAGAGTCATAAGCTCTAACAGCGCCTTTCAATGTCAGTACGTTTATAGATGAATGTGGACTATGTGGCGTATCCTATGGAAAAATCGATAACGCAACACGTCTGCTCTTTTACCCTTCAGACATCTTGTTCCATTTTTGTATAGGAACCCGTCTGATCGAGAGTTCATCGATTCCATTTCCACCCACTTTTTCTTTTTTTTACTTTTCCTTTTTCTCATCTAAAGGGGATCCTGTTTTTAGGTGAAGGAAGAGTTCCCTGTAGTGGAACCATTGATATTGGTATTAAAACAGTTTTTAATTTTGCGGCGGTTGAATACCACTTACACAGGCGGTTTATCATCCTACGGTCTGATATTGATGCTGATCAATTTTCTTCACGTGAGTCAGCATTTTCCACTAAATTTCCCAGTTTTTATTCCCATATGAATTTCTGAGTCAGAGTTCGTTCATTGCTTCAATTTGAATGGAATGTTCGTTTTTTCGTCAGTTTAGTGTACAGCTAGGAATTTTACACAGTTGATGGGTTGTTTTTTTTACTACGTATTTTACGACTCTTTGCTTCCTCAAACTTGTTCGAGCCTGGCGTTTCTACCACCACCAGCACCGCCATCGTTGAGGTCTGATAAGCATTTGACTGGAAAGGGTCACATTAAAGTGGGGAATTGGAAAGTGGAGTAATCCAAAAAACGTCAGAAACCCGGGCAGGCATCAGGTTAAACGGGGCAAAACAAGAGTGTAGGTTCTGAGAATGTGGGGATCTGCCTTTCTTCCCTCACTGGTGGCACCTCTTGGCCCTCATAAGTGTCCGAATCAATGGGGATTGGAAAAGAGCAAGTTAAGGTTGGATCATGATGTTCCTATTCAATCCCAATTTGAGGTTTTTCTACGAGTATTCGGCTTATACAAAATTATTTGGAGGCTGGGCGTTCCTTACCCCAGTATTCTGTCCTCGTGGGTAGGTCTTGCAGGATTCAAACGATCATATAGTTATGGAAGGCTTGTTTTACTAAAGCATTATCGGAATCTCATCCGTGAACTGGGCGTGGGAACGGCGCCTTTTCCTGCTGAACAACATCTAAATAAGTAAAGAGCTCCCCTATCCGGTTCGCATTCTTCGAGCATGCTACTTTTCGGGCAGTACCTTCCCTTCATTTTCCGGTCAGCGTTGGTGGTACCGGAGGGGAGAGGTTAAACGAGCCCATAACTCAGGATCGAATTCCAAACCGGATAAGGCAGGTCTCTACTTCCTTACTCGACTTTCTTGAGCGGATCGGAGTGTGAAGGCCAACATGGAACGAAAAGCTAAAATATGGACCTTTTACCTTTCCGAAGCTTTTAATCGTTTAAAATAAAGGTCTGCTCCGTGGCTTTTCTTGAGTGGTTCACCCAGAACTGAAACCTTATCTTTCTGACGATTCTTTTGCAATTTTTTTTGGATTTTTAGCTTGCGCTTATTTTTTTTATTACTTAATGATTTACAAGAATTCTGAGTTTTCTTTCCTTCCTAGAACGCATTCCTTTGTAATCGCGTTCATTCTTGATACAATTGAAAAATAGCATTCTCTTCATTATTGGGGTAGCCCGAAGATTCGAAAAAGCGATCGGAAGTATTATAGCTCATTAGCAATAAGTGGATGAAAGGGTTCTCCGGTTCCGGAAAGAGTTCCCAGTGGAGAGTGGGTTTGCGGAAGTGTGAGCTGAGCTGCTGATGGATGAGAACCTTTTGCTGGTGAGTGTCGAACGCACTCACTCAAAGAGCGTTCGCCTAGCTGCGTGCAGGGGCGGAGTGATTGAGAGATCGTTGTTTATTCGATGGCACTCATGACAGATACGAGGAATGCACTGTTTGCTACGATATTGAAGAACGTATTCCATCACGTGTGAATGTCACTGGAAGAAGTGTTGACAAAGCGAAGAGTAGGGGAATTGTGAAAGAAATCCTGTTGAAGTGTTTTCTGAAACTTGAATTGAAATCAATTCTGGTTAACATCTCAACTGCTGAAGAGCGGTGGATCGGGACTTCTTGAGTAGGGGCCCAAGGCCAACAATAGACTTTTTGGAAGGTTCTGGGCTCCGTATCTGAAGATAAGTGGAAGGAGAGCACTCACTGATATCACTCGAGGAGCCCTAGCCCTAATCAGTAAATCAGCAAAGCCTCGAAGGGGGCTCTATGGAAATGAGCACGTTTGATAGCTCACTACGCTACGATACGCTATCGGATACATCTGTGATTTTATTTATTTATTTGATGCACGCTCAGGTGCACTACTACAATTCCACGATCACATTAACTCAACAACCTACGTCATTCAAAAGAAAGTATGGTTCAAAGCAAAAGGTAGAAAGATCTCCAGTAAGGTATATAAAGAATGAACCGAAGTAGGCACTACAGGAAGGTCAGATAGGTACTAAGAGTTGTATGCATGCTGTATGATGATCGAAGATTTTGAGTGGGGTTTGAATGCATGACGTGTTCGGAGCGCGGTTGTTCAATGCTGAAAGTTCACCTATACCTACTTCACCGTCCACCTATTGGTAGAGAAATCAAAGACCATGTAAAGAGTGAAGTATCATGTATGGAATTCCAGTTAGCTCAATGGACTCCATCATTGGAGCGTGGGAATCATGGAGCACATTGAGAGTTTGAGCATAAAGTCCCAATGAAGTCCGAAATTGGTTCGTTCATAGAGTGCTGACGATATTTGAGCATCCTTCTTGCCGTTTGCCGTTTAATCTCTTTTTCACTCCTACCACTCGCTGAAATACCTAAAATATTGATCATCTTCATCCTTAAATAATCATTTCAAGAATCATTTGCTGCTTAAGAAAGGCTCAGCTACTAGTAAAAAACGCCATGTCACATTAGAACTCAGCTGAAACCAAAAGGCCCAAGGAAGACCTACTTGAGAATGGATCCTTCAAGGGATCCCGCCTGGCACGAATGTTCCATCATATCCCTTTTTCAGCAGTGCCACTAGCCTCTAACCAGGGAAGGGTTTTAACTTCCCATGGAACTTTGAATGGAGACCTAGGTATATCGATAGGGCTTTGAAAGTTATTAAGAAATATGGAAATTAAAACTGCAAAATGAATCTACCAACAAAGTTGTGAGCGTTCAAAGTTTGCATGCTTAAGCATGGAGACATAGTGCCAGTTGATAAGCCCAGCTGCCTTCAATGACTGCAACGGTCCCCGTGGCGTAGTGGCAGTGCTCTCCCTCTTTAGGTGAGCGGTGAGGGTTTGCTTCCCACCGACGTTTTTGCTTTTGCAAAATGTGCTTTCATCCGGATAAAAGCTCCTGAAACGTTTTTCTTACTAATTTAGGCTAGCGCTTTGTTTCGGCTATGATTTGAATCACCTATCTATCACCTATCACCTCACTTATTTAAAACTTCTCCACGTCATTTTTGTAACGCTCTTTCATTTTCAACATCGAAACACACATGTCCACACCCAAAGTAAATAGTTGTGGACACGCGAGAATGGTCAACATGAAACGACCCAAAAAATGGGTCGAGAAAACGTGTAGATGGTGGTGGTTGTAGAGAGATCGCATGTGCAAATGAGGCTCTCATTTTCTGAACAACTTATTTGCTTCACTCATTTCTTAGATTGTTTCATCAATATTCAGTTTTTCACGCATATCTGTTTTGCGTGATTTGGGTTTCCCCCTCCATCTCAACAAATCTTAAATAAGTGCGGCGATAGGTGATGGACAGGTGATCAATGATGGCCGAATCAAAGCGTCAACTCAAATTAGTAAGAAAAAAACGGTTTAGGAGCATTCATCCGGGTGAAAGCATGTTTTGCAAAAGCAAAAACGACAGCGGGAAGCAAACCCTCATCGCTCACCTGGAGGGGGAGAGCACTGCCACTACGCCACGGAGACCGTTGTAGCCATTGCGGGCAGCTGAGCTTATCAACTGGCACTATGTCTCCATGCTTAAGCATGCAGATTTTGAACGCTCACAACTTTCTTGGTAGACTCATTTTGCAGTTTTAATTTCCACATTTCTTAATAACTTTCAAAGCCCTATCGATATACCTAGGTCTCCATTCAAAGTTCCATGGGAAGTTGAAACCCTTCCCTGGTAAGATCCAGTGTTAATGTGGGAGTCCATGTGGAAGCCCATCCACAGTATATTACTCTTTAGGCTAAAAGCTTAGTGTATTACTTTTCGCCTAAAAGCCTAGTATATTACTTATTTGCCTACAAATGTTTGGTAATAATTTATGGTGAAAGGTCTTCCAAGAAGCCGCTTAAAAGTCCTGTGATTAAAAAACCTTTTCATTGCCATTGGAAATCGAACATGTGTGGGAATATGCATTTTGGAGCGTTTCTGTGGTTCCAATGGGTGGGAAAGCTTCAAGAACTCTCGTTGGGAATGTTTGCTTTGGAAGAAGCTTAGCTTAAAGGGGCAGTTTTGGGGACAGTTTCATGTTGTCCAAGAAGTAGTCATAGTTTCAACTAATCAGTTCAGAACTGCGCCATGAATTTGACTTATGTTACGAATCCCAGTGATATTGAATGTGTAGTTGGCCTGTGCATTGAATTACATGGTCATTTGAAGATGCAAATCGGTGTTTATCTTCACAGACACATGTGGTACGAATTAGCCGATCTATGCAGAGGAGGAGGTGGATGTGGGTGGGTCGGATTATGTTCAGCTCTAAGTTCGCTCCCTGGGCTAAGATTTTTGAGCCTAGACACCACCTCGCCTCTATCCATTGCGAATGAGGAGACTGACTTGAATAAATTAATTTATTTTAAGGATGTTTCTGATTCAACTGAGCTTCCAAGATTTGTTAGAACACTTTTTTCAACGGCTGACGTTCTCATTGTTGTCAGATAAGTCAAAAACATGCTTAAAGCAAATAATATAATAGCCCTACCGTGTTTTTGACGAGATTTTAGAATAATAGTTTAAAATAACCAATGATACCATGTGACCATGCATGGTAGTGTCTATCAATTCCGAACAGCTGGCATATGAAACGTCCCCTGGTTCATTTGCGCATGCTAATGGGACGATTCGAGCGTAGAAGTAGTCATAAATAGGCAACCTACAGGATGTTTTCCTCTTGTGACAGGAACGAGTAATTATGGAAATCGTTGAGAAGTGGTTAAAATAGGTATGCTGACAGTCCTTGTTCGAGGTACATAGATTTAATGGGCTATCAAATGTCAAACGTTTTTTTTACAAAAGCAATTTCAGTTGTGATTGCTTTACTTCATTTGAATTCCGAACATGTTCTGTGTATAAATGGAAATTGCCCTTTTCTGATGGATGTAATTTCCAAAGTATCGTTCTTTGAAATAAAAATTCAACATAATCAAGGTTAGAGGGGTCCGTCCTCGCTGTGTACAGTACCTGGGTACAAAAACCTGCACCAGAACAGAACCAGAAAAGCCAGAAGTATATGCATTAGGGGCTGAAAGGGTGTTACGGTATTGGCCATGCTCGAATTTTAGTAAATCTTGGCATGTTGTTTAATGGTTACTGCGAATATTTGCCTGAACACTTACCCAAGATAGATAGTTTTCCGGCTGGAATATTAGCCATACCGTCTTCGTCAGAGCTTGGGAGCCGAGGGTACTTGAGGTTCATCCCTATCAGCTGGCGTTACAGATTTAGATATCGATTTTGTGAATCATAATGGCACCACTGAGATGATTGTTGGTAGACGCTGTCACGGTGTTACGGTATTTTAGGTTATCCATTTTCCCGAAAATTCGAGGAGAAGTAAGGGGGTGAGATGGGATTGAGGCATGGGATGGGATTTAGGCATCAGAACTTTATCTTCATTCAGTAAACCCTTGTTTACTGAATGAATGTTTTTGTAGTCGAGCATCAAATACTGTGCAAAAGAGTGTGTTCCAAGGCAATCAGGGGGAGAGAAATCACGATAGAAAAAAAGCAGAAGAGTGATTGAAAAAAAACAACTCAAAATCAAACAAGAAAATCGAAAAATCCAAAAAAAGTAGTGGTTGATAGTACTGGTGCCTTCTTTTTTTGATTATTTGTTGTTCCCGCACATATGCATTTTATGGGAGTCAAATTCCGAAACGGACAACTTCCGAGATTGGTTGGTTGATACGGGACTTGCGTGGGAGGGCGCTGACGACTGTGTCTACATCGGCTTGCTTCCGCAAGTCATTTCATAGGCCAAATTCGCATTCAAATGCAACTACGATTCCGGGGGCAATGAAATACAAGTGTATAATCCAAAACGGGGTTAGCTATGCTGATCCTTACTTTTGTTTATAAACTGGGTTATTCGTGTAAATATTTTCACTGCAGTTGTTTTTGTCTCACGTTTTTGTATTTCAATGGTAAGGGTAAGAGGATGAAGTCTTTGACGTTAGCCGATCTTGTTTTTGGCATGCACCTCACGTTCGACTACCATTCAAAGTCGTAGTGACAGTAAAGGTAGAATGTGACCTACACAATGACTTAGGGTGGACAACCGATGTGCAAATCAGTACGTTTATCCTCCCAAACAAGCTCCGCTACGAATTAATCTTTCGAAGAGATGGAAGGCTTGTCTGTCCTGGGCGGGTTTCGATTCAAGATTCGATCCCGGGATTGCGAGTGTGTGATAGCGTGTCATTTGCCATTACACCACCTTCGCCCCCAAATCCATGAACAAATAAGTTGCGGCAACAACATGTCTCAGTCTTTGATAGACTTTTGTTAAAGTTTTTGATTGAGTCCTACTGTATGCGTTTATAAAAAATCATCATGCATAAGGAAAAGGAGATTACGAAGGGGTGTGTAATTCACATTTAATGTTTTTTAAAAATCAGTTTGTATCAACTTGCAAATGGAAACCAGACTCGGTTTTGCTGCCCTTTTCAATTCCGATCTCTGACGTGATGACCAAGCCAGGGCAGACAAATTGAATTCAGCGACGGAACATAATGAGTTGTGTGTTTGGAGTTCAATACATCAAAACCCAAACTGGTGACAAGGGGTTTTCCTCAAGGGACCATCGTAAAATAGGCAAGTAAGGTAGAGTGAGTGAAAGGCTTCCTTGATTACTTTTGCTCCAATGCTTGTTGAACTTCGTCAGTGATACACTGTGACGCTAGGTAATTATGGAAGTTTGGACTCGTTATCTTTCGCTATTGACGGTATGACAATTGAAAAGGTGTGTGGAAAGGAAAGAAACAAAATGTTGATCATTTTTCCCAATTTTCTGCTGACTATCATTGTAGATCATGTGTTAAGCGTATTAGGTCAGCGTGCAGCTGCGTTGCGATCACCGCGTCTCATGAGTAACGCCCCCTCCCCATTTTCTTGTCGTAATGTATTAAGCATCCACACCCGTTTGGTCAGCAATCAAGATCCTTCTAAGATTCATTGTTTCTAAGGAAGTGTGATGTGACAACTTTGAGTTTTGTTTAGCTATAGTTTTGTTGAATGTTTCAAAGGACTGCATTGCCACGAAGAACAAATCCGAACAGGCCTGAGAAGGCTTTCACTGAAGGTATTCCTTTATTTAGGTACCTTACCATATGACCCTCCTTCATTGAAATAGATTGGTTGTTACCATGATGAGATGCGCGTATATCCCCTGGAGATTACGTCTGCATCACGTCGATTCCTTATAAGCGAATGTCCACGTCTTAAGTCTTTTTGAGTAGGTCCTGCCGTAGTAATGAATTTGTGCATGAATTTCTTTGAGCTGCTTCTCTTCGGATGGAATAGGTGTGTTTTGTGACGATCCCATCAGTTGGAGCAGACCACTGTTGTTGGCAAGAATAAGCCAAGTCTGTCAATCGTGTCAGAGCCGTTCCCCTTCTACCGTTGAAGTTGAAGGGACCGACTTGGTTTCGGGGCACTGACGACGATGGTGCGTAACGGTAAAGCTATGCCCTTTAGAAAGATTGCACTCTGCTTACTTTATGTTTCTTTTTCGAGTTGTTATCTTCTAGCTAATTCAGTGTAGCTCGCCTTATGGGCATAGGAAATAAGTAAATAAACATAAGTAAATATTTGCTTCTCTTGGACGATTTTTAGTTTCAGCGTTAGGTATGATGTGGCTTCAGTAGGCAGCTGTATTTACGGAGTAAAGAGAACCAGATGCGCAATGTTACCATTACTTGAGTTAAACCTTCAAGCACTTTTTCTGTAAATAGCGGTGGCAATCGATAGCCAGTAGGATCACGGGATAGCTAGTGATTTTTCGTGAAATTTCTACAATATAGTTTTCTTTACTGAAAATTCCCTTTCCCTTTCCCTCACTGATAGACTGCTCCCAAAGACTAGGTTAATTGCGTAGTCAAAGGGAAACGCTAAAAGGGACTGGGATATTAATTTCCGGAATGAGAAAGAATGGTTAAAATATGGGAACCAGCGGCATCTCTTGCCAAAGTTTTATTTCTCCCACTATTTCTTTGTTGGGGACTGATTATCCTTCAGAATGTGCCGCCTCCATTCTTCATTAATCGCCCCTTAATTAATTTTTTCACATTCAAAGCTGCAACTCGCTGTGTCGTTCGTCACTTTGTGTCTGCATCTGCCTGTTGCCCCTAAAACTCCTTTTGGTAATGTTAAACGTATGGAAAACTTGCCACAGGTTGAAGTATAATAGTAACACCTAGGAGGGAGCTTGAAAGGTAGATTGGATTTGGCGATATCGCTTATATAGCACAGGCCATAACTTAGATATAAACTTTGCTCCGGTAGTTCGGATCCGTTAATGGCCATTAATATCGATTTGTGGTGTGATTGATCAGGAGATTGCAACTAAGCACAAATTCACAGAAGAATAATTACTTAGGTTGGCACGGTAAAGATTTGATGGAGTGAGAAGTATGAAATGGGCATTTAGTGGGTTCTGGCAAGATCCATTCCACCGTGATCGATACCGATCGATATTAGATTAGGGGTCTTCTGCCGTGTATATGGTGCTGTGAGCTGTTAGTAAGAAGCTTAATTACGTGATGTTCCTCATAAGCGTACATATGCACAGGAGGACACTAGGTGGCGTATTAGCCCTGGTCTCAGAACGCGTATGGCAGTGGATTTTCCCTGTCTGTTGGAAACTGCTGCGATAAACTGTTATTGTTCACTTTTTCTCAAGATTTCTTCTCATTTCTGAATCTGCTGGCAAAGAGCGAGCAATTTGTCTCACAATCAGACACGCCCGAGCTTCCGTTATGTGTTGTTGTCGATGTGTGTGATACGCAGGAATTTGGATGTTTTGATAGAATCGGAGAGGATTTGGCCATATGCCAAAACTCACGAGTAGTATTTATTGCTGTTGTCGATGAAGGCATACATAAGCCTTATGGCGTACTTGCATCATGATGAAAAAAACAGAGCAATTTGGGGCGAGGGGCGAGCACAGATGGTTGAATTGAATTAAGCGTTCTAAGATCTTTAATTTGTTAGCTCAAAAATTCCGTGAGTAGTTCCTTCAACAGGTGCTATTCATTAAGCTTCAACTTTGATTTTTTGAGGTGTCTGAATATGGGTGGGTTCTGAACAGTGATTCAGAGGATTTATAGAATTTAGCCGCTGTTCCCCGGAAGTCAAAATCAGAAAGCCAGCAAATAACTTTCGAAGTGGAACAAGAAAATGTTCTGTATGGTTCGCTACGCCTCTATCCAAGCGGACCGCTTCGTTTTCGTCAACATCAGGTTAATCAGTAAGATATAGCGAGGTCGAAAAATAAATAATCTATAAGGGTGCAATTAATGAAGTAGAAAAACGTAGTTTTTATCAGTAAACAATTAACAACAACAAGCAAAAAATAATTAGTGATGAACAAGCAAATGCAATCGGCAACCGGGACTTAAACTAAAGTTTTTTCTTTATTGAATTTCTTCACTGCAGTTGTTTCATTCTTGGTTCATGGGAGTGCTTTTGGCTGTTTCTGTCCTTCAACTCTTTTTGGTGGTTTCTTCCCTTGCTAACTTCGCCTTTTTAGACTGTTTAGGAGTAGTTCGAGTAGCTGATTGATTCGAAATTCATATTCAGTAGCTACACAAGCCTGAGTGAAATTTGTTCTTCTTACAGCCTATTGATTGCACTATCTTTTCCTCTTCTGGTAGGGATCCCTTAGTGAGGTGTTTGTACTTGGATGGTATTTGTGCTGATGGCATGACAGTTTTCATTCTGAAAAGACTGAAAGGCCTAAAGCCCAAAATCTGATAATCTTGAAGAAGAGACAGAGAGAGTAGATAGGTCATACAACAATGTTTTCTTTTTTAGTTTCTTTTTTTTGCACTGACAACTGCCTGCTCCGTTGACGAGAAGGCAAAAGCGCTTCCCATTAACTGAGCAGGCGCTGTTGTCAACCTATTGTTTGGTCTTTGAACGCATCGCGTCGTTGAATCATCAAAAAGATGGGTTCATTGCACTGAATCAGTGAACTGTGTTTACGTAGTGACGAAAATTCGCTATGGCAGAATAATCGATCATGTTGAATGTGGAAATAATTTTTGATCGGATTTTTGGTGTCGGTTTTGGAAAATGGAGAGGGGGAGGGAAGGGGGGAAGTGAAAGAGGGTGAAAGAGAGTTAAAAGAATAAAAATATAATTATTTTTCTTCAAAGTGTCGGCGTGTAAGGCGTGATTTCTTGCTTCCTGTGAAAACAAACAAAGCAGAAAAAGGGTGGAAAGAATAAAAGCCAAAAATTAATTGCAGACGGATTTTTTGTTTTATTTGTTTTTCTTTTTCTTGACTTATTCGCTGAGAATTCCGCTTGAAGGAAAGTGACGCGCTCATGTTTATTACTATTTATTTAGTTGGTTTTCGAAACCCATTCCCCAAACTCGAATTTGAGGAATGGCTTTTTGTACGATGGCCTCCTTGTTTAGAGGGCCACGAGGGTTGTCATTCCTATGATCGGTCATCTGATAGTGTAAAACGACCCGGATCAATCTGTTAATGGAGCTCGTGATCGCTGATGACATCACAGGCTACTCCGCTTTTATGGGGCAAGGCCACATATAAGTCCGGTCCCGAGATGTTTTCCCTGTTGGTTTACCATAATGGAAGGTTGTCTCCCTACTTTATGCAACTGGATGTTTAATGGATTCCCTCTTTGATCACAAGTTTCCATTCACATTAAGGTGGGGTGGTTCAGGAGTTCTATAGGCCGGGAAAAGTCTTCTTTTTTGGGATAGATTACCTTCGCTGAGGCTCTCATTTTCCGTCTTCCTTGGCTTTTCAGGTTTTACGAGTCGCCACTCGGAAGTAGTGAATAAGGTGATTGTCTTCTTTCCGGCCATTGCTTCTGTGGCCTGCCCGGAGTACCTCCAAAGAAGTCAGACAAGGGTCGCTGTTTCATTTTTTCAGGCCTTCAACTGGTTACTGTATGCTTCGCGGTCAGACCATTCTTCTGGAGGCATTCTAGCATTACTCTTTGTGCTTCATCCAACAATGATCGATAGTTCCCATTAATAGCTGATCGATATGTAATTGGTGTATTGCCGTGCTAATAGAATTGCCATTTGCTGTCTCATTCGCTTCAACGAGCTCTATAACGTGATGAGCAATTTCCCTCGGTTCGTAAATCAATTTGCCTATTATGACATTGCCTATTCTATATTCGGTACGGCTTTGAGCTTACATCCAAGCGCTCAAAAAGCTCGCGAAAATCAAGGACTTGTTGAGTGTGTGCACGTTCTGTGCGGAACTGGGATTCCTGGAATCACAAATACATCCGACTAGTTTCCTTCCTGCTTTGGGGCAGGAACAGAACGGGACAGATACACACAGAGCAGGACCCAATTCTGTACATCTACTCTCAATACCCTTCAGGGTAGTTCCCATCTGCCGCATTGTCCCTCCTTTACAATGGTCCAGCTTATAGGAGTAGAGTCTAACACTTTGTTGAACTGGTGTTGAACTTGCCCACAAATCTGGTCTCGCCGTTATGAGTTGAGCTTCAATTTTAATCGTGAGCTTGTTTTTGTGTATTGGCATATCCAATGGCTGAGATGGGCCATTCTACTTATGTCTTGATTCTTCTGTCCAATGCAGTTACTTAAGGAAGTTACTAGCCTAATAGGTAGCGTAGCCCACACTTCCTTCCCAAATTACGGCACCATAGAAGAGGGTTTCGTCGGCCAAAAAGAACTGAACTTGAACTTCTTTCCCCTTATCACTCAGTATATGAGGTTTTCCAATTTTAAAGTAATGTGAATAAGTTGAATTGTTATCGATCTCAAAATTCTACGAATACTTGCCTACTATAAAAACCTCTCTGATTACTGAAAATAAAAGCGATAATACAGAGGCAGGTAAACGTATTATGGCAGTTTACTATACACGGCTTTGATGGATTCTTCCGGAAAAAAATTTATTTCGGATTCACTGCTTGAATTATTCGAATGTGACTTGTGCTATAAATGCTGACAGTAGCCTATGGTTTTTCCACGGAAGTATGATTGATAGTTAATTCGATTTACATGATTAAGTGATTATATTTATTCAATTGAAGCATTTCTATTTTTGATTCTTAATTAGCCATTTCAATTACTGTGTTCCTGTTTTGAGCCTTCAATTGTGAAGAGAATTCGAAAGAGATATAGTGACGTTGAGTTTGACGCTTGTCCAGCAGATTTGAAAATAAAGGGGAGGGGTGAATATATGTGTTGCTCCTATTTTTGATGGCCAGTTCTAACGAAAAAGTGGGAACATCAAGTTAACCATAGGGAAGACCAGTCTGTGGGAGAAGTAATGAAGCTCGTCCTTGTACAGGCTTTGAGTCCTGCGATGGTCAACTCGATGTCATGATAAAGTATAAAGGGAAATGATTCAGAGGGAAGGGGAGAAGAAGTGTTAAAGCTATGAGGAAAAACCGTTCTGCTACGGTCTAAGCTGTACACTAATCCATTATTCTGAGGGAAACTCTATTAATCAAGAAAAAAGTGAAGAAATGAACGAACAAATGAATGGTTTTCAATCATTCACCCTTATTTCGTCATTTCTCGTATGGTTTATTTTTGAACTTTTACAAATAGTGACATTTTCAGCACTATGGAATGCCGGTACGTCGAAAGCATGTGTACAGTCCCGAAGTCAACCTTGGCGAACTTCTTATGCGGTTTTTCGAGGTCTATGCTCAGGTATGTATGTTCATTAGATACCTGTTGATTCCTTCTGGCTCTGCTCTATTTGAATTTCTGCTCCTATTGGGATAGGATAAGATCAAGATTTACAACAAACCAGGCCATTGATTCCATTTCTTTTTTCTTAATCAATCGTTTCTTGAATCCAATACTTGACAAGCTTACTATGCAGCTGAGAATCTATGAGTCAGCGGCTGATAATGCTAATTAGTGGATGATTTCCTCATTTTGTAGATATTTATGCAATGGCACAATGGTATTGATCGTGTTAGCATGAAATTCAGGACGAGCCCTCTGTTCTTACCATGGCCTTGTCGCGAAATGAAATGCAACAGACCTAGAAGTTCATGGAAAGCTTGTTTCCTATGAAATAAAATAATTCTATCGTAATGGACATCCTGATCCCTCATAGATCCGTTAAATATGCTCTTGAGCTAGCTGGAGCGTCATACCTGCATCCTTACCAGCCGTTGAAAGCGGGACCATAGTCTGCTATCCGGACCATACATGTGCCTACCCTAATTTTCCTTTTCTTGCCATTCCAGACGAATTCATTGGCCCATGTTTCTCATTATGTTTACATTTCGTCTTCCTTCAATGTTACTGACCTCTCTCCATCTGCTTTAGATCTACGGGTTTTCTCGAAAATTTCTCCGTTTTGTTCATCCTGTGGAACCTGGAACCTGGTAAAGGAAAGTGAAAGGGTGTGACGCTTCCAATTTGTTCCAGATAGCGGATGGTTGCTTTTTGGGTGATGCGCAACTTCGTTACGACCTCTTGAGTGAAGAAGGTTTCCTTGTTAGAACTTAGGCCTTACCTGGAAAAATAAGTCGACAGTCGTAATTGAATGAGTGTGACTCTATTCTTCTTGTGGAACGATGTAATTGGAGAAGCAGTCGCGTTTCGGTTGCAATGAACGTCCATAAGAATGCCGACTGTCCTCAGTCGTTGAAGTGGTTCAGTTCAACGGTTCAAGTTGCCGTTTGGGCGTTAATCCGGTCTTTTGAGGAAAGGTGAAGGTTGTGGCTACTGAAATGGGCACCTTGAACTAGGTACGTAGTTCCAAAGTGATACTCGCGAAGATTTACTTATGATAGTCTGTTTCTGTCCTGCTGTTCCCCTGTATTGCATGATACCGATTCATCAGTTGGGGGTGTCATTTTAGTCGGCGTTGTGGAATAGATCCCCTGACAGTGACAGTGACAGCGTACAGTTGACAGTGCGATCCGTTGGAATCATGATCAAGTGCCTCTTGATGTCTCTCAAGAGCCACTCTGATGTGAATGACTTCGTCGAAACGATGTCTGATTGTTGAAGATGTCCTAGTGTTATTCGTACTTTGGAGTTATGTCACATGTGGAAGTGGGAGCCCATGAAGGTGAAGGTGGCTGTTTATAGTTCATAAAGTGTGGCCGGGCCGATTATTGTTCCATGAGGCGAAAATTCCTCACGATTAGAATTCTAGTCCAGCATAGATGGGAAGATGAGTGAAGGGTGGAACTAGCTCGGTTTTTCCCCTATTAAAAGCTCGAAATTACTGAGCGCTTCACCTGTTCCTGAGTACAACAGTCAAATACTGAAGAAGCGGTGACGCTCTGTAACTTTAGGCTTAATGTGAGCTTGGACTTCCTAAACATCCCAAGTTCATTATATGCCGAAAAAAGTCTATATTCCAGATAGGCTGGTGGCGATCATTTTCAGTTTACCCACCGATTTTAGAGTCCTCCTTACGAAAACCCCTGCTTTCGTGGTGGAGCACCCTATTTCAGGTTCATTGGCAAGGATAACAAATAAATAATTGAGTATTTTCCCGATTGAAAACTTAATCTAAACTCCTTCACTCCTTTCAGCCCTTCCCCTGTTGTTAAATGATCGATCAATGCTGTCCAAATGATCAATCGATATTGTTTAGGAAGTCAACTATGATTGTGTCGGTATATCGGTGGTCGATATGCGATACACACCAAAAGAGGTACGTCGTGATAGCGACAAAAAACAGGCGCTACTATCGATCGAGGACCCATTGCTGATAAGTGAGTGTTTGTAGTGTGGATCGATATGTTTTGTTTTTTTCTTTTTAATTTTACTTATTCCTCTCTTCGAAGGAGCTCAGTTGGCTCTTCGATAAGCCAACTGATTTATCAACAGTCTTTTCCTCCTTTCCACCTCTATTTTCTTTTCTTCTTTCCATCTCAACGTCCTTTGAAGTTTCCTGTTGAACTATACCCTTGGTTTCCTTCATTTTTTGGGTTTTGTTAATTTTATTTCTCTTTTTTTTTCATGGGACTGACCCATGTATCGAAGTTTGTTTACGTTGGTCTTTTTATCATATTTGAGCTTGATGAGTGCTGTCATGAGCGCAATTGTTTGCTGATAATACGTTTCATCAGCTGATTGTCTTACTCTTTTCCCACTCTAGCCACCTCTATCGGAAGGGGATTGCATCAGCCAGTTATCCCTTTGGTTGTTTTTGGGTTACTTTTTTTAGAGGGGCAAAGAGGCAAGAATTTGGTACTTGGCTCTCTATTCAATGGCCTTACATCAAAATTCAGCTACTGCTTATGAAAAAATAAGGCCAAACACTCATAAATTCAAATGGGTAACGATACATCGTCTTCAGGGCATATTCCCAGCATCCCTTCACACTTTTTCCATTTTTATCGACTTTATTAATCTTGTGAAGTTCAACACTTAGCTATAATGTTCCACATGGACTTGTACTGCACCCTCCCCACGGATAGGATATCTTCAAAAGGGCTGTAAGAGCTGTGTCAGGAAGTGTCACTTCTAACAAGGCGCTCTTCGGTTCAGTCTTCGTGCAGGCAGGTTGATCAGCAACTGCATGCCTTCTATAGCCGATAATTGATATCTTAGTTGTGAATGAAGATCATTTATGTTATATGTCATCCTGGTCGAGCTAGCGCCAGTATCGTCTCCATTCGTCCCTGTCGCGAGCCAGAGTAGCCGAGAGGATCGTACTTGCTCGAGAGACGCGAGGCACAGCATTCTTTCCGTTCAGAACTTCCGTTAAGAAGTCAGACCATCTATCTTGCGGTTCCCCTGGTATTCATTTGATGTCGCGAGAGACCCGATCTGTAGCCGTCCTGGTTCAACGGTTTTTAGTTCGAATACTTGGACACTTATTGCTCTGCAATAACTGTAATCTCGTCCAAGTACAACTTTATTCATCATGACATCGTCCAACTACAGAAGTAACTAGTTCGAAAAGGTTTACTAGTCGAGATTTCAGCGAATTTTCTCGTTTCCTTAGCTCCCATGTGCTATTTTATACGAACACTCTCGCTCAGTAATCCAATGAAGTTGCATGCAATCAGTGCGAACTGTGCTTTTGAGCAAATGGCCAGCTATTTCAAATAGCCTCCCATTGCGCTATCCCAGTT
The DNA here is from genome assembly GCA_000469685.2 of Haemonchus contortus. Classification (NCBI taxonomy): domain Eukaryota; kingdom Metazoa; phylum Nematoda; class Chromadorea; order Rhabditida; family Trichostrongylidae; genus Haemonchus; species Haemonchus contortus. Next base: position 3,935,695 of record LS997562.1, on the reverse strand, counting down.
GTGAGGATTCCGCGCTCAACCGGAACGTCGAAGTCACCTGACAAGCGCGTGGATTTCTCGCTTAACGAAAAACAAGACAAATTCACCGACGGCTACGATTTAGTCACCATTGCATCACTGTGATGTTGTTGGAATCTGTGCGCATTTCATTGTGTCTACCGTATTCCATATTTGTTATGCCAAAACAAACAGTGCTCAAACAGCTAATTGTGTACATGTGGTCGCTCATCAACTGCGGACGTCATTTGGGTAGATTTTGGTTGGTTCCGGTTCAGTTTGGTACCCATGCGCTAATCTGTTCGTAAAGTTCCTTTGTTTTCTGGAATGCTTCCGACCTCCGGGTGGCTTAGCGTCATTGGCGTAAAATCAGTAGGCATATTTCTTGTGCATAAATTTACTAGATCGTTGATCTTCTCTGATTTTGCTCAGATGTCCGTTCTTTTTTCACCAACTCTCGCCTTCCTATTTATCGGGAATATTCCCAACTTCCGTAGGTTCATGCGGTCTGAACTTGGGCACCGGGTAGCGGTTGTGTTTTTTGTATCTTTACCTTTCAGCCAACTTTACCTGGTTGTTCCTTAAGTTGAGAAGGACTCATATTACACATAGTTCAGAAAACACGGGCAAAGGATCTGTGTCCTTTGCCGAAGAACACCCAGCGTGTCACGGGAAAGCATGGATGAGTCATTAATCTGGAAGAGATATCTTCAGTCGAATTTAGGCCCAGCGAATGATGCAATCAGCTGGTTCGTTCGGAGAAGGCCGTCGTGCACTTATGCCCATCTCTAACGATGGGCATTGGTACACACGGAACCTGTCAATCCCAGAGGCTCTCCAATTCCGATGTTTACAAGAGGACATTTTCATAAAATAAGCCCATAAAAGAAGTCCCGAGCAGGGGTTGCCCGTACTTCGACCTTACATCGATCGGGTGGTCGTGGAGGACGTTATGGGTGCCTAATCAGGCGTATTCCAGTAGAACTATTGCCCCTGCTCCATTCTTTATCATCGGCGACGAAGTCTCATTGTGACATGCTTGAAATTTATTCTCCTTTCGTTTTTTTTTCGCATTTCTCCTCGTTATAGCTTTCATTAGGGGCTCTGTTCTACACAAGATCTCAAAGGCAATAGCTCTAGGAAGGGTTCCTGTTGTTTCTGTGTCTGGTGTTTCTTTGTGTTCAATTTTAACTTGGTTTTAGCTTTTTAGGCGTTCGTCTCCAGGTGCATCTAATCCCCTCAGGTTCTGTGCTTTTTCCTACTTCTGATAGATTTAGTAGATAAGAGTACGTGGAGTAAAGGACTCGTGACTAGAGGGTGCCTCACACTTACCCACCCAGACCGCATCCACCTCTCCTGAAACGTAGCAATCACTGCCACAAAAAATAGTGTTCAGGCAGCCTCATCAAAGTTACAGGTGCAAATGAAGCCTGGTGAAATTTAGAAATGGTCAAGTGTTGGTGTTTTGCGGCCAATCTGAAGGAGCAGTAGGCCTGGGAAGGAACCGAGGCGACAAGGGTTTGGGGAGTTCATCTGACTGTGAAAAGCATGGAGGGTCTTTGTCATGAACTAATTTCTTTCCCCCCTCCCCCTTTTTTTTTTGAAGACCTGGTCATTGAGGGCTCAACCCAGTTGCTGCTTGTAATTTTCCCGAGTTATCTCTTGAAAAAGGCTGTAATTGTCGTTAATGCTCTCGATTATCCGTCATGTTTTGTTTGTGAAGTTTGGATGATGACTAACAGCAAAGATCCTTCTTGCGGATGTGTTTAAACGCTTTCCTTTGACGTCAGAAAGATAACATTTCTCGATCAATCCTGATTCACGTTCTCTTTGAAAAACCGAGTGATACGGTAGTGTCACTCAAGTTCAAGTGTGTATGGAGAGGTATTCGGTGACGTTCAAGAAATGTATCCATGGCTGAATGAAAAAGACCGGAAGAAAGTAAGCCAGTATCCCTAACAGTCAGCTGTCTCACCCTCAGTTTGTTGTTTGTTTTCGTCCTCTACGCCAGGCTGCTGGGTATCCGGTCAAGGCTAATAGTATACTTAAACTGCGGTGGGATCCTTGTTGTTCAGAAGGGGGGGGGGGGGTTGAGGGTCATGCAGGGGAGTAGGGGGAAGGCTAGGGGTGCGAACAAATCTCTTGCCAAATCATTACTAATGAGAATCGTAGTCAGTGAACAAACAAGCCAAATTACTTATCTACCTCACAGACCCCGCCCTCTTCTGAGTACCGCCCTTCACCTGTGCAACTATAGAATCACAAATTGGTTTTTCCAAATCAAATGTATAGATTAACAGTAAATTTTCCTGGATATTCCTCGCTATTTCTTTGCCAAGTCATAGAAAACTCGCAGAGCAGCAGAGCCTCGAGAGAGACTAAAAATTTTGCTGTTCTGAGGAAGCACTGTATATTTCATGAAGATGTCCATTTCCGCAGTGGGATGGTCGTTGTACGCCAGGTTACCTCCGAGTAATGGCGTTGTGGTGATTCTCTCGGTTGAAGCCGGCATTCTTGCTCGTTCTTTTGCTGGTGGATGGACTTGTGACATTAGGTCCTTATTCTATTCACATACCGGGCCAGGCGAGCGAAGAGGAAAAGGAACACAAGTGAATCAGGAATACGCGTTTGTCAGGAAAAGGTTGAGATTAGGGTAAAGGAGTTGTCATTAGGCCCAGCAGGACATGCATCGACACACGAGCGGCACGCGGCAAATTCGTGCGACGTATTTTCGGACCAATTTTTCGTTGCGAGGGTTGTGCATATAATTCCTCCTTTCCTGTTAAAGATGACAGTGCCCTCGATGAAGGCTCGCCTTCAACGGTGATTCACTGTTCGCTGAATAGTTCCTGCAAATGTACTTGGCTTGCCACTTTATGCTTCCCAACCACACTTTTTTCAACCCCTCGAAGTCAAGTCTGGCTGGAAGTAATTGCCTCTCTATAAACCGGCCCCAAACCATTTACCTAGAACTCATTCCCATTCCCTTTTGCTCGACTGAGGAGTTTTTCACGTGTTCCATGTTCTCAGAGAAGTGTTTTTCAGCTGTGAACCCGTTTCTAAAGGAGTCCCTCCTCATTCCAATGACGTTACCTTACGGAAAACAGCGTCGGTATTTTACCTATATCTTATGCCTGCTACGCCAATTCTTTCCAGATGGGTTCCCAGAAGAGCTTCACCCACAATGCAATCTCCTCTTTAGCAATTGATTGGTTTATTCTATTAGGTACCTCGAGTAGCCCTTAAATTAGTAGCTTTCTAAGTGAATGTGAGGAAAGAGCCATTTGGCGGGACATCAATAGATTGACAAGTGTTCCTTTCTAGAAGCTCATCAGACGGCTCCACTGCGATCGCGAAATGCTTATAAATATGGGACCATGGTTTTCTTACTGTACCATCTCAGGGTCGCTACGAAATTAGCACTGGAATCATAGGAAAACCGTGCCGAAATAGTTCTTCTAATAAAAAATTCGAGGAAGATCAGGGCCAGGGCTTATCAAAAAAAAACCGGTTCTTTCACTTGCAGAAAAAGAATCCGGTTCATTCAATTTCTTTTAATGTGTAGCCAAAGAGAGGTGGCGAAGTCCGTTCCTCCAAGGGGTGCCACTGGAAACTGCCCACTCTGTGGGCTGAGCTGACCACGGACATTCGAATGCAGGTGACAGGCCCCGTGACAGGCCGGCCTACGAACACCCCAGTCACATCAAAAATGTTAATGTCACTCAAAGAATCTCGATGTAATGCTACGGCGTCCGCGGGAGCCGACGCGCACTTGCAAGGCCCGGTGAGTGTGAAAAGTATGCGAGGGTCTCCGGTGCAAGGACGGCATCGGGGGGCAACTAGGCTAGTCCAAAAGTCCCGCAACGTATGGAAGACTCGCGTTGCGACGTTAAATGTTGGCACATTAACGGGACGCTCGTATGAGTTAGCAGAAGCTCTAGAGCGTCGAAGAATTGATTTCTGTGCCGTGCAGGAAACGAGGTGGTCCTGCTGCAAGTCGAGGGACATTGGCCACGGCTTCAAAGCCGTTCTCTGTGGTGGACCCAAAACCACCAATGGAGTTGGCATAATTGTCTCTGAAAGGTTCCGTGATTCGATAGTGGGCGTGGAGCGCTTCGATGATCGCTTAATGAAGATCATTGTGGTCATCGAATGCCAAAAATACCATTTCTTCTCAGCGTATGCTCCACAGGCTGGATGCTCTGAACAAACCAAGGACAAGTTCTGGAACCTGCTAGATGAGAAGACAGCTGAAGTACCGTTACAAGAAGCACTAGTTGTCGCAGGTGATCTTAATGGTCATGTAGGAGCTACTAAAGACGGTTATAGCTGTCATGGTGGGTTTGGATATGGGTCACGCAATACTGATGGCGAGCGAATTCTTGAGTATGCAGATTCGCATAATCTCGTCATTGTAAACACGAAATTCCGTAAGCGTGACTCTCATCTCATTACCTTCTATAGCGGTGAAAACAGAACACAAATCGATTTCGTCCTTGTCAGGCACCGCGATCAGGGACTCGTAACAGACGCGAAGACAGTACCTTATGAAACGGTCGCTACACAACATCGACCGCTGATTTGTACGCTAAAGATCGCCCCGCCGAAACCGAAAGTTGCCGAAAGGTGTGGGCCAGCGAGAATCAAGTGGTGGCGACTGAAGGAAAAAGAAAAGGAATCGGCCGTCGTCTCCCGCATTCTATTACCGGCGGTAACGACTGTCGATGAAACTTGGAAGAGTGCTGTCGAAGCGATAACCCGGGTTGCACGGTCGGAGCTCGGCATGACCAAGCCTGGACGACGAAAGATTGGCAAGCAAACATGGCTGTGGACGGATCATGTCAGGGATAAAGTACGTGAGAAGAAAAAGCAATACCACGCATTCCTCTCGGAAAAGACAGCCGATAATTGGCAGCGCTATCAGATCGCGAAGAAAGAGGCGAAGAAGGTCGTTGCTTCTGTGAAGGCAGCTCATTTTGCCGAATTGAACGAGAAGCTCGAGTCTCGCGACGGTGAGCGGTATGTTTACCGTCTCGCAAAGACCCGCCATCGCCAGACCGAGGATATAGAAAGATTCTTCGGCATAAATGACGAGAATGGTCACCTCCTGACGGACCGCAAGCAAACACTGAAACGATGGCGAGAGTACTTCGAAAACATCTCGACAGTCGAATTTGCTCATCCCGCCATCCCTTGCGCTCCGCCAGTATACGGTCCTGTCCAGAAGATAACTGTGAGGGAGACAATTACGGCTATGAAGAGGATGAAATCAGGCAAAGCAACTGGTCCTGACGACTTAGCAGCGGACCTGTGGAAATCGAAATGCTGGAATCCTGCAGGGTGGTTGACGGACTTCTTCAATCAGGTCGTCGCAGAGAAGAAGGTGCCTGAGAGCTGGCAACAGAGCACGACGATTCCTATCTGGAAAAAGAAGGGCAGTCCTGGAGACTGCGCTTGCTATCGCCCAATTCGCCTGCTCTCGCACAGCATGAAAATCTTTGAGCGAATTGTGGACAGTCGTATCCGCGACATCGTCGAGCTGACCACCAATCAGTGTGGTTTTGTCTCTGGTTGCAGCACCATTGATGCCATACACGCCACTCGCCTTCTACTGGAAAAGCATCGCGAAAAACGAAGACCGGTACATCTTGCCTTTCTAGACTTGGAGAAGGCTTTCGACCGCGTTCCGCGTGACGTTATATGGTATGCCTTACGACAGCATGGCGTTCCCGAAGAGCTTATTGAGTGGGTGCGCATCCTTTACACTAGCCCAAAAAGCCGAGTGCAAACGGCAGCGGGCACATCGACCGATTTCCCCATCTCCGTCGGAGTACACCAGGGCTCTGCGTTATCCCCACTACTTTTTGTTGTCGTCATGGATGCCATTACAAAAGACCTCCAGAAGCCGGCTCCATGGACGCTTCTTTATGCCGATGATGTGATGCTCGCCAGCGAAGACAAAAGCGAGCTCGAGTCACAGGTGCAGACCTGGTCCGACCGTCTGGCTAGGTTCGGGCTCAGGTTAAACGTCAAAAAGACTGAGTACTTGACCACTGATTCGAGCGAGCCAGGCTCTATCAAGATCAATGGCACTGAGCTCACACGGACAACAACCTTCAAATACCTTGGATCGGCACTTGCGTCTGACGGCAGCCTGAGTTTTGAAACGAATTCTCGCGTGAATGCAGCGTGGTTGAAGTGGCGCTCAATGACTGGCGTACTCTGCGATAAGAACATCCCTGAGCGACTCAAATCAAAAATCTACAGAACCGTCATCCGGCCCGTCGCGATTTACGGCGCCGAGTGCTGGCCTACGACCAAAGAAGTAGAAGCTCGTCTCAGTGTGATGGAGACCAAGATGCTGCGCTGGACAGCCGGAGTAACACGACTAGATCGCATAAGTAATGACGCCATCAGGGAGCGATTCGGTGTAGCGCCCATTGTCGATAAAATGCGCGAAGCCCGACTCCGTTGGTATGGCCACGTTCTCCGCGCGGACGAAGGCAGTGTTCGTAAGATCGGTCTCAACCTAGACGTGTCCGGAAGACGGCCTAGAGGGCGCCCAAAGCAGCGATGGCTCGATACGTTGCACGAAGACCTCAAAACGGTTAACATCCACCCCGATCAAGCGTTTAATCGGGAGAAGTGGCGTCAACATATCAGAAAAGCGGACCCCGCCTACATGCGGGACAGGCGCTGAAGAAGAAGAAGAAGTGTAGCCAAAGAGAAGGAAAAAAATCAGTTCCGTCGGGTTGCTTCTGAGTGATGTTTTTACTTTCCAAGACCAGTATAATTATAATCAATCTATTGTCGTCATCAAATAGCCCAGGAAGGGTCTAATAAGCTTGTTCTGGACTGGGTTTGATCCAAAATCTTTCCTGTAATAGCTCCGCTTGTTGCCATTAAGCCATACTCGCCTCATAGACTGATGCCTTAAAAAATTATTTTCTCCGCTTTGATTGCATATTAAACAATCAGTATGCTGGCCAATCATGGTTTTTGTTTGTAATCCAACACTGTTACGAGGGGGCCCATCCCTCCCAGTCATCACCTACATCATCTGTGGTTATCAAGCTTCTCTGGATATGATTGAAGCCTCCTATCTCCTCCTCCTATCTTCTGTGACACCTTTCGCAGCCTTTTGTTGGTTATAAGAAAACAAAAAATCAAACGGGCTCTAACGTCATCCATTCAAGTCACCATGACCGTGACTTTCGGAAATTGTTTTTGATCAACTAATGGACATTCCATGGACGAATTTTCTAGATCTGTTAATAGATGTGGGTGGAGAAGAGTGAAGTCACCGGAAAACTGTGCACAAAGGACCGAAGACATGGGAAAGCTCTTTGAAGTCTGCAGGAGAAGGCTTCTCCGAATTTTTTTTACCCTAAGAAACCGTGCAGAATCTTTTTATGGAAGATGGGTAGTTCGTTTTTAAAAGTGAGCAGGGTAGACTGAGGCGGATTGAGGTAGGGCCTGCCGTTCATGCGCGTCCCACCTGATCCCACCTGATCCTGCATGGTGAAATACTTACACTTGGCAACCATGTATACGTCACCGATGTATACGTCACGGGGACATTTAAGCTGATGGCACTCTATCGCGTGATGGAGGATGGACTGGAAACTTTTTTTCTGCTGTGCAGGAGAGGACCTGAGGAAAAAAGGCTCGGGGATAAGGAATGTAATGATCGGATGGATGCAGGAATTGTAATATCCTTTACCGACACTGGAGAACAAAGAACCCTATGCACCTTACCTCGTGTGCACCGCTATGGGCTTCGTTCTGCTGTTAAAATGGGATTTATTGGGGTGCCGAGCCCGAGTGAGCCTTGAAAAAAACGCCTACTGGAACCCTGGCTAACTTGGGCAGATAATTGCCCAGGCTGGAAGACCTCAAAGCGCCTCATCAATTTTAAGTGCTTCTGAAAAACGCGGCCCATCTTCGGAATGGTTCACCTCGTTTATAAGCAGCGACTTTCAAAATTGATCCTATAATGGTTTCTCCCTTTCGCTTTTGCTCGGCCGTCACCGCTACCCCGCCATTTACCAAAGAACACTGCACAAGGACGTTCTTTGATGTCCCTGATTGTTGCGTGCAAACTGCTTCGTCCCGCCCATATTTCATTTCAGGCCGCCCATTCGGGCAGTATTCCGTTATTCCGTTCTCTGGAGCCGTTCCTGGCTAAGCTGGCTCTGCCTTCAAATGAGTTGCAGTTGAATTGCACTGGCTTCTTTTCTAGAGATATCATTTTTGGCTTGGGTCAGTTGTAGTTACCGACGGTTATACCTCCAACGACGGATATTTATGGGTGGCTTTGGTCAGCCCTTAATCGGCGGTATTTCGAAGGTCGTTTATGGCTTGGGCAAATGTGGCTGACAGCTGCTGAATCCTCTTAGGAAAGTAATCAGGATTTAGTGCATCTCTCACTTCTGGCAAAACAGCTGAAGCCCAGCTTATCTTCACTGTCACGTGGAAGGGGTCCTTGGCTCATATCCAGCCACCCATCCAACGAATCATGCATGGAACAGTTGTGTCCCAGGCGGTAGGCAGTGTTTATTGATTTTTCTTCGTTCCATTCTTCATTGATTATGTTAGTGCATCTGCATTTTCTCTCCTTTTCTCCAATCCTCATATTCTCCCACATGGAAGGCGGGGAGCACTCAGGGTTAACCACAAATAAATGTGGGGTTGGAAAGTCGTTATGAAGATCGAGTTCCAGATACAAGGATATCCAATATGCCAGGGCTTCCCAAGAGTCTTTGTCAAACCCATTGCCTTTGGAGCAGTCGTCCTGCGGCTGTCGTTACCCGTCTGGTTGAAGTGGGTTGGATGCTGCCACGTTGATGATGACTTTTGAATAGCCTTCGCGTCTAGGCTGAAAGAGCCAGGGCCCGAGCGCTATTCCTGGCACGTAACCATATGAAAAATGGCAGTCGAAAGTGACACACAGTTTATAAGGGTGACTAGATGATCTGCATCAAACATCACTTTCATTTATGGAAATATTAACGGCTGCGTCAGCTGCCATTCCGGTCACACCGTCAGGCGACACCACTTGACTAGTTCTTCAGCGGTTAGTCTCGTGACTTACAATAAGGCTATCCGGTATACGGTCCTGTTCGGTATTTGCAGTCTTTGCAGTAGGAGGGTGGATCGTACGACTCAAGCCATTGACAGAAGCCATTCCTTTGGCTTCGACGAATTCTTCTGCTTTTGACGAGCAGTCATTTGTTCTCCTGGTTATCATTGGTGCGCTGTAAGGACAGGAGCCTATAGCTACTCTTTAATTCTCACTTTGAGATAATTTATTGGTAACTATGACTATCCACATCCCTGACCAATGTCTGCGAAATGTGAACTATGGCATTGCCCGTCTACCTCATTTGCTTCTCGAGTGCCCTATATTTCTAGTGAAAAGGGCTACTTTTACGGTCCTACATCGAGGGTTGTACGGTTCATCACATTCGATGGCTCGTCAACGTATTTCACCGTGACATACATTCGAGTTTGGGCGTGGACACCGAAGTCGCTGATCATTGTACGATTTGCGCTTTGGACTGTACCTGTGCGCAGCATTGCACAATCCATAGAGTATCCTTTTCCTTTTTGTCTCCTTTCTTTCCGCCCCCCATCTTAACAGATCACTTTGCTTAGAAAGCACTTTTCCGTCGACAGTTTTTAGGACGACGCCTGTGTCCTTAGCGTACGAAGGCCTTTAAGGATGTTTTTATTGAGATTGTTTGAATTGTTCAAACATCTGAAGGCACGTTCTCTTTCGGGGCTGTCAGCAGTGCAAGTCAGTCGTACCTGCAAAACTTTGAGTGATTGGAGGGTACTGAATATCAGAAGGAGGATTCAAGGTCCAATGTAAAGACCGCTGAAGGGATTGGGGCTAGATCAGCTTAGTTGGGATCTGCCAAGGGATCGATTTCGACTCGGTAATATCATTCTTGTCCATTAGGATGGTCGCTGCTAACCAGAAGGGCTCGTTCGTCCTCGATTTGCTAATAACCTCTCCAGAGTAGTAGAAGGTTGAGTAAGTTGTGATAATATTCGGTTCTACGGGATTCCCAGCTGATCCTCTCTTTGTCTTTGACCAGATCTCAAGCATTTTCTCTGGAAAAGCCAGTAAATTTGCTGAATTTCTTGCTTCCTTGCGATCCACTGAAATTTTATCGAGTTCACTGGCATGCCCTTATCGTGTCCTTTTTTCTTGTCGGTTCTCGAACGTTCTTTTAGACTTTTTCTTTTCTTTGAACTGTCAATATAATTAATGTTCAGTACGAGGCCCATCATCGTTATCTCATAGTCCTTTTTATTTGCCACTTTCAATTAAAATTTCGGGTCGGGACCTCTTTCTGAACGGTTTCTTGTAATTTAAACAAGAACACGTTTTTAAACTGTGTTTCTCCACGGAATGAATCACACAAGCAAAGTTCCGGGTGCGAGATGCATTAACGATTAGATCCCTAGCATTGATAGAATCTTAATATCCCTGGTTTTTCATATTTCTCGTTCTCTGTCCAGGTTAGAGACGCAGAAAGTTCCAGAAAATTCGTGTGAGTTCAACTTTTTTCGATGTCTAGACTGCGTCTTTGCAGTTGAATAGGTAATTGTGCAGCAGTAGCGCAAGCGCCTCTTTTTCTATCCGAAAAAATCTGGGTTGATCGATTGGCTGCCGTCTGTTGGCTGGCGATTCGTAGCAATTCATCCGTACAGTATACAGCGCTGATTACTGGAAGGGGATGTTTGCTGAAAATCGTTTGGACCTTGGGTTCCGGGAGTTCCCAGCCTCGATTTCGGACGGTTTTTGGTTCGGGTTCGCAGAATATTCCCTATTAAAGAAGTAGATCTTAGGCTGCTTCGTTCACCTCATGGATTCTTCCCATTTATGCATCAACAAGTCACACCCTCGACTGAGGCAAGCAAACAAGATGGAATACCTGGTCTGGGGAGGCGTTCCACTCTAAAAGGCAAGCAGTGAAACTTGCCCAAGTTCGGTCCATTTTGGGCAGAAAACTTTCGGAAGCTCCAGACAACTCGTCCACCTCTGATCCATTATGCTGTCTGATTGCTTCGCTTTTTGAGACAGCTTAATGATTTTTCCTCCTCATGACTTTCGCAACCCATTACTCTCATTTTATGCGGCACACATCGGTTAATGACCTTATTGTAATAGCCGTCCTCAAAGAAACCCGCTCAGCAATGTATCTGCTTTGCTTCTGATGTAAAGTCGTCTAGTCGGCATGTTTTCGACAGGCCTTGGGCATGTCTGTGGGAGGTTGACGGCTCAAAGGGTTGCCCTACTCAGGTTCAACCTCCTACAAAGGCTTGGGAATGGGCTGAGTTGCGAGTTTCAGGGTTTCCGAGACCAACAGGTTCCAGTTTTTGTGACCACCAAGAACTGATGGATATGTCGAAGTCAGAAAAGATCACCGCCCACTTCCAAAACTGAACGATGCTCGCTGAACGGTGTGGAGTTTGTTGTTTGATATTTCATCTCAGCAACCAGGTTGTCCAGGGTCTTTGATCGGCGGCGGGGAATGGCGTAAAAGCTTCTCGAACTTCGGTTTCCCTGCAAACCGTCACGTTCCAGGGCGGTTTTTAGTGGTACTTGAATACAGGAGAACCTCCGGAAACCAGTCTCTCTGAAATTGGAAATGGCAATTTCTGTTATCATTCCGCCATAAAAGGCTTAACTGCTTAAGAATTTCTCGACGCTCGGCGACTTGATTCGTTCGATCAGTTCGTTTTATAGCCGACCAGATGGGTTTATAGTACAATTCGGCGGAATCGAGGATCAGGCTCCTTTATGAGTTCGTTATTTGTCATGCTTGTGATAGGATAAGGCAGTGGTCCGGGTAAGTTACACTACTCTTGAAAATTCCAAGGGAACCATGGTGGAGATGTCGTGGGTTCCAACACTAAACACATCACCCCTTTAAATTGGGGTTGTATATCAAGAACAGCCCTTCAACAACCCAGTCCCAGTTTGCCCAGTATCCCACAAACCTTACTCCGATACTATCTCACTGCCATCGGGAGGTCATTCGGTCAACCAGTTCGGTTGTCCCGTCGAAGTTTCACCCCCTGTCCAAGTACTAGCTTATCTATTTGATCTGTTTCTAATGATACGTCTGAATCAGGACCGAACCAGTTACCTATCTGTTTACAGCACTGCCATCTATTAGTGAACTACTCGCTTGCCATTCAGCTTGTGAAAACAGCCAAGTAACTCTGTCTCCCAGTTCACCGTGAGTGAGTCCTGGACTCATTCTAAGCGCTGAATGTTGGGGGAGAAAACCGTATTTCACCGTCCTGTGATATTAATTCTTACCGTATCTTTGCCCCCAGCTAAAAAAAAGGATTACGGTATGACCGAACACTGATCGGAAGAGATGTTCGATTTGTTCTATTGTGCTGCCACTTCAGAAAAAAATTCTCCAAACCTATTTATCATATACTGCTGATTAAAATTAGTGTAAATTATTCTAAATACCTGTTATTACTGAAGTTCAGCTTTCTGTACTTACTTTCCGGGATTTCTTACATTTTTTCTATTTTTTCCGTGGAAATAGAGTGTTCGTTTAGTTTTTTTTCATCTTGGGCTCTTAAAGAGGGCTACTAATGCAAGTTGCTCTTTCTACAGTATCCTCGACGAGTTAGATTTCAATTGTCTTGACCTTCGTTTTCAAATCGATCTTCAATCTAGCTACTCACCGTAAAATTATTATTCCGACTCTTCGCTATTAAATTACGAGTTTTCTGTGCAGGACCAGTTAACGTCGTCCTTCATTTCTTACTGAACATTGACAATGAAGGCATCTGGCAGAAATGGCGTGTCGTTAAGTTAATGTGAATCGAAATCACCGATCGTCGTCGTTCCACATTCAAAGGATGATTGGAACAGTTTGAATCGCTTTATCGTTCTCATATGTCCTCATGTCTGTCCTGATCCCCTAGGCGGACCTTGTCGGCTTGGATCAGGATGGGAACTAGTAGTTAGACAAACTCCCTCAGTGGATAGAATTGAGCGACGCACAAGGTGGGCTTGCCAGGCTCAATTTGGGCCTACTTTTTAATATATTTTTCGTGTTTGTCCTTGATCTATTCCTTTCCGTCCACGTACAGGGCTGTAGTTATTGGAGTCTTTATGGCTAAAAAATGGCTGAAGGGTCTAAGGACAATGACCTATGTTACCTTTGAACAGTGCTGAAAAAATCAATAAAATCAATATCCATGCCCCAACATAACCGAATACTGTAGCACGGACATTGACGTTATTAATATTCCACTGAACGAGGGGTATTTATGGCAGTTGTCAGGTGATATTTCCTTATGACTCAATGTACTAAAACGTTAAAGCGGTTTTGGTACGTCCTTTATGGCATTTCTGTATGTTCCCAATGTTTTGTCATACGGTAATTCCATGTCCTCTGTTGATACAGTATTTCTGGTACTATGTTCCTATATCACCTCCTAACTTGCTAGAATGGGTACTCTTGTCGCGAGCCACTTAAGTTCAGTATCTGAGGGGCCCTTTTCGGAGAAGAAGTCTGGTGGGTGATCTCCCGTCCCCGTTTAACCTGAAAAAGTATTCATTCGAATGTGCTCTAGTCCAATGACCTAGTTAATCTCCCATGCACAAGCTAATATGGTGTCGTCCTAGATGTGCGACGCAACCTCGGGCTTTCCATTGCACTTGGGTGCATCTGGAGATTCTGAGCGTTGTCCTTTGGATGTCACGTTGGACTGCGTTGACACCCCAACCCCACACACTAAACTCATTTTGCCCCGTGATGACTAAGTATCTGAATAGACTTGTTGGATGTAACAAGGACGATTGCACTTGAAAGAAGGCGGATGTTCTTGAAGGCCGGTCGCACTTATGGAAACAGATTGCGATTAAGGCTCGGCAACAGCCCCTTTCAGGGTTCACTACTTACAGCGTGGATAGATCCCTACTTATTTCGATTTTTCTTCGAGTTGTCCTCATAGTTTTGAGAATAGCCAATCATAAAAAGCTTCTCTAATTTGGAACCCGTACTGCTTAATGGCATATGAGAATCGGCCTGCTTCTTCGGAACGTCTTTTTCGTGGAATACATTTGCATATCGACATTTCCACTTGCACGTAGTTGAAAACACAAAGCAATCGCTCATTCTTTTTCATGCTCGATGACAAGAACGCAATGTCATCATCGAGGTCGGGATGATGTAGTTGTCAGCTACCGTACCATCAAAGTTATTCAGATTGTTTTCCCTCATCTCAGCATTTCCCTGTTCATTTTCTTTTTCTTTTTCCTTTCTCTTTACCTATCTACCTGTCCGCCTCTTTATGGAGCTCCTTGTAGACTGTATTTCTTTACGGTTTGTTTTGACTTGATCTTTCGGTAAAATCTCAAGGGACTAGAGGTACTGCAGGTGCAGTATGAGGAGTACAGTGTCTGGAAAGCACGGGTGCATGTTATTGTCCCGTCCGAGGCCGAAGTTTTGCCCATAATTTGCCATCTTTGTGGTACTATATAGTTCAAGACGCCCTCGAGATTATTTACGATGAGACCTAAGGTTTCCCAGCGAACGATTTCGTCTATAAAACTAATTTTTATTGTTGCACTTGATCGTGATTCTGATGATCCAAAGTCGCCATCATGGTCCTCAAATGACTGGTGTAGAATGGGTGGGGTGGTGTATGGAAGACAGCACCGCCTGGAAAAGTGGTTCACCCGGTCCGTGGCCGTTATCTGCTGGCTTTGACGTTCATTGCGATGGTTTTTGTGCTCACATCGTTGCGCCGCCATCTTTGTTTGAAGATTAATGCCATAGATTATTGGTATTGCTTGCCCGGCCGTCAATATCGAGTGGCCTGAGTGGGATTTTTCGCAAGGTACTGTGCTCGTTGCAAAGTGCAGAGTTCTGCAAACTTATTCGTCCGCCCTGTATTTGTCAGATTTCAAATGCATTACGCCCTGTAATTAGACGACGAACTTTTTTTGGTGTACGGTAATTTGTTGAATCTGAGGTTGCAGCAACAGAGCGAAAATAGGGGGCATGACAGAACTTGCTTGCAGTTGCATCACTCACTCATGTGAAAGAAGTCAAGTTTTGAGTGCGATCCTTCAGGGCTAGTCCCCAAGGTAAATTTGATGATAAGTGATAGTGGACTGGAAAGGATGGAGCCTCGTGGGGAGGTGGTGGCTGGTTCTATTCCTTGGGGCGCGAGCTATCATATCTTTTCTATAGTCAACATTCAGTAGTGAAGCAGGTGGAGCGGACGCGGAGAAGTCCGGATGTCGTGGACATTTTTTGATCCGAAAATTAAGCTGCGGAGTCTGGATGTGATCCAACTCAATTGGTACTGCCCACCGGATTCTCATCTTGAACGGGACGCTTCTCAGGTCGAACAATTGTGCATAACTATCAAATAACAACGAGCTCACCCAAATTGTGCGCTGGGTTCCTTTCAGACGTAGCTGACAGGACAAAAAAATCGATTTTATTCTAAATGGTTGACGAATTTTTGTCCTGAACACCATTCAGCCCAGCTTTCTTTGAACTAAAAACTAGAAGGCATGGCGCATGCCAGAAAAAGTTCCTGTTCAGCTTTCCTTTTTGCCATCTCAAAACAGACTCCTTTTAACTAGACGTTAGACGAAAGAGACGCAGAGGATGCTCTTCATCTCTGATTCCGGTCCCCTACGATAATCAGTAAAAAATGAATAGAGTAAAGCACTCCACAACAAACCATGTTTACCAGTTATCGTTTTTTTTCCTTGGCTTGCCGGTTACTGTAATAAATTTGTTTGCGATAAGTAGACAGTAAAGCTCGGCAAGCACGAATGCTTATCAGGCTCGAGTTCAGTCTCGTGTCCGAGGGTCCGATAAAGGTCTGCTGAATTGGATTGTCTGTTGTCGCTTTTGATATGGATGGTTTGAACGTTGGCCTCGTTGAAGTTTGATTTTGAACCAGATGCACCTGAATGACGTCAATTACTGCGGTAATTACATCTCGTTAAGATAGCTGTGACTTTTGGACTTTTATTTTTGGAATCATAGAGAAACGATATAATAAAAATTAGGTCAACAATCCTCTGTTTTGATTAGACTGTACCATGAGTGAATGAGGTTTTGTGGACGGTTTTTATGGCGGGATGGCGGGTCTGCATGGGTTACAGCCGTCATGAATAAAATTTAGGGGCGAGTCTGTCCCACAATAATATAATCCCGAACGCCTTCCTCGGTGAAATCTGTCCCTAGTCGTCTACGGGCATGGAATTCGTAGATGCCAATTGCTATCTTCATCTGTTGATAACTTTGGGCGCCTTCATCTTGCTCTTCCGGTTCCCGATGACCTGATGGTAGTTTGATTTATCGCTATCTGCCATTTGCCGCCAATTTAATTGCGGGTTTCATGATAAATTTATATTGGAGAGTTTATAAACGCTTTCACTAGGTGTTCAAAAAACGCTATTTTGCCATTTCTGAGACGAAAAAATGCCGTTTTGCCATTCCTGGACCGTTTGACGAATTTTGAGCTGAGAACCGCCTTATTTGGCGCACGCTCCGCCCACCTTATTCTGATGGATCTTTTCTTCTTTGCAACGTATTTTATTCACCTTGCACCTGAGTATATCCATCTTTGGCACGACCACGCCTTCTCCAGGTGATTCTCTATGTCAATGGGAATGCACCTTTCCCATTTGTAATGGGTGAACAGAGGTGTTGGCAGTTCAATAGACGTAGAAATTTTTTTTTTGAACTTTTATTTTTTAAAGGAAATAGTTCCGCTGTCCTAATCATTATTTCATTCTTCGAAATAGTTTTGAAGGAAAAGGAAATTCGTTGTAATCCGTGGTTAGTGTGACCTTTGAATGGATGAGCTTCCGTGGAGGAGCGGGTAGGTTAATTTATGGTCTTGGCTCAAAGAATGAGCATAAAGAGTCCTTTGTCGAGAGAAACTCATAAATATTAGGTCTTGGACTTTTGGTCTGGAAATGTTCTTGTTTCCTATCCTATTTATCGATTCCGCTAAACGTCTTACCGCCGGCCGTCTCAATTTGGAAATTCTTCAGTGGCAATCGTCTGCTGTCGTCGTTTGTCGCTCGTTCTCGTGTTTGACTTATAAGTACCTCAAGGGCATCAACCTTTTTTCTTCACCATCGTCGAGAGTCGATCTATTATTATACTCGCTCCCATGAATTCAAGTACCTTCTCGCTTTCGCATTTTTCCGCCTTGTAACGCATCCCCCGACCCTCTGACTGTACGGTTGCCTGTGCAAAACGTGTCTATTGATTACCTCATCGCAGTAGTTGGTAGGCTCAAAATATCGTTTTTTTTTCTTCCGATAAACCCCACCGTCTTGTTGAAGTTCTGCTCGACAAGCCCTTTGTCTAGCCTCAGTGCATGAAAGTGGGCTCTGAAAGCTTTCACATAACTAGTCTCCAAAAAGTAACAATGGCAACACAATGGAAATGACGTTTGAAATCCGTTTATTTAATCCCCTCAATTTTGTAATTCTGCATTTTCAGAGCTTTCCAATCTATTTTATTTTCTCTTTCATGTTTTCTTTGCCTTTGTCTTCTTGTCTTCCCTGTCCATAGACTTTACCTCTTTGAGCTCCAGTGTATTCCATCCTCCCTTTTAATTCACTTTGGGACCGATTAACTTTATTTTTTCTGGTCCTTTGTCTTTTTTGTCTTTTTTGCGGGGAGCTATCTCAAGTGCATCATTTCAGCTAATGAAGTCGGACGCTCATCATTTAACTATGCACTGGTTCGATCTGCATTTGAGCAAGCCCTACAGGTATGAGAAGTCTTTCTTCGGTGGGGTCTTCCTTACTCGATTTTTTTCTTTGAGTGTTAACCTTTATCCTGGGGTCTTACTTATTCGTTTTGTATTGTTTCCATAACAGTGCTCCATCTTCGTTGGATATTTCCATCAATATTCCATTACTTTTCAGTTCTCAGTTTTTATTTTTATCCTTGATTGAATTCGTACCTTCAAATTATCTTTCTTGGGTAAGATTTCCGTGACCGTTTCCGTGGAGCCGAAATGTCGGATGAAAACTGAAAAGGACACATCACTCTATGAATTGACCTCATTAACTCTCCATTCTGCCTTGGACTGGGCGTTGAGTATTCTTTTCAGGTGCAAGTGAACTTCCAAGGTTTCAGTCCTATTACTCAATTTAATCCCCTGAAAGGTTACATTGGATTTTATAATTCAGTTCGCTTGAAGTGAGTTAGAAAGCTGTATTAGATGGAAACTTTTTTAAATTCAGCTTTCAGAACCTTCAAAATCAAACCTTCAGAGTCTGTTCGTTAGTGGTTCCTTTTAAGTTATATGACGATTGTTTAGATTCTCAAGGGCGTCTTCATCCGTGATCGGCGTTGTGGCGTCGATTGGCAGCGTTTCTATAAAGGAAGTATGATGTCGTTGATTATGCCGTTCACCCAGGAACAGCTACAGTATAGGAATTGGCTGAAGGTAGTTCTTTCCCTTCCTTGGACCACACCAAACCTGTTTACTTATTTATTTGTTTATTAGACTGACCGCGAAATCGGTTGTTTTGTCCAAATGTACTTTTCCTTCAGAGTTTCGTCCTCGAATATAAAGAACCAGAGCTGCCACCGTCGACAGTAGTGTGCAATACACTGCTTGCACCGGTAGGTCGAAATTCTGACCAGTACCTGATCAATTTATTGATTTATTCGATTTTAGTCGATCGATTTGGCAAAGTGTGCTCTACAGCAGTACATTATGTCATTGCCACGCAGCTCGAGGCCATTGGAGATAGTAGATCCACGAGATCTGGAGCGAATGTCGACGACAACGACGGCCACATCACCATCACACGAGAACGGCAGTGAGATGACGTGCACGTCGAGTTCGGCGTCAGACGCTGCTGGCCCTGTCGTCAATGGACCAATTGACGAAACGGATCGTTCAGCGACGGCATCCGTGAAGAGTGACTCGTCAGAAGCTGTCATTGAAAAGGTGAGCCAACTGTTTCCACTATTTTTATGACAGCTTTCTCTTCCTCTGACGGCAGCGTTTCAGGTTGGAAATCTAACTAATGGCAATGCGAAGAATGGCGAAAACGTGACCGCAAAAGAAGGGCACAGAAATGGTGAAAAGCCGGCAACTTTGGCTGCCATTGTTGCCGGTACGACAGGTCGCTCAAAGCCCAAGCAGTTAATCGACGACATTGACAAAAAGAACGGCAATACCCCTGCAACAAAGGATCGCACACCGTCACCAAGCGAGAACAAGACGCCCCCCTTGACAAGCGCAAAAACAGCACAGCCAGTCAGCCATCATGCCCCTCCCAGCTCCCATGGCCGTGTTTTCCATAACCAGCAGTACTACAAGACCGAGCGGGCTGCGTCACTATCACGGGACGGCGCCTCTGGGCGCGGTACAAGACCTCTGGTTACTGGTGGTAATAGTATGCGTCGTAAGCCTGTCGTTACCCATTCACCGACCGGCACAGCATCCTCTGCCCCTCATCCTCAGTCAAACTTTGTCAACGGTACACTAAGAAGCTCACGAAGCGGACCTGCGTCTCGCAAAGCGTATCCGACGACCTACTATAAACGGAATGGCGAGCGTGTCCAGGCGGCACGACGCGACACAACACCACGGCTCGCATCCGACGATGGTGGTGAGTCGAGTGAACGTGATTCGGTGAAGAATGACGGCTACCAGACGGTTCGCTCACGAAATCGACCACGCCATAAGTGAGTGAGAACCGTTCGTTGTAGTTTAGTAGAGGTATCTCTTCAAGGTTCTAGAGTTCATTTGCTATTCTCTATCTCATTCATTATTGCCCTCAACTCTCCGGTCCTGACCGGTGATCTATTCAAAAGTACCTTTTCTGTTGAGATCATGCACACAGCCTTTCCAGCCTACTTCACATCTGTTGTGTAGCCCATTTCCTTTTATGGGGCTAGGCGTTGCTGCGAGCGCGGTCGCGCTGCGGTCGTCTTTTAAATAGGAAACCCTGTTGCGTCTATACTTCACGTCAGCGACAGCGAGAAATATCGCTCGCACTAATAATCGCCTTATTCAAAGAAATGGACTGTGCACGTTAATAATCCTAGTTGTTAACTGTTATCATATGATAATTATGACCTAATTACGTTTTATCCCATTAAAATCGGTTGCTTTCGCCTCGGAGACGTTGTACCATGTTCTAGTTCAGTTCTGCGTTGTCACAAAGTGCCTTTTTACTAGCCCACATACTAACCCCCAACAATATTACTAACATATTAACACAGAATTCCCATTTTAGCTATATGGAAATACGGTAGATTGTGATTTAGTGCGGTTTGGTGTCGAATTGCATGTGTACGCCGTAAAGGCATTCGCCAATTGGCGGCACACGGCCTCTGCGACACGCCCTCCTCGTTTTCAACCCAATTTCTATCCCAAATTTCCTGCGTTCCAACATGGAATATGTGGTTTAATAAGGTTGATGCTTAGCACTCACTACTAATATGTGTTAGATACGTATTGATTGATTTTGTAATACTGTTTGTACATATTTGAGGTTATTTTACATGAATGTATTGTTTCATGTAGAAAAAACGCACAAACATTTGAATTTTCCTACATTCAGTTATGTTTTTATGTTTTAACGAAATCAGTTATATCAACCTATCGAATCAGCTCGGTTTTGCTTGTCTTCCTCAATATCCACCACGACATTTTTCAGTACCGGTTTTTGCTTTCATATATGCCCTGAGAATTCGAGTGTTTCTTTTCCATTTTCATTAAGTTTCCTAATCTGTTTTCCTTATTCTTTTTATTTTTCTGAACTCAAATTTTCTCAGAAGTTGTTACGAATTACTGTGCTATTGATCTAAATGTATGCCTTTTTACGTCGTCTCTCACCAGAACCCGTTCCTAATGCATCATCCCCCGTTTTGTATTCGGAGCAACGTGTCTTATCATCCATTTGGTCCGTTTAAGCTGTCATTATTGATTGATTGATTCATTGATTGATTATCGATACCATTTTGTCAAACACCATTATCCAACAATTCATCACGTGCATTAGAACGTCGTTGACGATGGCGATGATGGTGAACTCGTCCGGCGCCGCCTGGGAAAACAATCAATAACAAATCGATTTTCATGACAAAGCTGGCCGTCAATAGCTAATTATGACCAGGCGGTGGCTCGGCTAATAACGTTGGCAATGGTTTAGTATTAGAATGGGTTTGATGAGATGTTGATAATGGATATGATCGCTTCTCAGTGATATGGGTCCTGCAGCGTACAATAGTTGACGAATGATGTTGCTAGTTTTCTCGTTGAATTCACATTGATTAATTGATTTGTTTTTCACAATCAATAACCATACCTACAATGTCTTATAGTCGGCTATTATCGGTTATAATCGATAAGTAATATTGTTTGTTGAGCTTCTAAATCTCACCACATCAAGTGTGTGTTTGGCGAGGCAGCGCGCCGCTCCACTCGTGCCGGAATCATAAAATCATCAGCACACAACACTCATAGCTGCAAAAGTAATCCCACAATCTGGCTATTGATCAAGTCGTCATGGAAAATATACGGTATCAATTGGAAAGATCCCGACACGATTGTATTGGCACACTAGCATTGTCGCTCTTCATTCATTTGTGTTTGAAGTCTCTGTCTTTATGTCTGTACGAATGCATTTGTGTGTTCATTCATGCGCTATTCATTTATGGTGATAGTAAAAATTTCAATTTTCATGTTCAATAATTGTTTGGGTCTTTACAGAGCGGTTGAAATCCGCTTCGTTATTTTCTGCACATTCGTTGCTTTTTTTTCGAGAATTTTCCTTTTTCATTTTTTTTGTATAAATTAATGTTTGACAGATGTCGGTAGAACCCCATGACCTGAACATTCCAAATGAGTCGTCATCTTCATCGTCAACTTGCGTACCGGTACATGCCGGGCATTCATCACAAACGGAAATCAAAGTTGAAGTGAGTCCTTTAGGTTTTTCTTTTTTTCTTCTTCTATCATATGAACGAATGGCATAGGTCCCGAAGGGTACCCTCGTACCCTCGGTCGTGACTCATTTTTTTGCTTTGATCGATTTTGAATGTTGTTGGGTATCGCCCAATTGAAATTCTAGTAAAAGCAGTAGGCTGGTGTGTATTCTAGTAATAATAAGTTCATTTGCTTAGTGATTTTTCAATCGATCAATTAATTAGACAGTTTTCACCCGTTGGTTAGTTGATGCTACTAAAATGTGGTGGAAATAGGGTTTTTTTGTGCCCCGATAAGTAAACGACCGAAAAATGTAAGCCAATAATTGATTTCTGCAGCCCTCTCCTTACTTTGCTGTTGGGATATAGCTCGTAAGTCTCTTTTTGTTGTTTAAAACCGGCAACCTGTACCCATAAGGGTAGTTCCTTGCTCAGATCTTCAGAATTTGACCTTTTTCTCTGACACAGAAAGGTTGCGATGACGTGGTAGTTTCACCTCGTTCCCTTTCTTGTTGAACATTCCTGTCACAATGTAATATTTGAGGACACTTCTTCATAGCTCCAGATAATAGCTGTCTGAAACCTCAATCTTTTTCGTAGATTGCGTCCATTCGGGATTGGATGGAAATGGGAGCGTTTATGGGCTGTCTCATTTTCAGTGACAAAAGTGCATTTCACCGAAAATGAGATTTTGAGAGGACGAGACTGACTAAGGAGCTCTGATGTGGAATCTTTAATTCTAGTTAATTCATTTTTCGAGGCCTTACACTGATCTGCACTTTAGTAAGCCGAAACATTGTGCGAGAATGTAAAAGATATCCTTTCGTAAAGTATGACGGTAGCACTACTTGATAGTGAGAAATTGAATTATGTTGAAAGGGACCCTCCAATGGCCTCTCCAACAGGGGATCCTTCGATTTTCGTTTACGGGAAGTGTGCAGATAAACCCTCTTACCAGAATGATTGCAATATATTAATTTCAGAAAGTCAATCATAGCTGGACAGTGAAGAATTTCTCCCATTGCTATCAAGAATACTTGGAGAACTTTGTCTACTTATCGAGGGGCGATGAAACGTTGACATGGTCAATCAAAATCTATCCTAAGGGGAATGGCGAGAACAACAAGGACTTTGTGTTTTTATGTCTGAATCGTGTTGTGAGTTCATTTCACTGTTTTTCGACATCTATGGCCTTTTATTTTGCGTTGGCTTTGTACTCGATAGTCATTTTGAGTGCAAGTTGGATGTTATGGCAATTTCTTTTGATTTATGGTTTGTTTTCGGAGGTAGTCGTGCTTTCAAAAAGCTGAATAGTATATTAAGTCCCGTTGCAGGTGAACAGCAATGCCAAATCGACAAAAATCGGCTTCAAGTCGAGGTTTATGCTTAGGACCGCGGAATTGAAAGAAATTGATGTGAGTGGTAGCTTCATGTTTACGTTGCAGGGTATTAGAGATTTTTTCATGGGAGCCTCCGAGTTTCGTTTTTTTTTTACAGATGCGTATTCATCCGAATCCATCACATTCGGATTATGTCTCATATATAAAGAGAGACATTCTGTTCCCACAAATATTGCCGAGAGATTTGATTATTGTGAACGTTGAAATCGATGTCGCCGTGGAAACGATCACGACAACGACTGAACCGATAATGGTATGTAAATGATTTCTGGAATTTTTCTTTTCGTGTCAACTCTAAAGCAAAAACTGGTGCAACACTACTCCATAAATTTCCATTGCCATATATGGCAAGCTCCGTTTGCATTTTGAAAGCTCGACATCATTTGTACCGCATCATATACGGCAAGTTGGGTATTCGTTCTATGTAGCGTTATGCTCCCAATAACTATAAGACCTCTCTTTCTCTGAGGATTGGCTGGGTTCTTGCACTCCTTTTGGTACTGCAAAAGCTTGAGAAGTCTGTCGTTCTAAGAATTAGGCTCGAGGTCAGGAGAGGTGTAATAATGTAACGTGTCAAGCGGGAGTGTAGGAGTGCGGTTCAAAGTGCAACGTACCATGGCGCACCAAGAATAGGGCAAGAAGGGATTCGAGCTATGATGTCTAGCAGCAAGGAGGTCGAGAAAAACATACCCCCAGTCAGTCCTTTATTTT
Organism: Haemonchus contortus; assembly: GCA_000469685.2. Taxonomy (NCBI): domain Eukaryota; kingdom Metazoa; phylum Nematoda; class Chromadorea; order Rhabditida; family Trichostrongylidae; genus Haemonchus; species Haemonchus contortus. The sequence continues at coordinate 3,911,598 of LS997562.1, read as the reverse complement.
AGGGATCTCTATTTTCGTGTCGAGTTAGATTGCTGTTAGGAAAAAATGATGGTTATTGGGGTGGGGATCAGGGTTACTGCTACGTTCTGGTCAGGTTAATAGCTCCGCAATGCTATTTTTCTTTTGCGAGTGTTGCGAACGTTTTAATTGCCTTGAATGAGAGCTGAAATTAAATAATGTTGACCTTCTTCCTCGAAATATCATGTGAAAGCCGGAGAAGTGCACATCGTACTGAAGGCTTTCACAGCCAAGGGTAGGAAGCCGAACGCTGGGCAGCTTTTGATCGATTTTCCCCAAAGTACACTTAGCAAAAAGATCATGACAAGTGCTAATGTGGAGGGAAAGTGAGTAGTAACAGCCATATTTCAAGTGAGAGTCCTGGAATGACACAGAGATGCACTCAATGTTTGAAACTGGTTTGGAGATAAATTATTACTTCTCTATCCGTAGAGCACGTGTCTCATTTGAATAAGAAAGTAGTACAAATTGAGAACTCTGCTGTTCTCGAATAACTCCGAGGCGTGCTTTTGAAGGGTACGTTGGGAGGAATGCTGAGATCGGTTTTGGCCTCGTAGAGTAAAATTTTTACAGTGATACCCCTGATGACCTTTATAGGACCTCCTAAATACCGTAGTGAGTGTATCGATGTGAATTTCATTCTCACGCTATCTGTTTTAGCTGGTGGGGATCCGTGGTGAACTGTTTGGAGTGGATGAATAAGGATTGGAAGGGTGCTACGAGAGTGGTTTTTGTGGGGCAACTATTAGAGTAATGCCCAGTTTTCAATTTGAATTCAGTCGAATTAGTAAGAATCTTTTTTCAGTAGTTTCTTTTTGTTGAGCCATATAATGCCTACTAATCATTTCTAAGGCAATGGAATTTCTTAATTAGATCAAAGCGTAGAGGGTGTCGAAGTAAGGACTAGAAGCACTTTTTGCAGACATCAAATTGCGAGCAGCAATTGGTGGAAGATTACCAGCGACTGTTCCGTGACGATCTGCTGACGGATTTCACGATTCGGGTTGGTGGAAGAGAAATTCGAGCACATCGTGCTATACTGGCTGCAAGGTAATTAGAATGTTTCTACCTTGTGTGCTTAAATTCCCAGCTTCTGATAAGTAGTATTTCGAGAGAGTTACTTTACTAATTATTAGATTACTTAACGTATGGAAGGATTACCAATTGACGGAAATAAGTGACCCAAATAAATTAGGTTGGCCAGAAAATATTAAGTTTGAAGTTCCATTTCACTGTAGAGTGGTTATTCTCAACCCCTGAATTCTACCATACTGGCAAACTGACTACAGTATGACAGGATCCAGTCGTGACGAATTTTTATGGGTGTGGTCGAAGTACTATATAAATCGCTAGCATTTCTACTCATTGTGTAATTCTAGTTTGTGGTCCAATCCCTTTAAATTTTGGAATGTTGCTATTTATTATGCTCCCCTCCCCCCTCTCCCCTTGTGTAGATTCAAATTTGGCTATCCCCATAGGTAGAAAAGGTACACCGCATTAAGCCTTGAGTTTTGGTTCACGTTCGGAAATCACACTATTAAAGTTCTAGTTGTAGGGGAATATTAAAATACGGTTGTGAAGGCTGCTGAGTGGGAATCGAATGCTCTTCGTTCATGTATTTCATGCTGTGCAAGTTATTTGTGGGAATTCCAATTTTATTCAGATCGCCGGTGTTCCAAGCAATGCTGATGCACGAATTGACAAACGAGACGAAAAGCGTAAGTTTCTTCTACATAGACTTTCATTTTGTAAATTCTTGGGGTCCTGAATTGAACTGCAGACTTGGCTGTTTGTACGGCAAGGCTAGGGCAGGGTAATTAATTTCGGCTGTTTGGAAAAATAACCTCGCACTTAGCCCTAATCTTACTCGTAAGTCACTCACGAAAACTAATTCGTTGGAATTCTAGGGAGTATTGGAAATTTCTGACTTGGATTATGACGTGGTGTATGAATTGGTCTACTACATTTACTGTGGACGTTGTCAAAAAGAGATTGGTGACATTGCAACTGATTTACTCATCGCTGCGGACAAATATCGTCTAGTGGAGTTGAAGGTTTGTGGTTCGAACAGTTCATTATCCCTTTTTTCGTTTTCTTTTCTAGTTCATGGAAAATAAAATAGATTGAATGGGCGGTTTATAGTTCCAAGATTTTGTTTTTTTTTTGATCTTTTGGATCTGTAGAGCTGTGCTGATTTAGTGCATCAAATCGAGGCTGTAATTTTGCTGCGCGAAGCTTTATAATCGCATTCCTTTTTGATGCAGCTTTTGAATTGACATGCGGGGTTTAAGCCAATCCGAGAGCTCTTTTTCTCACCATTTTTGAGTAGGGCTAAAAAGATAAGATTTTTCTCAGCATAAGGTTTACATTATTTCAGAACCACTGTGAAAAATTCCTTGTGGAGAATCTGGCAAACGAGAATGTTTGCCAATTGTTGATACTGGGCGATTTATACAATGCCGAACGATTACAAGAACGAGCAGTTCAGGTAAGTCAGCTTCACTTTAGTTCATTCTTTACTATTTAAACGCTTGACATCACTGTGGCCCGATCCGGCCTGCGCTTGAGAATGACCGCCTTGATCAGTCAGTGGTTTGAACGATCATGTACCAGTTGTCAAAATTGTGTGTTTGCAGTTCATTCTTCAACGTCCGAAATATATTACATCAACGCCAGGTTGGGATGATATACTGAAGCAACATCCACATCTAGTCACACGAATTGTCAACCACTTTGATAAGGTATGTATTAATTTTGTTTCTGGTGGTATTTACTCGTTCCAAGTTTGTTCGTTTTGATTTCCAAGAACTCCTTGATTCGGAGATCTGCATCACTGAAATTAATTTTGGTGTGGGGTTCTGTGATTCGTAACGGTAAGTTTCCCCTCAGCAAAAACTCAATTATTGGTGGGGGTCTCGCGAGTCAAAATGCAAAATGCGTCGTGAGTTAGGTTTCTTTCAATGGTGGGAGCAAAGTCGTTTTTGGAGGGAAGGTGATTGGAAATTAATGGAGTGGCCATACGCAATCTTATATAAGCGGCCCTTCAGCACGTTTTTGTGTGTTCGCTGTTGAATCAACCCTTTCATAATTCTGTTCATTACGTACGACCGCTCCTTTCGAAATGTTTTATAGTTGGGAAGTCTTGATTCCTCATATGAATTGATTGACTCCAGCCGCTTATTTTGAAGTTTTTTTTCAGGCTCCAACCACTGGAAGTGCGACCACGGATCCGTTGGCAATTCCGCCACCATCTCTGTGAGCTTCTACGTAGTCGTCGTCATCGTACTACGCACTCGTACATGTTTCTATATAGTTCTGAAGTTATCGCGCTGTCGGGTCAAGATTTGGTGTGCTTTTCCTATTCTAGTTCGTGCATTCAATTTTTCTAACATCTATATTTTTTACAACTATATTCATATTTTTCTTCTTCATCAAAATTCGGTAGCTGGTTTTGAGCTGAGTTGATTTGAAAACTTCTATTCGGTGTTAGGGCTGCCCCAGAGGGCACCTGTCCTGAAAGAGAACACCCAGCATCCTCGGAATGGTTCTGCTGTATTTTCGCAAATTAGTGCTGTCCTGATCTGTAGGCGACGCACCCTTCCATTTCTGTCTTCGTTCGCTACCCTGCCAAGTCTATCGCTCTATGGGTATAGCTGTGCGCTGTTTGTCGGTATTGCTCTTATATTATTGCTAATGCTGTGCTGTACGAGTGCGTCGGGGTTCACATATACTTTATGCCGATAATATGTTATATTCTGTGATGGTAACTGATACCGAATCGCAGTTTCAAGTATAGATTGATTATATGTTTATTGATTGACTGTGTATGTAATAGTCAACGTTCTCACTGGGGTGATATTAACCATTAGCTGTCATTAGGTCTCATTTAATCATGACACGTTTTGTGATCAAAAACCCCTTCTTAATATGAAAGCCGGTTTTCGGTACGCGTGTAAGTCAGAGGCCCAGCCAATTTTTACGGGTGTTGGAGATTAGGCCCAAATATGGGCGTGATGCCATCAAGCAGCCAGAAGTTCCGCTCATCTTGCACAAGTTGTAGACAGCAAGATGATGCCGTCAGTTTATCAGCTGCTTTTAAATCTACTGAGTTATACTGCTTCTCCGAAGGGAGAGATTGGGTAGTGTGAAAACTGAATCGTCTTTCAACACCCCTATGTACAACCGCGGTGAACTCGTCCGAGGTGGGCGGAACTGTCTAACTTGGCGAACATTCTCCGTGCCAACCCTAGTCGTATTCGCCCTGTCCCTACGCTTTCATCCATATGATTGATTGTGAAGCTGCTCGTAAGCATTGCAAGATTGCCTTCAACCTCTAGTTAACGGTTTGGCGCAGAGATTTGAGGCAAAGTAATGGTGCTTTTGGTCCTGTGATCCCCTAATTACATCTGTTTTTAATATTTGTAAAGGAAATTAATATAACTAAAGATTTGAGACCGTACTGTAATTATCGATCGGATTGATAAGGGTATTCATGAGAAACACAACTTGTTTCCTCCATCGTAAAGACCATGTCCGTCGGGAAGCTGTTGTGTGTATGTGTATTAGTTTATCTGGGAAACTACTACATTTATTGAAAGTGTAATTACAGTGCCGCACATTCGTTATGTTTGATGTTTACTTTATTTTTGCCTTTCTATTTGCTTACTTCTATTACTATTATTATGATTTGATACACATGTGTGTTCCCTTCCGATGTCATTATTCATTTTCTCGCCAATTTCCCCGCCGTCTGCTATCAAATTCGGCCCCTTATCTGTTATGAATGACATGTCTTTTGCTTTGATACTGTATAGTGCTGAATAAATTCGTTCACTTCCTGCTGTTCGACAGCTGTCGGGCATTATTTATTGCACTGTAAGCAGTTGCAGTTACTTGGAAGTGTTCAGAGGTTACCGGATTTTTAATACAGTTGTTTGGAAAGACTTTACGGTGAGGTCCTGCTACGTCCTCCAGCTTATCGATTTTTCACAAACGAAACGTTGACTTTAAGACTTCGCGGGATGAATTTGGCTGCTCGCATGCAAGCAATTCACACAGTACAGTAGCGTTTATATTACAACGAAAATGCTTAGGTATTAGGTAAGTATTGATAGGTATTTATGAGCAATAAGAGTGCAAAAATGAAGTCGTATGAAAGGTTCTTTGGCGTTGGTACGTCCCCTTTGTGTTATGCGCCTTGCATTCGACCCATTCAGAACCGTAGTGACGTTTTGTTGGCACCAATGAACTGGGCCCCGAAGGGATGGAAGACTTGGCTGGTCTGGGCAATCCAGGATTTGAATCCCGGCGCATGCGTAGGATACGGATTCACTTGGTCTTGAAGCACCCCTTGGCCAAGACTAGTGAAAAGTCATTGCAACTGCTGTAGTGATATATAGTAATTGTGTTCATTATGACAGAATAATATTGGCCCGTTACCGTTACTTATCAACCCATTTGTTTGGGTAACTGAATTCAGAGGAGGGGATTTGTTTGTTTTGTTTGTTTTGTTTTGTTTGACGGATTTTAATTTGTTGACTGCTTTGAGAATACGAGCGTGAGTACGATTGTGTTGGTTTCTTTTCGTTTTTCAGTTGGGGTCAGTTTTCCCAAATAGAAATTTTATCGGAAGAGGGGGGGGGGGCCTTTCCTAAAATGTCAAGCATAAAATGTACTGAGGTCACATTAGAACTTAACCATGATGATTAAAGCACAAACACATCCCTCAGAGACTCTCTGGCATTCAGCACATTCTCGTTGTACCATTGGGGATCAGCGAGTACACATGAATGCATTGTACGGAATCGTACCAACGAGTGGTTAGGCGACGACGGCGCGCATTGAACTTGCGCCATCGAAACGACATCGGGAGAAGCGTGATTTGGATAGACTACCTTCATGGTGGGAGTTGCTCATTTCTATGGAAAGGGGACTATAGCCCTCCCAGATTGATCAATCATCCAAAACTGCAAACAGTCAAGTTTTCTACTTGATACTGTTACTGGTGCGACGAATCGAACATTCCCATTAAGAGGATACGCCATGCTTCCTTCAAGCTTCCGAAATCATTGGGTCCATGTCCTATTACTTGATCCATTTTACAGCACCCTTAAAGTGACTTACGGCCAATATGTATTTATCTTTGCCTTTATCCACCACAAAGCAACCGATCTGTGATACGGGAACTCGAGCTGGCTGAAGCGATTGTCCTTCCGAGTGCCAACGACGTCTTCAGCCACTTCGCTAAACTTCTACTCAGTTGAACACAACGTTGATGTAAATAAGCAACACAAGTCAACAAACAAAATTTCTAATCACCCAGAAATCATGGAAATCGGCAAAGAATTGACAGCTTCACAAGAACCTTTTCTCAAGAAGATACCTTACGTTGATGACTTTAGGATGTTTATGTTTTTCTCGTTGTACTGATGTGCATGCAACAAACAAGTAAACAAGAAGACAAACAAGAAGGCTCCTTCAACTAATTTTAAAACAATTTGTAGATAAGTGGGGTTTGTAGCCGTTAAATGACACGTCACTGCCAGTGGAAGAACTTCTGATAGATGCCTACGTGGGATGCCACCCACTGACAGCAACCAGCTGGTGCTCTTTCTTTATCTCTCTGCAGCCTATTCAATGAGAACCTCCACGTACCAGTCACCCGCTGTGAGTACGCATCACGAAGCGAGCGCTTGCCCTAGTACACCTGTGTAGGCGAAATCTTGAATCAAATCAGGGCCTTCGATAAGACCCATGGGCTTGAATTTTTGGATGCTCCTACCTGGTAGGAGCAATAAGGATTGTGACTTAAGTGTTCATGGAGGAATGGATTTTATCATATTAATTGCGAATTATCAAAATTTATTCTTTACGTATATTTTTTTTGAATGTCATACTATTGATTGTATCCAATTGTTTATTTATTTACTTGCTTTGTTTATTTATTATTTATTTGTTTAATTATTCCATCTTGCGCTCTAGAATTGCTGTGTGATACAGAGGACTCAAATCCACTCAAGGGAAGTAAGGTTGGAGATTGGGGCTACCTAGCACTGTAAACGTTATCGTCCTTAAAAGTGCAGGTTCTTTAAAGTAATATAGAGCACTTGTAAAATTCCATGTGAAAAAATTTGGATTAATAGGCCATATATTCAAAGCGCACTGTAATTCTTACGATTCTGAGAGGGAATCAAATGTGTGGCACATCCTAGAACGGTAATCTACGACAAGGCTCATGTGTTCGAAGAGGTAAGTTCATCAGGTAACATAGCGCAGGGGGGCAGGTAAATATAAATCGATCACATTCTCGGAAAGAGAGTACAGATCGATGCTGCGAAGGGCAGAGGGGGTTGACTTCGCAGTTTAGGCCTAGCATAGCAGTCATGGCATGGCCATCGACCTCTCTAAGAAACAGGGATGAGAATAGACAGAAATTTCGTTCAAGCCATGTTCACCAAAAAGATGAGCACGACCTCGAGTAAAGACTTCAAGGATGGCCTCCCAGATCCTGAAAGGCCGATCCAGCAACTTGGAACAACGCATAGGATGTTATCCTATAGTGCACAAAAGAAGACGCTAGCTGGATCCGGAAGAGGAGCGAAGTCGTGGATCTGGAACTATGAAGGCCAGCGGGATGAGAGGCAGAACAACAGAATAGAACATCCAGGCCTAAGCAGAGGGCGCGATCTTCAGAGGGTCAAGTTGCCTACAGAAGGGCATCTATAGAGGAAGCAAAGAGCTTGGAAATGGGCCCCTTGTCGGGGAAGTATAAACGCTGGTCTTCTGGCTGGTCTATTCTTGGCGTCGGCCTGACAGTCATGTCTAGATTGTGAGATTTAGAAGCAACGGCGGTACCATCTGCAGGAAATCAACGAGGCGTAGACGGAAAAATTTTTTAATGAGCTCCTGATTGAGAAACGCCATGGTGAGGACAAATATGCAGGGAACTGCTGCTTCCATCGTATTCTTAGCTGGAGATGAGCCCCGTTTAACAATGGTGAAACTCAAAATTGGAAGAGATTGTAGGTATCTAGAAAAGACCTAGTAAACAAATAAACAAACTAAGAAAAGCCTTCAAACCTATCTTACGTGATACAGTTAGTATGAATAGAGTCAGACGACACGCTATAACCAAGGAGTTATTTCTTCAGACAGGTCTGATCGATGGAACGTCGAATGCCACCCACTGACAGCAACCAGTTAAATGCTCTTTCTCTGTGTCTGCTGCCTATATTGTGAGTATCTCTACTCTAGTATTAACCCGTTGTATGTACGCTTCACGAGAAGGGCGCTTGCCCTGGTTGCCCGAGCTCTACGAACTCTTGATAAAAGTCAGGGCCTTCACCAAGACCCATGAAATTGAATTTTTGGATGCTCCTACGAGGTAGGGGCAATCAGATGTTGAAGTTGGAGTGCCCGGGAGGTAACAATTTTACTATCAATTATTGTAAATTATCGAAACTGATCGTTTTGTGTTGTTGTTTTCTATAAGTTAAGAGTGTTGTTTATATACATATTTGTTTATTCATTTACTCATCCATTCATTCATCTGTAAAACCTGGGAACCTCAACATAACATTGTGATAAAAAATGGTAATAAAAAAAAATAGATGTGTGCATAAATTAAGAAAATAGGAAAAACATAAATAATGCAGACCTCTTTAGTCATTGCAGGTCCCTGTAGAGCCTCGAAAAACGCTCGTTTTCGTTCGTCGTTTTCATTTTTTTTCATTTTTTCACGCCGATATTTTTTTAGGAGACCTTACTAGACCGCTTCCCTTGTTTATGTAGTTGTTTACTGAAAAGGAGGCGTTGAAGATGGAAATATGTAGCGGTTGACCTAGCTGGAAAGAATTCAACGCTGAAGTGTTGCCACCTATTGGCATTCTGAGAGGCGGTCTATCAAAGGTAACGTTGAGCCGACGATAAAAGAAGTCCGTCGCCACCAGATGACTTGCCATTAGCAGATTCCTAAAAGGGCCGCTAAGAAATGCTATATAAGCCAATGAGAGATCGTGTTAGCCAAAATGTCTTTTCCTTCACCGCCATTCAGCACTCCTAAATCCACCACGCCATCACCTTATGTTATTCCTTTTGAAGAGGTATGACCTGAGTTCCTTATGAACCGTTTGTAGCCTCGCCCCTTTTCCTTCTGACAAGGTTCCTCGACTGCTATCGATTTATTGATTGATATCGCTCTTGCTTTTTCAGCCTGTTAAACGAATTCATGCGAAAACACTAAAATCAAATGAAATCAAATTGGATTGGATCCCTTTCACCACAGTGAGTTGACTACAATCGTTATAGCTCATTTTCCTTTATTTTCCCATCAATTATTGTTAATTTTACAACTCATAACACAGTTCCTAGAGCTTAAGGTATTTTTCGATTTTACGCTTTCGTGATCAATATTTATTCTTCTCTTTTATTACGTCTCCCTAGAGAAAATTTCAACTGTAAAATAAAACTTAAACTAGATTGAAGGCAATTTTGTTCTCGGAAGGCATATTTAAAATAGGATTAAGCAACATAGTATGCAGTGTAATTTATCAGATATTACCACTGATCACTATTATTTACCCTCGAGTGTTATTCCTGAAAAAAATTAAAAATAATATAAGTGACTATTATTTCGATGTTTTTTATATTCCCAGTTTTTGTCAAGTATTATTCGCTTGGGTGTTAACGAGCGCTGATCAGTGATTTTGTTGGCTTGTTGTCCCCGATATCTTCGAAGCAAGTAATAATAAATGAGTAAATAAAAGTAAATAATTAATTTGATGGGTAAATAGTCGATTGATTAATCAAAGTAATTGCTCATTGATAATAGCCATCGGTGGTAAAATCACATAAGAAATAAATATTTGGCTCGTTTCCAAAAAAAAAAACCAAAAATGATATTGTTTAGATACACATTGCAACATACAGTATCGTAGCGGTGATTGCATTGGTTTACAGTGGTGTCTGCTTTGTTCACAATTACGGACGTATGCCATTGGCGAAGCAGAACATATTCGACGATATTTTTGGTAGATTTTCATTTTTTTGGTTCTTTCCATAGAAATTTAGAGTTTTTGGATGACTGTTTGTGAAGGAGTGGACGTTCGGATTTCATCGAAGCCGTGTGCTCGACTTGGAACAAGCAAATGCCCTTTCTATTCATTGAATAAACGATATCCTTCATTCAGGTGAAGAGGCATTACTCTACTCAGTCTGCTCCCAATGGATTCTGATATTTTCTATTTTTCTGGCTGGAATCACATTGGAACGATGTGTACCTCAGCCTCTTCACATATTCCTATCGGTTAGTTGATATTTTCGGAAAAGTTATTTCTACTTCTCACATTGGCCGCTTCTGAAGGCAATGAACAGTCTGAGCATATGGGCGGGATCCTTGAAGCCTTGTGCCCTTCGACAGGGACCTTGCCTAGTTGAGAAGCGCTTAGTTAGCAAGGATCTCCGGATCCCGTAGTCAGTTTGTTCACTGCTTTTATATCATGGTCATTTGGGATTTTTGTAGTATTTCCTAAAATTATCCGATCCTATAGGGTGGAATCGTAATCAGAAGCTTTTCAGATATTGGCCACAAATGGAAACACCGTTCTCTTTGCGATTAATGTCAGAAAGGTATCAGATGGAGTAATATCTCGGGGTAAGTAGATTTTGTTGAAGCAGAAAACAGGACTGAAGCGTAGACGTAGGAATTGAGCACATATCGGACATATCTCACCTGTTCTGCTTGCGCAACTCGGGGAGGGGGCGTGATTTGTGAATGGGCGGAGTTCTTGGCATAATTTAGTCACTTCGAATCCTCTGTTCTTTAAATTCATTGCCTTTTGCGCATGGCTCTAGCTATAATTCTCGGTTCTGATTAATCCTGCCGTCAACCAAATTGCTCCTACCTTCCACTCCGTGTTCGTACGAAAGTTTCTCACAAAAGCAGTCCGAGGGAGAGGGAGACTGGGTTACCTGAAGGGTGTAGTCAACCCCTAGATGACCTCTATTCAAGAACTTTTGAGCATTCTCTCACTATTACGGTCTGTAGGGAGGAATGGGAGAGTAGGGCCACTGGTGACCTTCCGACCTTCCACGACACCCTTGGTGATATCTCTCCTCTTTGGATTTACCGGCAACCTAGGGATTAACAACTCGCCGGGATTGCCTCGAGACAAAATCTGTTCGGCCAAGGTCGGCCTATCTGCTCGGCATACTACTATAAGGCTTACAGCATACAGTAAATGTGGGAAAACTAGAGTCGTCCAAAAAAGTTTGATGAATAGAAAGGAATGAAAGAAAATGAAATAAAGGTTGATCTAAAATGTCCCTCTTTCAGAATCACAGTACTTCATCTTTGTGACTCTTCTTTTTGTGCTGTCCACAGTACTATGTATCGTCTACCTCACTGCTTTGGCCTATTACAGGAGGGAGAAAAGGTAAAATCAAAAATTCATAGATTTTGAAAAAAAGTCAAAATCAGGCCTTTTCTAAAAATAGGATATCCGAAATTTCCCAAGTATTTCCAGTATTTTCATCCCCTCGCCTAAATTCTCTACGGGAGTACGAGATTGGTAATAAGAGTTCCCATAAGGGAGTTTTCGGTAGGGTGCTGTAAGAATTGGGGTCATCCATATTGCACAGTAATCGTAGAGATTTCTGTAGGGTACGGTAAGTCTATAAACGAACTCAAATTCGTTTTTGCTGTGATCTAAACTGTTTGGGAGTTATTTTGGCAGACGTCCTCCGTCTCCTTTCTACTAACGCTTTTTCATTACTTCATATTTCCGAAAACGATTCCATGAGATCAACTACAGGTGCTGGCTCCATCATTTACTCATCCAATGCTTCAGGTACTACCAGGCTGTGGTCTTATCCAACACATCCCTTCAATTAAAGAAAAGATACTTGGCCGAAGAAGAATCTCATCGTCTTCGCATTTATGATCCGTACGGGAACCTGAACCCATTATCACTTTCGCCCATAAACGTTTGATCCCTCCGTTGTTGTTTATTTTTTTATATTTTGCTTAAGTGGTTGTTTTATTTATATTATTTGGATTTGATTGTGTGAAAATTTCGGTGAAATGTCGGTATATAGTCGAATAAATATTGTTGTTTTTGTTTGTTTTTTGTTCATTGCTAATTATTGTCGTTACATACGATGTAAGTATCTTCACAAATGTGCTAAGTTCCGAACAAAAAGTGTGGTTTGAGTTGGGACCCAAACCCCTGAATGTAGATTTCAGAAGCCGTGCTTCTATCCAATGTTCTAATCGACCCATGGGAGCTGGAGGGGTTCACTGCTCCTAGAAGTAAGGTAAGCAGATTTTAGGTATTTGTGGCGTATAGCATGTTTGACACCATCAGCAACTCGTATCTATTTGTGGGCGCGTCGCATCACGTCCTTTTTGGACGAGTTTCACGAGTGTTCCCAAATCCGCTATTGTTTTGACGAAAATAGCCATCATTTTTGAGGGCGGTTGACTGATTAGGCAAGTGAAAATCTTGGCTAACCTCGTCGAGGTCAATCGATCGATATCCATGCTTTTACACGTAAAATATCTCTTGAGTTGAGAAATTTCACTCGAAGAACCTGCTCATGTACGGTGCAGCGAATTGTTTGAAATTCATCTGGGGAAAGACCTTACAAAACTAGGTACCGGGCTACTACTGCAGTACATTCAGAGTTTTTCTGACCAAATACTTTTTGAAGGCTCTTACACCGTAAGAGCTCATTTTCTTGGTTTTATTGTAATTCACAGTAAACGAACTGTTTAGGGGCAATTCTCAATTAACACCACCTGCATCATCTGTAGTCCCGATGGTCATCGATTTCCTCGGACGGGCACCAGAAACGTCTCTAGTCGTCCCTGTCGCGAGAAACAGCGATCCAGCAGATGGTCCTTGCTCGAAAGACACGATGCGTAGCATTCTTTTCGTTCAGAGTCTTCGCCAAGAGGCCATCGCGGTGGCGGACGTATTGGCGTTCGTTTGACGTTCCCAGGGGACTAGTCAGTAACCCCTCGGCCAACCGTCATCACAAGATCGCATAGAATGTGCGGCCCTTTTGATGATCTTCGATTCCTTAACCAATGACATTTCCGGTGTTTGTTTTTTGACGGGACGGCAACGCCGTATTCCCTTCTGCACATGCATATATAGAAAATTCCGAGCATCGTTCTTCCGAAGCGTGTTGAGTAACGCTGACTGCATGCTCATCCTACTTGCACAGACTCCAATTCTCTGAAGTTTAAGTGCTCAGGAAGATTTTACCGCAGTGACGAAAATATGAGGTCGGAGCCGGACATTTCATCACTACTCTATCGATATTCTTAGATGCTATTCACGGCGCGTCTCTTTCCCCTCTGCTTCGGAGCCAGGCCGTTCATCATGTTGACTTCTCGATCTAGATAATATAGCTAGAGTATTCAGATATATTCGTTCCTTCTGCGTAAAAATAGCATCAGCATCGAATACCCATCCTTTTCCATAAACATCGTCCGCGTCAAGTTCAGTCTCAAGCCGATCTTTCCATAAGCGCTGTCGAACTCGGCCAGCACTTGCTGTCTGCTCGCTCATTTGGTGCCGGACTCGTCTGGGAGGATAAAAGTGCCGAGTTGCACGCCGGCTGGCCACCGCATGTCATTGTATAGACAACATACACATTCATAAGCGCTAGGATTCTGAATGGAAGTCAAGGGTGCAGGGCGCATCTCTCAGATTATAAAAATATGTAATCAACGATGTTTATTTTTTATGAGCTGCTAGTCCCGGTCACCGCGGATTCCCTTGCTTAGGTGATGGAGCTTGTGGTCGATCCTAGGATTGGCTCGCTTTTATTCAAATCTCAAGGTGAAACATTATTCCAGTGAGAGAGGCGGAATTTCTCCCTGAACTCCTATGTTCGCTGGGCTGCATGCGGCAAATCTTTTTTAGTTGTCTCGCGGCTTCAAACTGCAATTACCGTAATCGGCTAGCGTCCTTCCTGAACTGTTTTGCTTGAATTTCTTTTTAGTTTTTACTTGTTTACGCGTTTTCGCCTTCCTTTAGAGTCTGACCCCAGAAATTTCATATAAATCAAGGTTTCAAAAACCACCGAACCATACATCGCTAATCTGACTCACACATTTCACGCTCCAATCAACCGTAGCACTTCTGCGATGGATGATGCGGCGAATGCGACGCGGCGTTCGGGGAAAAGGGCCCACATTCTCCAAATGTTACTTTATAATCACATTGGAAGATAATAAACATATATTTCACAAACAACAACCACCATGAGTACCATTGCAGCCCTGGAGGTGAGGGCCCTCAAAAATTTAGATTCACTGTCAACTATCAAAAAAGTTCGTGCGAAGGCTGCTTGATCACTTCTTGATTATATTTCGAGTCCTGATTTGTTATTTGAAAAAAAAAAACTCAAGCCACGTACCTGGTTCTGGACGGCCTCTGGATGTTTGTCTTACCTACATGCGACGTACTATGAACGGACACAAACGCGTAGAGAACCTCTCGCTCAGAGAACCTAGACACATGGATAAAGTATTGATCCGCGGACTGTACGTCTAGCAGAACTCAGTCTATGAAGCACTTGCCGCTGCTTTGGACCTGAGTGCAGACCGAGCGAGGCCTCCGCTTTCATCTCGGACGAGTTATCATGTGCTAGCCAACCTGCAGGAGTGTGGGTCCTGCCACGAACGAGTGAAAATCTACCGTCAACCAGCTCAGAAATTCTAGGCATCTTCCTTTCGGTGTGGTTGTAGTGATAAGGCGGGTGGATATCTTATTTCGAAACGGCGCCAGACCATCGCACTCGCCTCGGAACCCTTAGTGTGAAGGTAAAATTAGGATTTCCAAGGGTTGGATGCAGTTCATGCTTGCCACTAAACCCCATTGCTGCGTGCTTACCCGCCCCAGTGGGTGTTCGGGTGTAGACCAACTGTTTTCCAAGCCCCGATGCGTAGGGCTTTCAAAAATTGGTGAAAGACAAGAAACTTAAACGTGAAAGATTAATTCATTCGAGCTGTTACTACTTCATCACTGTCTACTCTCACAGTCAAGGCTACGACGTTCTCTATTTCTTGGGTCACTCTGACGTTTGTCTAATCTACACGCAACGTATAGAGAGCGGGTACAACTCGCAAAGAATCTCTTGCTCAGAGAGCACAGACGCAGTGGCAAAGTATTGATTTTCAGCTTTACGTCCAGCACATACTCAATCCTTAAATTAGGAGTTTAAGATCGAAAAGCAAACTAAGCAGAGCTTAACTCAATTAGGACGAGTTATCATGTGGAAACTAAACGGACAATAGGTCCTGCCATGGATGAGATGAGAAATTGTTGCCCCGGAAAGCTACGAGTGCTACCCTGACTAAAATAAAGGGGGGGGGGTAGGGGGAGATGGTTTGTGGACCCACCCACTAATTGCTGAAAAGAAGGAGCAAACGTAGAACAACTGGTTAACGCGGTTCGCTGTGATGGTAGTGACAGGGAATCTCGTCCTCGAAGGGGTGTTGCGGCCGCCGCGTAACATGAGGAGTATGAAAGTGACTTTGAACCCCAACTTAGTGATTACGGGAATTGTACGCGCATGCTTGCGATCGCGGGACTTCAGGTACAGCGTCGGCTGTGTATTTCGCTACAGTCATTTTGAACGATATCGATCCATATCGATTTAAAGAGGGATTAGCCAGTCTTTGCTGTAATTTAGCTCTCAACTGATGTAGAGCTATTGAATTTGTGGGGGATACAGGTGGCGTGATAAGAGCTACTGCGATGCGATGTCTATCGATACTGGCAGAAACACTTTGGCAATCTGATACCAATCGATAAAGATTAATAATTAATGATATTAATAACAACTGAGAATCTTTTGTTATTCGTATCATAGTGCAACTTGTGATTAATGATAGAGGACTAAGTCATCAGGCGGTAATCAATCCTGTCTGAGGGATGCGCCGCGTCATTCTTCTTTTCAGAATCATAGTGACTAATTGGATGCGTTTGTGGCTTATACAATGACTTGCGGTGGCCACGGTGGCCAGCCGGTGTACATATCAGTGTTTTGATCCTCCCAGATGAGTCTGGTACTATTTGACCGACCCCTAGGAATGGAAGGTTTGGTTGGCCCAAGACCAGGCGAAGAATATCAATCCGGGATCGGAACCCGTGACCATGTGTGTATGATAGTGCGCCATTTGCCAGTACACCACCAACAACAACAGCCTATCCAGAAATAGTGAATTGCCTAGTCCTTCTGGTAACCATAAGCGCTTCTTATTTGGTGGAACTTAGGGTTTGTTGTTGAATGGCTTGTACTGGCTTATGGTTATCCATGTCTAAGGCTGAATCGTATTCCTAATGATCCCGTATCATCGCCATGGGT
Organism: Haemonchus contortus; assembly: GCA_000469685.2. Taxonomy (NCBI): domain Eukaryota; kingdom Metazoa; phylum Nematoda; class Chromadorea; order Rhabditida; family Trichostrongylidae; genus Haemonchus; species Haemonchus contortus. The sequence goes on along the minus strand of LS997562.1, from coordinate 3,895,200 downwards.
AAAACCACCCATATCATCCGTTCCCAACAGCCATTGTGGGTACCATGTCAGCCCTCAGTGACTGAGAGCTTTCAAAAATTCAGCACGCTGGAAACATAGATGTGATTGGTAAGTATGCCTTTTATACCCTTTCTGATTTTCTTTTCAAAAAAAAAAAAAAAAAACAAAAAGAAAAGAAAGAGAAACAAAGAAAAATCAATGCCTCCTCCAACAAAAAAAGTAAAAAAAAGACAAAAAAAACAGTGCCTCCGTCCCTTCTACTGTTTGGGTGTTTGTCTAACCTACACGCAACGTATGCAGTACGGGTACGAGCCCGTAAAGATCTCTCGCCCAGAGGGTCCAGACACAACGATAATATATCGATTTGTCAACTGTACGTCCAGCATTATCTTAGTCTATAGAGTAGTAGCCGCTGTGCCAAACCACAGTGCAAACCGACTCCATCCATTTCGGACGAGTTATCACGTTCAAACCAACCAGAATATATGGGTCCTACCACGAACACTGAGTAGTTTTGGGAGAGGGAAAAGTCCTCTCCGAACTATGCTCATTGCGCTCATTGCGCTTAACTCTTCTCAGGTAAAAGAAGATTGTAGTAAATGAAATTCAAATGTAATAAATAATAATGAATTCGAGGGTGAAAATGTGTTTTGAGGGTGTCGGTCTACCATGCTCTGCGTCTCTAACAGCTAGAGACCAGAGAAGGTAAGGGCACGGTTCACGATAGAGATGGCTTTTAAGAAATATCAGCTGGGATGGGTCTGTGACCCCTTCGTATACAATATGAGTCGATGTTAAGTCGGACAGCGGCCTAGATAGGACGTTATAAAAGTTCAAAGATTGTATTGTGTGAATGCCACGCCCATAGCGGACGAGTTTCAACGGCATTGTAGACGCTGCACCATTCACAAGGAAACCCATGTAGGGAGTTCAAACAATTTCTTATGACCCATGGCGACAGTGGAAGGCAGTTTTGGATGATTTTGGCCTGATGTAGCATTGTCTTTGCTTAATTGCAATAAGCAAAATCTCGTGCAAATACCCTCCATGTCATTTTCGTCATGTTAATGTCGTACAGCTCTATTTTTACTACTTTTAGAAAGCCATCTTTCTTTGAGAGTAGGCATTTTTTGCCACCGATGCACTACCCTCAACCAGTACTTTAAACTTTCGATTTAAAAGAGTACCCCAAAGTTATCGTGAACTGTGCCTTCGAGATGCCGGTTTCATGGCCTGTAGTGGTGCTAGGCAAGATTCTGAGTGTAGAGGATGTTGTTTTGGGTGTAATTCCAACGGTAAGGGGGGGGGGACAGTAGCATCATAAGGGATGAAATGGAGACCTTTCAGACGAACAAAAAGAGACACGGGATTCTCTTTCCCAGAGACGGATTGAAGGCACCGTTCACGATAAAAAAGTTATTGAGTTCTTGCCTTATTAATACTCAGCGGCCGCCATGGTTGTAGAAGGGACCCTCTCACTCCCCTAATCTCGACGTCCAGGGCGTAGTGGCAGCCCTGTTGTCGCCGTAGTTCGCGTTCCCGCCCCTCGATCGGTGTCACGTTAGACGAGTGTCGAGACAATACAGATTGCTATTATCCGTTCTAGGACCCACGCACAATCAACTAATCGCCGAGTAATGAGGCGATGTTTTCCTCCTATTCTTTTTTCCTCTGTTTTTCTTTTTGCTGCCGCGATCCCTTATTTAATTTCCTACTCTTAGAGGCTGAAAAAGGTGAGCTACTTTTGTTGTCACTGGGGTTTTTTTGTTTATTTATGCTTATAAGTGAATGAATTTTCGCTTACCATTGTCTGTTATTCGCACCAGGACCCGCACGCGCGCAGTGAAACACACTGTTTAGCTCGTCCGGACACCCCACTTTCTTCATTTTTCTGGTTTCATTCTCGTCTAGCCCTCACAATGCACGCAGTTTCTTCACCTCAGTCGCACTAGTTTCGATCTTGTCTTCCATTTTTCATCATAATCTGGATTACCCAAAATTATCGTGAACGGTGCCTTTAACGAGAAAGGGATACTGTGAGTGGACGACTGTAGAGAGCTACTTCTCATCCAGACAAGTTGAAATGATCATAATCGACTTTTAGTTTGATTCGAGAATAAATCAAGCGCCATTAAGGGATGCAATAGCAAAGACAAAGATTTCCCATCATGATAATCTTACCCAAACCTTTAACCATCTGATAAGCTTCCTTTTTTCCTATTTTGGCAACGAATTCAATGTTTTGACCTCTTTTGTTCCAGAAGTCGACAATCAAAGAACAGAAGCCCGGAATTCTGAGACCCTACCCACATAAATAATCAGGCCAATCAATAATTCCCACTGCGTCTGACCTCTCATAAGAGGCAAGGTATCTTTCATGAGGACTACTCATCGCCTATACGGAGCAGTTCATGCTATTTTGATTTCTGAAGTGGGATCCCAATCAAAGATGAAATAGGGCAAAGAAAAAAGTTGAAGGCAAGGGAGCTTTCCAATTTTTGGCAACCCTCACTCAGTGAGGGCTACCTGAATGGGCCTTGCCTTAGTTTGTCGTTGTTGAAGTTCAGTATTAAAGAAAGCTTTTCATGATAAATAGCATAAAAGTTACCTCCAAATATCCGGAACCTGGTTCTCGGTGATGATTTCTGTATAGGTCCTTGCATACAAGCTCGGGAACGAGGAGGAACCCATTCCCAGAAAGCCTCAATGAGACATCATGCCGTTTTTCTGTGAGGGACTGTTACGAGCTTGATTTTTGGGAGTTTCCAACGGTATGCTACAAAACGAGGCAACTAACCAGGGGACCAACTAGAACATGATAAACAGCAAGGCAACTGGCTAAACAATCGCGTGGGAGGACTGGGACTTCTGGTGTACGACCTTACCTGTCCTCCTCGCGGCTGTCTATCTCAGCGATATGCCCATATCCGAACATAATCGAATTTTTTTGTTTAATTAGCAATTATTCCAACGGCTCAAGGAAATTTGGAGAATAAATTAGTACCATCGAGGGAAGGAGTAACGATAGCGAAGGATTTCCTATTATGGTAATCCTAATCATACCTTTTACCCGAATCCTGAACGTCCTTTTTTCTGTTTTCGCAGTGCTCTATATCTTATCCTTTCCAGAAAGCTCTATATTCAAACATCAGAAACTCGCGTTTCTCAAATCACTGCCCACATGGCTTCCCAAACCAATCAATAACTCCCACTTCTTCTGCGCTCTCACTGCAAAGAGGTTCTTCCCAGATGAAGCGCTCGTTACCTATACGGCGCGGTTCATGGGTATTTTATTTGTGGAAGGGGTTTCAATGAAGATGAAAATACAGACAGAATAGACTAAAAAGGAAATTAGGGAAACCATAAAATTTTTGGCAACCCTCACTCAGTGGGGGGTTTCCTGGACAGACCTAATGGGAGTATAGACAATTGCGTTTTCTCACGTACAATAACGTGCTCCAATGCCAAAACGCAACGCGATCGTTAGCGGAGTTTTTACGTATCCTGAACATTATACGAACGAATAGAGAGACGGCCAGGCAAAATTGCTTCTTGTGACACATCGAACAAGGTCCTACTTCAGTTGCTGAAAACAACATTTCACAGAACGTTTACAGTGCAAGAAATTCCTTTCCATGTCTGTTCTCTCCTAAGCGAGAGTTATTTTTACCGGAGAATCCCTGTCACGTGTACGTCACCGTTGAGAACCTTCGCGAATTCGAGCGGGGGAATCAGAAAGCTGAAACGAGTTGCGTAACTAACACCCTCTTTCGTACTGTTCTAGGTTCATATTAGACACCGTCGAATTTTTGGATGCCCTTATTTTTATTTTTCAAGGGCAGTATTTCGAGGTCATTGTTTTCGGAAAGTTGTTTAGTAAACATTCAAAGGATCATTGTGGCAGTAACTTCATACCCCCTTGGCCTCCACAGTTCCTCTTGTTCATCTTCTCATTCCCCTAGCATTTATTCCGACCATCGCAAAGTCTGCTGTTCTTGTTACCTGTTTTCTTTTCTTTTCAGCGTATTCTGCCGTCACTTTGGCTTCGCCGAGATCCGTCTTGAACACACCCAGTCACCTACTGTTTGGGAAACCCCGGGATCACTCGCTTGGGCTGTGATGGATGACGGTGTTGAATTTTTAGCTATCTCAGTACATGCCCGTAGCGTCGTAGGCGCTGCTCTCTCAGCTTCAGTTGATCAGAGGCTGCTTCCATGACCTTGCTGACTTCTTCGTTTCCTTCTGCAAAGCATGGGGGTGTTTAGAGCGTCTGCGGTCGGACATAGTTTCCCACCCGGCCCTGGGACGTCTAACCACAGGACCATCTCAATATCCTCATTTTTGCTGAGTGAAATTTCCCCGTTGTAATTCTTGCCTAGCACTCGCTGATCGCGAAGCTTTACCACTGCCCAGTATTCCGTTCCTTCGAGCGTTCTAAAGCCCCATCGGTCGCAGTGAACTCCTTCCACTTCAACAGTAGACGTCGATTCAGGGTTTCATATCTCGGTCTACGCCACCATCAGCGACTAGTCCCTTCCCTCTCCCCTGTAACCTTTCGATGCATTCCTTGGTGCAGCGTACCATTGGCTCTGCTCACTCCTCGGAGCTAAAGAACTCGACCTTCCACACGTTGAGCCGGACCCGTTCTCCAGGGACACCTTCTGTCACTTTTGCAGGTTGTCATAGTGGTCTTCCCTATTCTCTTCTATGAAAACTATGTCAACAGTGTGGAAGATGCTTTTCAATGGCCCATCCATGAGTCCTTTTTCCTTTCGTGTTAGTAGGAAGAGGAATGGGCTCAGAGCTGATCCTAACGTATCCCAACCATGACGAATTTCCTCTCTCAGTAAAAAGGCGTATGGTTGCCTTGGACTCATCGTGCATGTCCTCCACCTTATGGGTCAGACATCCTGGGATTTGGTTTGGAGCACTTCCCAGAAGACCGTTTACGGTAAGCAGCCGTTTTCCACTCCCTGAGTCACCCCGACTATTTTTTATCTCTTAAAAAGTACTATGCAGCACATTTGTTTCTTTTCTGCTGGAAATTATTCTGTACTTCAAGTCTTTCCCACTTTTTGCCAAGGGACTGAATATCGCATCTGTGGGACTAGAACTAATTAGCCCCACAGCGTAGGGCCATCCAAAAAATGAGATCACGGGTCTTACAGAAGGCCCTGCATACCAATATTCCAGAGATCGTCTCCAAAGAGCAAATCGGGTGGGCTCCCTTTCGATGAAACGTATGGGCAGCGGGTTGAACATGCGCAAAACCGCTCATCACGTGGGTGGCAGAGACAATAAGAAATGTTCGATCGTGTTGCAACGGAGAACAACATCGATCCGGTCGGTTCAACACTTCTCATTGCTTGACTGTTTACTATGTTTGTCAACAAACGGCACGGTTTTGTTACTGAGCTGCACCTATCAAAGCTGAAGAGGAATGCGTAGTGCCTGCACCATCTCCATGTGCATGTCCTGAGTCGGATCGTTCCTGGAAACGGATATATTCGGGACCACCAATCCCTTAACATCTTGATCAAGGTTCAATCACTACCAAGGTTAACGATTGATTTGTTTGCGAACTGGGCTAGCAACCATCTCTCTTACTCAACGCTGTTTTTTAAGCAAATTTATTTCAGCCCCAAGCGCTATCAATCAATCATCGATACATGGTCGTCCATCCTATGAATAAGTTGCTTCCAGTATGCAGGCTATACAATTTTTTGGAAGGGCTGCGATTCAGAATTTAAAAGTGAGTTCGTTTTTAGGATTTTTCAAAAAATTACATGATAACGTTATTGCTACTGAGCGGAAAAAAATCCCTGGCACTGAAAAGGAACCTCGTCAGAGCTCTACGATGTGTTTGGTAGACGTTGCCAGGCAAAGGTGATATTTTTGAATAACTTCATTCACTGCTAGAGATTCTTCATTAGGAGAAACCCTCAGTGGAGGAGATTTTTTGAACCCCAGTGTGACCGTCACTACAGTTCAAACATCCCCCCCCCCCAAGCGCTCTTTTGTGGACGATGTCGCAATTGTTGCTCAACTCAGCAGATAGCTCATCCCTAAGCTCGAATGGAAGGCGCTCTCTGGCTCTCTAAAGGAGAAGATTCATTTGTACCCAACCATCGGAAAAGGTTTTGCTGTCCTGCTTCCGGGACTCGAAAGGGATGCTTCCCGTGGATTCACTTCATGAAGGGGGACAGTCTCGGTCACCATGCCCAGTAGTCAGTTCCAGGAGTCGCCTATGCAGTTGAAGAAAAGCTACCAAGAAGGGTTCCTGTTCTCTCTTGCATGATAGCGCTCGGCTCTACATACGTCCCAAAAGCCATCCAGTCCAGGTCGCAGAAGCTTAGCTGGATTACAGTTCCCCCTTCCTCTACCTCTCTCTGAACTCGCCTCTTCTGATTATCACCTTTTCGAGCACCTCAAGCAGTTACTTTTCAAGAAAAGGTTCGCAATTTCAGTGTCTTCAGAAATCCTTTGGCTAACTTCTTTGATTCACAACCTTCCCCTTCTGGGACTTGTCCGCTCGTTGTAAGAATATAAGGTGGTGGTTATAGCTGAGTACAAATAAACAGCGTAATCACCGTGAGCACAAGAATTCTTTGGAGGTTTCATGAACTACTGGTCTTAATCATGGCGGATTCCTCTGTTTTTATGAAGGATCTTGGGTTCGATCTTCGAAGTGGCTTGTACTGGAGAATTCACATTTCAAGCTAAAACCATCATCCTGACTGGTACCCTGAGATTGCACTGTATGGAACTAACCTGATCTTTCACTCCCAGTAGTCACCAACGCGAGCACCATGGCAGCCCTCAGTAGTCGAGGGCTTTCAAAAATTTTTCTTCACTGAAACTTAGGCGAGTACGAAAAAAAATAAAAAAAATTAACTTAACCATTTCATATTGAACACCTGATTGTATTTTAATTTTTTTTTGTAACTTTTCTCCACCTTCTTTTTCACCTTCTCAACTATGGGAAGTGCTGGGCGTTTGTCTAACCTACACGTAACGTATGGTGTACGGGTTCACATCAGTAGAGAATCTCTCGCTAGGAGAGCCCAGACACAATGACAAGGCGTTGACTCGTCAGCTGTACGTCCAACAGGGGGAAGGGGACGGGCACTACGTGCGTCCAAGGACGCGCGCGGCAACTTGCGCGGCGAAGTTCGCGACGATTTGTACGACTTTGACGCCAGTTTTCGGGGCACAAAATCGAAGTAGAGTAATTAAGTAGGGTCAGGTGATCCTTCTAATCTACTCTACTTCAAATTTGGGCCTCAATGATAGGCGCTAAAGTCGATCGATTCGTCACAAACTTCGCCGCATCCTCGGACGCACGTAGTATCACATACCCGTCCAGCAGGGGTTCAGTCTTCGAAGCACCTGTTGCAATTTCAGACCGAAGTACAGACCGACCAATGGCTACGCATATTTCGGACGAGTCATCACGTCCCAACCGACCATTATGTGTGGGTCCTGCCACGAACGAGTTCCAGATTATCCGCTCCGGAAACTACATTCCCATTTTGATTACGATAAAAGAGAGTGATATGGAAATCCAACGTCAACTAAGGGGCCGGAAGTGAGCGTGGATTTGAGAAGTTGTAAGCAACCTCCTTTTGGTGCGTTCATAGTTACAGGACGGGCGCACCCGCCGCGTGTCGGATCGCGCAGTATAGAAGTGAGATTTGGCCTCCCCTAGCACAGATTAGAAGAGTGTTCCCATCGCCACAGTGATATCTACCAATGGGTATCGATTCGTATCGATTTGTAGAGTGATTGATGCGGCCTTGTCACAAATAGCTCTTCTGCTGTGGAGCCATCAAATTTATAAAGGGCACAGGTGATGAGAACCTCAGCATTGTCATATCGATCAGTACTATCAGGAAATACCTCTGCATTATGATATCAATCAATACTTGATGTAATCAATAATATCAATTTCAACTAACAACCTTCCATAGTTACAGTAATTTATACCGTAGTATTATCTATGACTGTACTCCCTTAATTATGCAACGTTTTATGGTAATCATAGGGGTAAGGGGTTTCAGGAAGTTTGATTGGCTCCTAGTCTCAGTTGCTGTGGATATTTTGCTTATGTGGTGGGAGTTAATTTTGGGTCGACCTTTGTAGTAGCTCTTACTGAGAAAATGATACCTTAAGCTAAATCGTGATCCAAATGATACTACTTGATCTCAGTGGATGAAACCAACCGTCCTTCCCAAAGTGAGTACTATGGCAGCCCTCTGCATTTGAGGGCTTCCAAAAATTTATTGAAACTAGACACAGGAAACTTAGATGGGCTGTCCAAGTCCTTTTGATCACATTTTCAGTTTATAGTTTGTATTTAAAACTACCTACCTAGTACCTGGCGTTGCCTGGGCGTCTTTCTATTCTAAACGCAACTTAGAAGCAACAGGTACAAACTCGTAGAAAATCTTCCGCGCAGAGAGCCCAGACACAACGATAAAATATTGATTCGCCGGCTGTCGTCCAGCAGTGACTCAGTATGTGGAGCGGTGGTCGTTGTTCCACACCTAAAAGCAGTTGGACGAGTTGGCTTGGGCGGGCCAACCAGACCGTGTGAGTCTTGCCATGAATGGTATGGAAATGTAGTGAGGTCTTCCAAGACAGGTATCGAGGTTACAGATGTCGTGAAAGGGGGAGGGTCAGTTACCATAGCTTCCTTGTGGGTTTTGTTCAATTTCGGTATCAAAACAGGGCTGTGGGAGTTTGTACTCGAGCGGCACTTCGCCCATTCATAATAAGTGGCTCAACAATTGCCGCCGAATGTCCATTACCTGGTTCTTGCCATTTGCAAAATCGCTCTAAATACAAGCTCGGAATTTAGGAAGAAGCTCGTTCCCAGAAAGCGTTTAGAGGAATCATGTCTTTTTTGTGAGATGCTGGAAAGGGGAAGTGGCATGCAGATCGGGACTTTTGGAGTCCCGAATAGCATGCCACGAAGCGAGGCAACTAACTAGGGCAACCAGCTAAAATATGATGAACAGCAAGACAACTAACTAAGACCTCATGGTCGCTGTCAGAGGATTGGATCTCCTCGCCGTCCTCATACGGTTGCTGTACCTGTCTGTCTCACCGATATACCCATATCCGACCATAATCGATTTTTTCTCTAATTAGCAATCATTCCAATGGTTCAGTGTACAGGGAATAGCATAAAGGGGAGGAGTCAAGATAGCGGGGGTTACCGCTCACGGTAATCCTAATCATACCTTTTACCCGAATCCTAAATTTCCTTTTTTTATTTTTGCTTTGACTTATTCTTTTCCAAAAGCTCCGTAGTCCAACATAAGAAACTTGCAATTCTCAAATCTTCGCCCACATAACTGCCTAGACCAATCAATAACTCCCACTTCGTCTTCGCTCTCTCTTGAGCGGAGAGGTATATCCTGTATAAGCACTTGTAACTTATACGGCGTGGTCCATGGGTATTCAATTGAGGAGGGGTCTTGAATAGAGATGAAATAGGTCGAAGTAGCTAAGTGGCTTGTAAACATTATAATTTTTGCCAACCCTCACTCAGTGAGGGTTCCCTGGACAAAATTTCATGTCACGTTTGAGAGGAGAGAACGTTGCGTTTCCTGTAGGATAACGCGCTCTAACGTCAAAACGCAACGCAACCGTTCGCAGAGCTTTTACTTTTCCTGACCATTATGGGAGCGAATGGGAAGGTGGTCAGACAAAACGGCTTCTTGCGACCTCATCAAACTAGACCTACTTTAGTTCTTGAAAACAACATTTCACAGGACAGAAACTCCTTTCAATGTCTGTTTCCTCCTAGGCAAGAGATATTTCTAGCGAGGAGTTCCTGCCACGTGTACGTCACCGATATGAACATGTACGAATCCAAGCAGGAGAGAATCGAAATGAAAATAGAAATGTGAATGGACAACATGTTGTTTTACATCGTTCCAAGTCGTTAGTGACCGGAGGGTTAGAGTTAAATTTTTGGAAGCCCTTATTTTCTAAGGGCACTATTTGGCTGACACCACAGCGAGAAGTTGTTTAGAGAACATTTGAAGGATCATTACGGCAGAGGCCTCTCTAAAGATTACTCCTTGGACCCAACTAATGCAGTAGGCACAGTGAAATCAAAGTCTTTTGATGTTGATCAGTTCCCGTTTCTGGAATACGCCCCGCGCTCAACTTTCATTCAGCATCGTAATGGCATTGGAATGCGTAAGTGGCCCTATACAATGACTTTCGAGAATTAGCTGATGTACAATTCATCTTGCTTTAATGCCCCAAACGAGTCGGGAGAGTCCAAAAGTCATTTTTTTTCCGGAGCAGAGCATCAAACCGAGCAGTCAAACTTGTGCTCTGTGGATGAAAACTCGCTCATTCACTGGCCAACCAAAACTTCCATCTGTTCGGGTAATGAAATCTCCTATTTAAACGTTGACCAATCCCTTCAGATTAGCTTCTAGCCCAAAAACTCTCTCGAATACTCTTCAACTTCTTTCTCAAAATGGAATACACTGCAATTCTTGAAATAATCAATTCATGTTCAACATTTATATATTTGAACAAGACATTTTCCGAATCAATAAAATCCTATGTAAGGAGTGAATGGTTCAGTTCACGGAAGATTCGGTGGAGATCCAATCTGGTGGCCATCTGTTCAATGACAGCGCCTCTGAGCACTGCCCCACTGACCTCACCACAGCTTCCTTTTTTTGTAATTGACTACAGTACAGGTCTTTCTTTGCTGATAATCGCTATGTAGCACATTTGTTTCCTTTTTTCTGCTAGAATCTATCCGTTTTTTTTGTTTTTCCTTTTTTTTTACTAATTTCTATATCCTTCCCCTCAATTTTCTTCCTAACCTTCGATTGCCCCTACTGGGTAGGGGCACCCAAAAATTCAAACCATGGGTCTTACGGAAGGCCCTGTATATAAACCAAGATTTCGCCTACGAAGGGCAAACTGGGTACGCTCCCTCACAACGAAACGTATGGGCGGCGGGTGAATCATCTGTGAAAACACTTGATACGTAGGTGGCAGAGACAAAAAGAAATAGTAAACAATGTTCGATCGTTGCAACGGACCTCGACATCGACCCGTTCGGTTCCATCCTCTGGCTGTTTACAGTGTATGTCAACAACCGACACAGTTTTGTTACTGAGCTGCCATGATCAGTGCTGTAGAGAAATGTGAAGTGGAGGATAAGTGCCCTATTGCAATGAACATGGAGCCAAGCCCCCTACATCCTGATCAATCAATATCAAGGTCAATACTTGATTTGCATGGGAACTGAAGCATAAAAACTAGGCTCCCAATCGTCTCCGCCCATTCAAGACTGTTTTTCAAACAAATCTATTTCAGCCCTAAGACCTATGGATCAATCATCGATACATGGTCATTCATCTCTATCGATGGCTTCTTTTCAATGAGCCGGCATAAGTCGATTCCATCGTCCTGGAAGGACTATGATTTCCAGTCGAAAAAATGAGGTTGATTTTTGTACTTGCTTAGTAATCGCGTTTTTTCAATCACAGAATTGCTGTTGGCGAAAGAAAAAACCTTGATCGCTGAAAGGGACCGAGTCAGAACTGTACGAATGTGTGGAGAAAGGTTTGTGAGCGAAGTTCAGGATTTGAGACGTCATCTCGTTGACTCGGTGTAATCCTAGTGTTTGCCCTTCGGGGTGTACTTTGAAGAGCGTTGGAGGCAGTTCTTGATGTTCCCCACTTGGACCATGGATCTAAAAGAGACCATGGATCTAAAAGATCACGCGCCAAGTACCTATCGAAGTCTTAACCCTTCCAGTTTTTACGATGTAGATTTTACTCTTTACTATGGTTCTTTGATAAGACAGTAAGGTAGAGTAGCGTGACAAAGAAAGAATGGTGAGTGCAGTGATAGATACCGATTAGAAGCACTAGGATAAGGAGATGAAAGTCTCTTTTCTAATTTCTCGCTACTTGATTGCGGCCCTGTCGGGTTCATGATTTAGTGAAGGGCCACGTCTCCCTTTTGATTCGTTATCCTTTCCGGTTTCGATATGAGGCTTATCCGACCGCCAAAACGTGAAGAGTTCAAGAAAACACCTCGAAAACGAGGTTCATAGGAAGCCGTTCGTCGAACTCAGTAAAGGGAATGCTTCCAAAGTGGGCTCAGGCACGATGGCTATAAAAAAGTGGCTTTGTTAAAAATATGTGCCCAAAAAGGAGTTATACATAGTCCATCCAACTTTTTTTTATTTGTCTCTATAATGAGCAAAGGCAAGAAAGGTTTTAGGCGGATGCGTTGCCTAGATATTAGGGTGTGGCACCCTCGATCTTTCCCGTGGGAGCCCTCACTAGGTGAGGGCGGCCAAAAATTGGATGGGTTTTGTCTGTATGACTTGTGAACCTGTATCACTACCGATTGGGATCTCCTCTCAGAGTTAAAAATGTATGAACTGCGCCGTATAGGCAAAGAGTACTCCGTCTAGGAATCACCTTTCCTCTGATGAGGGTGCGGACAGAGAGGGATTTATTGATTGGCCCTGTGCACCATGTGGGTACAGATTTGAGAATTACATTACAATTTTTCTTCTTTTTTGAATAAGAAGGAGAAGGAAAGTCTGCTTTCGAATCCTTTGTGAGCTTCGATTCGTACCCAAACCAATCATGCTTGAAATAGGGTCACTCTGTTTCCATGCCGAATTTGTAGGCACAGCTCGCGAAAAGGTTGGATTTAAAGATTTCTGACTCTAAGGATTCATGGCTCTTGAGACCGTGTTGGTGTATGTCGGATCAACGGCGTAGATAAGGCGCGGAATGGGCTCAAAAACCAGTCCTAGCGCCCCTCCGCTCATTACTACCAAGAAAGGACGTGTTTCGTGGGCTTGTAGAGGCTGATAGCAGCCAAAATGGAGCGCGTTAACTGTAACAACAGTCATCTATTGTACGGCAGTGGCTAGCACACATTGCTCTACAGCAGCCGAAATCTCGTCCAAACACAATCTTTGTTATCAAAACCTCTTCTAACCTCAGGAATGCTAGTTCAGACCTCTTCAGCCTTATTACTCTGGATAACTTAGGATTCTCTTGTTTTCTTCGCCACCTACAAACTTGCAGTATAAATTCACAGGAAATCATATTCAAATGGATCATTTGATGTCGATTACCAGAAAAAATCTTCGTTCAGAGTTCACTCGACTCACGATTGTCAACTTTGTCATTTGTCCCTTGCTTGAACCCCATCGGTGTTGGCTTTGGAGCCCAACAGTAACAATGGGGTTTGGCGAAGGGCAAGCACTGCGGCAACCACTCACCCAAAACCTACTTTCTCAAAATTATCGATTTTTCATATGAGATCACCATGTAGATATGAAGGATTACGTTCGTCGTAGGCCCAACACGAAAACGTTGGAATTCGAACCTTGTAAAGCTTCTCTAGACAGTAGAAATGCATTGGCCTTCTTGTAAACGTCCGTGAACCCTCATTCCCCGAGGGTTGCCAAAAATTCGACCCGGGTCTTGAAGAAGGCCCTTCATGTCAAAACACTCGCTGAATAGACGGTCTTACTCGACAGGAGCATTACCGTTGAATCTTACAAGTGATAGGTTTACATTCCAGTGAAATGCATAATTATAGAGACGCAGACATAACGAGAAATCGTAACCGACTATAAATGGGTGCAACTGGGATTCCCGTTATTCGTTA